>JAKWIY010003060.1:17745417-17995380 GCA_027704805.1 Solanum corneliomulleri | reverse complement strand
AAAATAAGGAAAATAATTAATTGATCCTTTTTTTTTAATTTGGAAAGGATTAATTTCATACTTTTTTATTATATGGTTTGTTTTGGCTCTTTTTATTTTACGTTTAAAAGAATATTAGCTTCCTAACTTTATTCTTACTTATTTATTTTGATAATGGTATATTTTTAAAATTTTCTGATTTTCACTCCTTTGAAATAAAGAAAATAATATAATTGATCTATTTTTTCCTTATTTGTAAGTATTGATTTCTTACTTACTTATTTATGGTAGAATAATATTTTCTGATTTTGGCTTCTCTTTATTTAAGGAAAAAATATATTACTCTTCCTAACTGTTCTTACTTGCTTATATTTGGTAATGATATTTTTAAATTTTGGCTGATTTGAATCTCTTTTTTGAATATAGGAAGATAGTATATTTATTTAATTCCTTAATTTATTATTTTCCTTATTTTTGCTTCTCTCTTTGCTATATAATTAGACCTTTCTCTCATTCATGACAAAAATCCACATCTTGAGAAAAAACTCACATGCTCCCAACTAACACTTACCCTTGCTATAATTTCTCTCATTCTCTCATTGCTCATACACACATTCAGTCTCTCAACTCATCACTCATTCTTATAATACAAGTTGATAATCTTTTCTGTAGAATTGGTTAATCCTCTTTATAATTCAATTGATTTTTTTTATTTGTGTGTTGAGAAATGAAAAACAAAGAAAGCATCCAAGTCAGTTTCATTATCCTGTTATGTTTGATAATATAATTATGGTTATTCTTAATCTCTTTTTTTGTGTTATACATATATGTGAGAGTAATTTGCTACTATAAGTCTACTATATTACAATTATGTCCTCATCGTATATGTTTTACATGCCTCTTCTACCAGGTTTGAACTTATAGTTCAAGATGTTGAAGATTTGCCTAGAAGAAATTGTGGACGAAGCCTCGTTCATTTTATGTTATATATGTTGATTCGTTCTTTATTTTACTTGTAATGTTTGTATAACTCGTTGACTCTATATATGTGAAATAAATTTGGGGGATCGTCAAGGGGAGGGGTACTATATGTTACTGTCACTTTGTCGCAAAATCTTATTTGATTAATCAAGCTAGACTTAAAATCAAATATAATGATAAAAGTTTCATTGCTCGATCACTTATTTAATCTTGTCGATTTTAGTACTTGAAACTAATTTGGTATTAATACAATAATTGTCGTTCCACATATCCTTTAGGTGGTAATACTAATAAATAGAATCAACATATTGTGTCATTAATGTTTTATATACATCAGAATCCATGCCTATTGGATTGACTAAATATTTTTCATAAAAGGCCCGAAGTGGTTCACCAATTTGGTTTGTCATTAGAAGTTCATACCATAGAATTTAAACTAATAAAATCAAGTTCATTAATTAGTCGAAAAAAAAAAAAAAATTCAGTATGTTAAGTAAGTGAAATCAATGTGCTTCACTTTTCTTTCAAATGTTAAATAATTTCTGCATTATAATCTTCTTCTACCTGTATTAAAATGAATTCATAAACTATTCTCAACATGCTAAATCTACTGCTCAGAGGTTATTTCTGCATTTGAAACATTCCCTTGTCATATAAAATCAGTTTGGTAATTTTCTGCACGTCACTTCACTAGATTTTGCAACGTTTAAATGCTTGTTGCCCCAATTAACTTTATTAGTTTCTGTATTGTTTGGGTACTTCAAATCAAATCTGTCCTTCACTTTATCCCATGATAAAAATATTTTTGCATGTGATCAATTTGCTACTGTCCGTTAAAAATATTTTTGCATTAGTAATAAATTATTGTCGTTCTTAAAATATTTTCCGCCTTAAAAAAAATAAAATCCTTTTGCCTTGAATAAATATTTTCTGCCTTTATAATTAACCGACTACTATTTTAAAATATATATGCATGTGGGATCACCTCTTTGCTAATTAGAATTAAGAGAAAAAAAATCTTTTATTAATTTCTGTCACCTTAAATCAATTGAATATTTGAAATCTGTATATATGTTATATTCGTTGCTCTCACAATATTTTTTTCATTATAACTTTGTGTGCTTACACTTAGCATGAAGGCCTTTCACAATTATCTGTTGTTGCAAGCATGTCTAATTAAATTTAGAAAGCCAAATTGAATCATACATGCTAAAATGACCGTCTTGTTTGTCTTGTTTGTTTGGCTTGGTGTCTAGGAGGGTCTTATATTGTATTTTGTCTAAACCCCTTTAAGAGTTTATGCCTCTTGGACAATCAAGTTGGGTTGATTAGGCACCTTTTAGGTACGAAATGCATGTGGTGGTAGGGTAGGGGTAGTTGGCACTATGGAGATGATGACATCGACTTAGACTTGAAAGACAAACCTTGGTTTTGTCTGTCCCTATACGGCAGCCTATCGGAAAATAAAAAGAAAAGTCTTGTGCTGATCCAAAAAGTCTCTTAGAGTCTCCCTTCCCTTTATCCCTTTATTTGTTTTGTTTAATTATATTTTTTTTTTGGGTTGAAATAAATTTGTTTGCTTATTTATTTGCCTCTTTTCTATCCCCTCGCTTATATTTAAATTTTTATTTAATGTTCATTTATTGTTACACTTAGTTTTGCATGCTTAAATAATTAATTAAAAAAAAATAAATTTATCTCTCAATTGTTTTATATTTTATCACCTTGACTTGCATATTTAAATATTTATTAAAATAATAATATGAGTTATTTGTTCGAATCGTTTATCACATAGTCTCGTATATGTTAAAATAAATAAAAAATAAACTTGATTGTTTATGTATTGCTATCACCTAGTCTTGTATGTTTAAATTAATTAAAATAATAAAATGATCTTATTTGTTTCATATTCTTATCACTTAGCAAGCATACTACTTAAATAAACTAATAAATGAAGTGATCATATTTGCTACTTGTAACCCCACATAGAGTGCATGAGATACGTCTGGGACCCATTTGTGGACTTGAGGGATGTCTAACACCTTCCCTCGAGGTAATTTGAACCCTCCCTGATCTCTGACTCGTGACCTTAGTAGACTTAGTTAGGTTAGATAGGTGCCCTAACGCGCCTTAATTCGTGAGATGACGACTCCAAACTCAAAATCCCAAAAGAGTTGTTAGGTCATGCATAAAACCCATTTTTGTAAAAATGAGGCGCGACATTTTACATAGAGTACGATGCAATATCAACCTCTTTAAGCTAGTCTAGTCTTTTCTCTTTGGGTTCCTTGAGCTAGCCTTGATCCTATATATTTTATGTAGAGTAAAGATGCAATATCAACCTCTTTAGTAATTTATTATTACCCAGCATATTGTATTTATATTAATATTGTACATATACATTATATTTTTGTTATTGTTATATTCCTGGCTATCTATATGGAACTACTAGAATATTTTCTGAGTGCATAATTTCTGTCATCATTCGGTACGATATAGTTATGATTGTGCTCAATCGGCTATAATGCTTACTAATTATATGTATAGTTGTATTCATACTACATCTTTTGGTACAAATCTAGTTATTATCACACTTCTAATACATCTTTTGGTACAATTCTAGTACTATCACACTTTATTCTATGTAGGAAAATTTTAAATATTGACGGATTTACTTAAGCTATTTTAGGACTTCTAGCATTGTGACTAGATTATAAATTTTATGTAAATTCAAATATTAATACATAAAATAATGAAGGAGTTAATAATTTAAGTGTCGATTTCTGGGGTCCTAAAACAAGTAAGTGCTTTAGAAAGTAAAGTGAGATTGAAGAATATCTTTAGTTTTACAAAAGTTTTTATTTGTCTTAAAAATACAGAAAATAGTATTCACAAGAAAAACAATATAGTATTTGCACACTAATTTGAATAATTGAGACTTATATTTATTGATATTTTTGACTAATACTAGTCCAATATTTTCCAACATTTGTTAAAAAACCAAATGATAGTAGTCATAATTTTTGTTTTTTAATTTTCCATCACCATCAAATTCTCCAAATTTTGCCAACAACAAAAAAAGAAGAAGCTCATACAGTATTATTGTTCTACTAAACTTTTGGTGAGTATAATAAACATGAAATAAATAAATAATTATAATTATCATAAACATAAAGTTAAAGCCTGAAAGATGTACTAAACTTGTTCCAAAATCTTGGGTCCTTAGGAGGAGTTTCCATCATCTCCTTATTATCTCCTTTGATTTTCCCAAGAATTGGTTTGAGCAATTTCTTCATAACTTTGTGGAATCCATAACCACGGCGTCGATGGCGGCGGCAGAACGGCTGTTGATCGGCGGCAGCCATTAGTGGTGGCCTAGTAGTAGTAGTAGTACTCCTTCGGCTAGGCTCAGATAAACTCCTAGCAAGAATAACTTGATTTAATTGTATTTCAAATGTAATTCTTTCATATTCATCAAGTAATGTACTTTTTTCATCTCCAAATTTTTTCATTACTTGTGATATTGTCTCCATTGAGCCCATCTTAATTATTCACATTATAAACTTCTTCAACTCCTTTATATATAACATATATGGCTAGCTAGGTAGCTTGATTAAACTTTAATTTCACATTCTTTCTCTTTTTCTTTCTTTTGTGCTGGCTTGATGGAAGCCGAGCTGAAAACTCAAAAGCTACGTTACTAGCTAGAAAAGAAAGAATTATTATCAACTTGTTATGTAAGTAAGAGGAATCGAAAAGACTAGTTATAAATTTGACTCATCGTCACATTTATCAAATACGTTTTTTTTTTTTTTTGAGTTTCTTTCACGGGAGCCCTTGACATTATTTCTTTATCCGATTGGTTTAAAATAGAGAAAATAACACAAATGGTCTTTAACTATAAGAGTAGATTTAAAATAGTCACTTAACTATACATTTAACATATTTAGTCCTTTAACTGTTCAAGAACTTGTCAGCTTAGGTCTCTTAACTATATAATTATCAGTTTTAGTCCCTTAACTGAAAAGTTACTGATTTTGGTCCTTTCAGTATTGAAAAACTTATCAGGTTTGGTCTTTGACATTTCTTTAATATAAATAGCTTAGGTTTATATTAAAAAAATATTCGTGAAATTAAATCTTTAATCCATTTTAAAAGTTTTTTCTCTATCCCCGCCCTTTCTTGTTCAAACTATTGTTATAAAAAGAACAATAACATTTACGATTCAAAATTAAATCAATGAGAAAACAAGATATAAGTCCTAATTTTATTCAATATAGGACGAAATTAAGCATATAATTGTTGTTAATGACTTGAAGTCGCACTTAATATTTTAATTAGTGCGGATTTTATTTAATTTACTCAAATATTTACGTAAAATAAAATGAATTGAATAATAAAACTAATATATTTAAAAATAATTTTAAAAAATTACAAATATACCATTTTATAAATTTCAATTTCTGAAAAAATTAAATAAATTCCGCTCAATGAAGTCGTTGGAGTACAAACTTTGAATTTAACGGGGAATATTCTTTTCTTTTATAATAAAGATTAACATGTTCAAGTCATTAGTAGCAATAATTATGCTTTATTTTATTCTCTGTTGAATAAAACTATTACTTCTATTTTTCTTTGCTCGTGAATTTTATTTTAAATCGTTAAGGTTAAGATTCGTTGCATAAGTTTAATTTGAAGAAAATGAAGCAAAGAAAGAGGAATTTCTAAAAGATTTAATTTCTCGAGACATGGGTTTCGTTAATATAAACCTAAGCTATTTATATTAAAAAATGAAAAAAACTAAATATGAAAAGTTTTTGAATACTTAAAGAACCAAATTGGTAATTTTATAGTTAAGGGACAAAAAAGGCAAATGTATAGTTAAAGGACCAAAGCTGACAAATTTTTGAATAGTTAAAGGACTATATCCGTCAAGTGTATAGTTGAGAGATCATTTTAGACCTACTCCTATAGTTAAAAGAAACTATTTATACCATTTTTTTCTTTGAAAATATGTGGTGTTTGTTTATATTTTGTTTAAAAACAACTAGTATTTGATTAATACCCTTAATTGAATAAAGTTTCATATTATCAAAAAATTATCAAAAAGAGCTACATTTTTCCTAGCCGTTTATTAAAAATATGTTTACTTTTTAAGAATGAGTAGTTTTTTTGGAAGGTGTACTCAGACTAAAGATAACATTTATTTTGAAATCGAAGAAGCACTGACAAAGTTATAAAAGGGTGAAAGAATAGAAATGACATTCCATTTGTAGGATTGCTCAAAATATGTCATTATTGTTATTGTTATTATTGTTGTATATAGCTTGTACTAATTTTTTATGATTTTTCATTTGGACCCTCGAATTAAGCCATGTTTCAATTGAAAATTTCAATTCCTAATAATTTAATGTTCCAATTACATACTTTCTGTTCGAATTTTTGATATTTTGCGTGTGCTCTTATTTATTTATTAGGTAGTTAAGTTAATCACATAAAATATGCCAGCAAGTTATACACATCAACCTCAAGTATAAACTATATGGGATTTTATGGACTGTTACGTCAATTGCATATAATTAAAGGGAATGACATACTTTATTTAGTTAACTTAACTCTTAATAAACGAATAAGAACACGTTCAAAATAAATTTCAAAATAACTGACAATATTAATTTGAAATTATATATTAAAAATTGAGATGTTTAATTAATATAAAATTCCGTTCGTATATGTAAATTGTTTGCTCTTACAAATTTACGGAATAATTATTACTCCTTCTATTTCATTTTATACGTCATTTTTTTTTCTTTGCACTTGCATTAAGAAATGATGTAACTTTACCCTTCTATCCTTATTTAATATTTTTGGAACTCAAGTTTTCAATCAATTAATATAAATTAATTTAACCATGAACATGAACATTTACTTAACTTTTATAAGTGTCACGACCCAAATCGGGGACGCGACTGGCACCCACATTTACCCTCCTATGTGAGCGAACCAACCCATCTAAACCTTAACATTTCAATATAATATCAACAGAAAATTGTGCGGAAGACTTAAACTCATTAATAAAACAATTCAAACTTTATTAATATCCCCAAATCTGGAAGTCATCATCACAAGAACATCTATCTCAAATTACTAAACTAGGAATGTCTAAGAACAAAATAACTAAAAAGCTAGTCCATGCCGGAAGTTCAAGGCATCAAGACTGGAAGAAGAAGACCCAGTCCAAGCTAGACGCATTAGCTCACCCTGAATTTCCGATGAAGTGAAGACTGGCTAGATCTACTGTTGAGTTGAAGTTGGCGGAATGTTGGCTGCATTACACAAATAACAAAGAAGAAAACATAAAAGTAGGGGGTCAGTACAACCACAAGTACTGAGTAGATATCATCGGCCAACTCAAAATAGGGGAAACAGTATATATCAATAATAATGTAAATCAACTACAATACTCACAATGTAGCAATAAACATATTAATTCATCAATAATACAACCGAGTTCACAGATGAGGACTCAAGCCTCAATACCATACTCATTTGGGAATTAAGTTCATTAGATTGAGTATATTCATTATCTTTCAAGATTCATTATCTTTCTTCCTCTTGTTTCGGTACGTGACACTCCGCTCCTCTATTTCTATCCTGGTGCCGGAACGTGGCACTCCGATCCTCATATACTATCCTGGTACCGGAACGTGGCACCCGATCCATATACTATCCTGGTGTCGGAACGTGACACTCCGATCCTCATATACTATCCTGGTACCGGTAACGTGACACCCGATCCATATTCTATCCTGGTTCGGAACTTGAAATCCGATCCTCATATTCATTCTATCCGGTACCGGAACGTGGCACCCGATCCATATTCTATCCTGGTGTCGGAACGTGACACTCCGATCCTTATATTCATTCTATCCTGGTACCGGAACGTGGCACCGATCCCCTAATTCATCAAGCCTTCTTTTCACTAAGGCATCATCATTCTCATTATATAATTTTATCAAGCCTTCTTTCATACTAAGGCATCATCAATCTCATTAATAATATATCAAGCCTTCTTTTATACTAAGGCATCATCATTAACACGTGAATTAGGGTTCTTTCAAGATTTGGGATTCAATAGCTTCATCATGCTTTGTTAATTCATCACTTTCATAATCACAATCATGCAAGCATACAATTTAAGCACATAGCAGGGTTTACAATACTATCAATAACTATCATTCACTATTAAGAGTTCACTACGAATATCGTAAAATAACCATAACCTACCTCCACCGAAGAATTGGAATCAACAAGCAATTTCCCAAGCTTTCTTCTTCTCGTTCAATCTCCTCAATCGATCAATCTATCTCTCTCTTTCTTTTCTCTTTCTGTTTTCTTATGTTCAAACCCTCTTTCTTTTCACCCTAATTAACATATAATTAAGTGTAAAGGAGGACAATAAACCCACTAATTAACTTAAGGTTACCTCTTTTAAACCCCAAGTAATTAGACTTATTAATATTAACCCTATAACTTTATAATTAAGGAAAGAATAGTCCAAAACGTCCCTTAAAACGTGTGAAGAAAGCCGAATCTGCCTGGGATTCGCGCAACCTGTGACGGCCGTCGTGCCTGCGACGGTCCGTCACGATGGTCGTCGCAACCACCCTTCGAACTCAAGTGGCCTGTGACGGCCCGTCACACCTGTGACGGTCCGTCCTGCACCTCCGTCACGATTACAGAGAGTCGATTTTCAGTACCCAATTTCAGAATTCCTAAGTATATTGAAACGATACCCCTGCGACGGCCCGTCGTGCCTGTTGACGGTCCCGTCGTGGGGTCCGTGGTTTCAGCCTGTTTTTTCAGAAATAAAAATCTGCTGCTCAAAACGACTAAACAGGTCGTTACAATAGATACCAATTTACCCATCGTTCATCCCCGAACGATCAAAAGAAGGAAAACACATGGCGAAAAGGAGTACCTGAACTGTAAACAGATGTGGGTATTTTTCTTGCATATCTGCCTCCTTCTCCCAAGTAGCCTCTTCAACCGGTCGATTCTTCCATTGAACTTTGATGGATGCAATCTCTCTCGACCTCAACTTGCGAACTTCTCTATCTAATTAGCAACCGGTTCCTCCTCATAAGTCAAATTCTCATCAAGTAAAAACTGAATCCCAACGGATAATGTAGTTTCCTTCTCCATGGTATCTTTTCAACATGGACACATGAAATACCCGGATTGCACTTCGACAGCCCTGGGGGCCAGGCTCCCTTATTCGCTTTAGTACACTCAATGGTCCAATATACCTTGGACTTAACTTACCTCTTTTGCCAAACCGCATCACCTCTTTCATGGGCGAAACCTTCAACAAGACTTGTTCGCCTTCCATGAACTCCCAGTCTCTAACCTTTCGGTTCTGTGCATACTCCTTTTGTCTACTTTGCGCCGCTAGAACTTTTCTTCAAATGCCCTTCACCTTTTCTAACGAATCCCTCAAGAGGTTAGTACCCCAAGGTCTAACCTCAAATGCATCGAAACCACCCAATGGGAGATCTACACCTCCTCCCATACAATGCTTCAAATGGGGCCATATCAATACTGGAGTGATAGCTATATTGTATGAAACTCTACCAAAGGTAAGAAGCTATCCCAATGGCCAAACTCTACCACCACTCACCACGCATCACGCACCACGAAGCATATCCTCCAACACTTGAATCGTTCACTCAGACTGACCATCAGTCTGAAGGTGAAACGCAGTACTAAGGTCCAACCTAGTACCCAATTCAGCATGCAATGTTTTCCAAAACTTAGAAGTAAACGGCGTACCTCTATCTGATATGATGGATAGTCGAACCCATGCAATCGAACGATTTCTGAGATATAGATCTTGGCTAACTTCTCTGCATTGTAAGTCACCTTGACCGGAATGAAATGAGCAGACTTAGTTACCTATCAATAATCACCCAATGGAGTCATACTTACCCATTGTCTTTGGAAGACCAACAACAAAGTCCATTGCGATTCTCTCCCACTTCCATTCCGGAATGGGCATACTCTGAGCGTTCCTCCGGGCCTCTGGTGTTCATACTTCACTTGTTGACAGTTTGGACATTTGGCATAAAGTCAACAATATCGCGCTTCATTCTACTCCACCAGAAGTGTTGCTTTAAGTCGCGATACATCTTGTTGCACCGGATGTATAGAATACCTTGTGCTATGGTCCTCTGTCAGAATAGTGTTGATCAAATTATCGACGCGGGGTACACATACCCTTCCCTTAATCCTCAAACACCTTCCCATCAATTGTTGCTTCTTTAGCCTCTCCTTGCAACACTTTATCTCGAATCCGGACCAATTTCTCATCATCAAACTAAACTGCTTCCCCTTAATCTTGTCAAGGAAGGAGGATCTTGCCTCCCACAAAAGCTAACAATCCTCCTTCTCATTTACTTCTAACATCATGAGGTCATTAGCCAAAATCTGCACTTCTCTAGCCAATGGGCGTCTAGAAGCTTGCAAATGAGCTAGACTTCCCATGCTTCCGGCCTTTCTACTCAAAGCATCTGCCACAACATTTGCCTTCCCCGGATGATACAAAATAGCGATGTCGTAGTCCTTCAGTAGTTCCATCCATCTCCTCTGTCTCAAATTCAAGTCTTTCTGAGTGAAGACATACTGTAGGCTACGATGGTCCGTATAGACCTCACACTTAACCCCATATAAATAATGCTCCATTGCTTCAATGCAAACACTACCGCGGCCAATTCCAAGTCATGAGTTTGATAGTTATGTTCATGCACTTTAATTGTCTTGAAGCATAAGCAATCACGTTCTTTCTTTGCATTAGCACGCACCCAAACCCGTATAGGATGCTCACAATAGACAATGAAATTCTTCCCTTCCACTGGCAAGGGTTAAGGATAGGCGCGGTAGTCAACAAAGTCTTGAGTTCTGAAAGCTTTCCTCACACTCATCCGACCATACAAATGGAACATTCTGCTTAGTCAAGTTCGTCAATTGGGAAAGCAAATAGAAGAGAATCCCTTGACAAATCGGCGCGTAGTAGCTAGCTAACCCAACAAAACTCCGTATTTCTGACACATTAGTGAGTCTTACCAATTCTTCACTGTCTCAATATTAGAAGGATCCACCATCACCCCATCCTTAGAAACCACGTTCCAAAGAAGGACACTGCATCTAGCCAAACTCACACTTAGAGAACTTGGCAATAAAAGCTTTTTCTCCTCAACATTTCCAACACAATTCTCAGATGCTCCTCATGTTCCTCCTTACTTTTAGAATATACCAGTATATCATCTATAAATACGATCACAAAGAGATCCAAATACGGCTTAAATATCCCATTCATCAAGCTCATGAAAGCAGCAGGGGGGCATTTGTAAGACCAAAGGACATCACTACAAATTCATAATGCCCATACCTAGTCCGAAAAAGCGGTCTTTGGCACATCCGTTGCCCGTATTTTCAATTGATGATAACCGGATCTCAAGTCGATCTTCGAGAAGACCACAGCACCTTGTAGTTGATCGAATAAGTCATCAATGCGAGGAAGAGGATACTTGTTCTTAATAGTTACCTTGTTCAGTTGTCTATAGTCTATGCACATCCGAAACCTCCCATCCTTCTTCTTCACAAACAAAATCGGAGCACCCCAAGGAGATGCACTGGTCTAATGAAGCCTTTACTCAACAACTCTTGAAGTTGAGCCTTTAACTCTCTTAATTCGGGGGGAGCCATTCTATAAGGGGGTATAGAAATGGGGCGAGTGCCTGGTTCCAAATCAATGCAGAAATCAATATCCCTATCCGGTGGCATGCCAGAAGATCTGCAGGGAACACATCCAAAAACTCACGGACTACCGAAACTGACTCAATCGAGGGTACTTGGGTAGTGTCATCCTTGAGATGTGACAAGAAAGCTAGACACCCTTTACTCACCATTTTCTTAGCGCGAAGAAAAGGAGATGATGCGCACCGATTGGAAGTGTAGTCACCCTCCCACACAACTAACGGATCTGTCCCAGGCTTGGCTAACGTCACTATTTAGCATTACAATCCAAGATCGCAAAATTCGGAGAAAGCCAAGTCATACCCAGAATTACATCAAGTCACCCTTTCTAAAATAACCAAGTCTATATAAGTGTTGCTCCCCACAAAATTCACCAACAAGACCTATATACCTTTTCAACTACCACAGACTCACCCACCGGAGTAGAAACACGAATAGGCGTGTCAGTAATTCACAATGTAAATTTAGACCATTAGCAAATGATGAAGATACATATGAAAACGTGGAGCCAGGGTCAAATAATACAGATGCCATGCAATCACAAACCAAAAGATTACCTGTGAAACAGCATCAGACGCCTCCGCTTCAGATCTCCCAGGGAAAGCGTAACAATGGGCCCTATCACCAGTCTGTCCGTTGCCCCTACCATGTTGTGTCGTAGTGGCTCCATTTTGCCCATCACCTCTGCCGTTGTGGTGACCACCATTACCTCGACCACCATGCCCTCCAGAATAACGGCCTCTACCATGACCACCTCTACCTCTAGCTAGTGGGGTTCTGTAACTCTGGTTTGGACAATACCTCTTAATGTGTCCAATATCCCCACATCCATAACATTCTCTGGGTTCACGCATCGGCCTCTCAGATAAGTGTTGACCGGTCTGAGGTGGAACCCCAACTACAGTCTGTAGTGAAGACTGAATTGGTCGGACTGAGTAGCCTCTAGAACTCTGTCCTCTAGTATATGAACCGTTGAACTCACCTCCCTTTCGAAACCTCTTTGATGTCGACGTTGTGGTGAAGTCATCTGACTTCACTCCTTCCACCTCTATCACAAAGTCTACCACCTCTTGGAAGGTGCGTTGCCGTTGCCGCTATCTGTAAGGCTGAAATCCGCATCTCTGACCTCAACCCCTTCACGAACGGCGAATCCGTTCTTGTGGACTGAAACAAAGTTGGGTGGCATACCTGGATAATGCACGGAATTTGGCCTCATATGCGTTAACCGTCATCCTACCTTGCTCGAGACTCAAGAAACTCATCCCTTTTTCTATCTCTCAAAGTCCTTGGGATATACTTCTCCATAAACAGGGTAGAGAATGATTCCCAAGTCATAGGTGGTGCCTCTGTTGGTTGACACTCAATATGTGATCGCCACCACATTTTTGGCGTTTCCTTGAAACTGATAGCTCACGAACTCAACGCCAAACGTTCTACTATACCCATCTTGTGGTAAGCTCATGACAATCAACCAGAAAATCGTAGGCATCCTCTGATTCTGTGCCCTTAAAGACTGGAGGTTTCAATTTCAAGAACTTACTGAAAAGTTCATGCTGATCATTTGTCATAATAGGCCCAGTAGTCAAACGTGGAAATGTGCCTATTCCCAATGATGCATCCATGCGGGGAGCCATAGTAGCCGCATGTCGTACCTCTGAAAACCGGAGGTGTTGGTGCAGAGAAACCCTGGAGGTGCCTGACCCTGATCGGATAACCCGCTAAGATAAGCAAGTACCTGGTTGATCATCTCTGGGGTAGGTTGGGGTGGCATTTCCTCATTTTGCACTTGTTCATTCTCCCCTTCCTCACCCTCTCTTATCACCTCCTTGGTCGGTGGAGGAGTCACCGCCCTAGTATCAGATGGGCTAGGGGCTCGTCCTCTTCCTCTAGAGGACGTCCTTCCACGACCTCTAACGCGGCCTCTTGCCGCTGCTCTTCCTCGAGCCACAGCCCCAGTGGCTGGCTCAGTCGTTTCTTGTCGTGCCGTTGTTGCTGCTGGTGCGGTCGTTGCTCTAGTTCTAACCATCTGCGAAATAAAGTGAAGATGGTCAGATACCAATTTGTATCACCTAGATACCAATTGGATTCAAGTAGTAGCACGAAAGAAAGAATGAAAGAATGGAATTTTCCTAAAGTCTTATAGCCTCTCAAAGAAAGTAAAGGCGTCCCCCTACCGTTCCTAAGACTCTACTAGACTCGTTCTTGTGTGATGAGACCAACGAACCTAATGCTCTGATACCAAGTTTGTCACGACCCAATCGAGGACGCGACTGGCACCCACATTTACCCTCCTATGTGAGCGAACCAACCCATCTAAACCTTAACATTTCAATATAATATCAACAGAAAATAATGCGGAAGACTTAAACACTAATTAAAAACAATTCAAAACTATTATTAATATCCCAAAATCTGGAAGTCATCATCACAAGAACATCTATCTCAATTAAAACTAACTAGGAATGTCTAAGAACAAAATAACTAAAAAGCTAGTCCATGCCGGAAGTTCAAGGCATCAAGACTGGAAGAAGAAGACCCAGTCCAAGCTAGACGCATTAGCTCACCCTGAATTTTTGATGAAGTGAAGACTGGCTAGATCTACTGTTGAGTTGAAGTTGGCGGAACGTTGGCTGCATTACACAAATAACAAAGAAGAAAACATAAAAGTAGGGGGTCAGTACAACCACAAGTACTGAGTAGATATCATCGGCCAACTCAAAATAGGGAACAGTATATATCAATAATAATGTAAATCAACTACAATACTCAACATGTAGTAATAACAATATTAATTCATCAATAAATACAACCGAGTTCACACATGAGGACTCAAGCCTCAATACCATACTCATTTGGGAATTAAGTTCATTAGATTGAGTATATTCATTATCTTTCAAGATTCATTATCTTTCTTCCTCTTGTGTCGGTACGTGACACTCCGCTCCTCTATTTCTATCCTGGTGCCGGAACGTGGCACTCCGATCCTCATATACTATCCTGGTATCGGAACGTGGCACCCGATCCATATACTATCCTTGTGTCGGAACGTGACACTCCGATCCTCATATACTATCCTGGTACCGGAACGTGGCACCCGATCCATATTCTATCTTGGTGTCGGAACGTGACACTCCGATCCTCATATTCATTTTATCCTGGTACCGGAACGTGGCACCCGATCCATATTCTATCCTGTGTCGGAACGTGACACTCCGATCCTCATTTCATTCTATCCTGGTACCGGAACGTGGCACCCGATCCCCTAATTCATCAAGCTTCTTTTACACTAAGGCATCATCATTCTCATTATATAATTTATCAAGCCTTCTTTCATACTAAGGCATCATCAAATCTCATTATATGTATATCAAGCCTTCTTTTATACTAAGGCATCATCATTAACACGTGATTAGGGTTCTTTCAAGATTTGGGATTCAATAGCTTCATCATGCTTGTTTAATTCATCACAATTTCATAATCACAATCATGCAAGCATACAATTTAAGATCATAGCAGGGTTTACAATACTATCAAACATATCATTCACTATTAAGAGTTCACTACGAATATCGTAAAATAACCATAACCTACCTCCACCGAAGAATGGAGATCAACAAGCAATTTCCCAGCTTTCTCTTCTCGTTCAATCTCCCTCAATTCGATCAATCTATCTCTCTCTTTTCTTTTCTCTTTCTTTTTTCTTATGTTCAAACCCTCTTCTTTTACCCTAATTAAACATATAATTAAGTGTAAAGGAGGACAATAAACCCACTATTAACTTAAGGTTACCTCTTTTAACCCCCAAGTAAAGACTTATTAAATTAACCTATAACTTTATAATTAAGGAAAGAATAGTCCCAAAAGTCCCTTAAAACGTATGAAGAAATCCAAATCTGCCTGGGATTCCCTCAACCTGTGACGGGCGGTCGTGCCTGCGACGGTCCGTCACGATGGTCGTAGCAACCCCTTCGAACTCAAGTGGCCTGTGACGGCCCGTCACACCTGTGACGGTCCGTCCTGCACCTCCGTCACAGATTACAGAGAGTCGATTTTCAGTACCCAATTTCAGAATTCTTAAGTATATTGAAACGATACCCTGCGACGGCCCGTCGTGCCTGTGACGGTCCGTCGTGGGGTCCGTGGTTTCAGCCAGTTTTTCCAGAAATAAAATCTGCTTCTCAAAACGACTAAACAGGTCGTTACAATAAGTTATATTAAATGTATATTTTCAAAGTCAATAACTCTCAAAAGTTTTAAAAAAATGAACAGTATGGTAATTTATACATTAATTTTATGAAATAACAAATATTATGAACTAACTATTTATAAAGAAGAATGACATATAAAATGAGACGGAGGAAATACATTAACCCAATAAAAATAAATAAAATATTATGTTAGAGACACAATGAGTACAAAAAATAAAATTATGAGAATTATGATGACATGTTACTAAATTTGTTGTCAATCCAATCGATTACCATTCCTCAAGGAGTTTAACTTTGTTAAGATCATGTATTTTATATTCTGTTAAATTAGTACAATTAGGACTTGAGTTTTATTCTTCAGTTAGTTAGTTTTTTATTCTTTCTAGTTAGTTAGATTCTCATTCTATTAGATGAGTTTAGCGTGTATAAATGTACAAAGATCAGCTCAATGATATTTTCAGTTTTCATTTTGCACAAATTCAGCTTCACTCGTGGTTCTTCTCTGTCAAAGCTTGGAGCTCCTCCCATGGATTTCTTAGACAATATTGATTAGGAAGTCATCATTTCCACATGGTATCAGATCATTGGATTCTTCTTCCGTGTTGATTCATTATTTTTCCGCATTGATTCAATATTGTGATTCAATTCTTCCGTTTTGATTTTTCTCCTTTCGATTCTCGATTTGTGATTTCGCAATTGTCTTTTCGATCAATTCTCAATATGATATTCCCCATTTTTTTGGGATCTCAACCTTCGGTTCTCACTTCTTCTTCTTATTACTGGTTATTGATTCATGGCGATTGGTACATATCAATCAACCTTGATTGCTGAGACTCAATAAACACAAATCCATGATTCCAATAATGTCCTATATGTGCATCCTTCAGAGAATGCTGGGTCATCAATTACTCAAGTCGTTTTTGATGGTACTAGATATCGATCATGGCGACGCGAAATTCTCAGAGCACTTTCGGTGAAGAACAAGACAGGTTTCATCAATGGCAAGATTAATAAACTAGCTCTTACTTCGCCTATGTATGATCAATGGGAGGCGTTGTGACAATATGGTAACCTCCTGGATTCTTAATTCTTTGTCGAAGGATCTACCTGATAGCCTACAGTATGTAAATAATGGAAAGGAATTATGGGAGGAATTAGAAGATCGATATGACCAAGCTAATGGTGCGAAATTGTATCAAATTCAACAGGAACTTAGCAGTCTTACTCAAGGGAACCTTGATGTTACAGGTTATTACACCAACATCAAAAGTCTGTGGGAGGAATTGGCTACTTTGGATGTCACCACACAGTGCACTTACTCATGCACCTGTGGGGGTAAGAATAAACTGCACAAGGCAGAACAAGATCAACGCCTCATTCAGTTCTTAATGGGCCTAAATGAAGTTTACACAATTGTGCGAGGAAGCATTTTGATGATGAATCCTCTACCCACCATGGCGCAAACTTTCTCCATCTTAGTTAAGGAAGAAAAACAAAGAGAAGTCAAACCTCACTCTTGAGTTCATCTGGACTCCACCTCACTAAGTGTATCTGCAAGCAGCAGCTCAGGTTCCACACAACAACACTAGCACTTTCAGAACAAATTATAATTCAAATAGAAGAGGGGGAAAAGGTGCGTACAAGCCAAATAATCCTACCAACAATTCATCTTCTGGTTACTATGCAGGTTCATCTAGTAATTCAGAAAATTCATTCAGCATATATCCACAAATTACAATAAGTCAAATTTATTTTGTGACTGTGGTAAGAAATCAGGCCACATTGAGGAAAAATGTTATAGGCTACATGGTTTTACTCAATATTTCAAGTTTACTAAGGAAAAAATTCAGAATCTGCAGCAAATGTTCATGGAAATTCAAGAAGTTCAATTATTTGAGAAGTATGAGGAACAAGAGAACAATTTGACTCATAGTCTTACACATGACCAGTCTAATCAGTTGCTCAGTTTGTTGGGAAACATTCATGTTCGTGAAGAAGCCACAAGTGCTGGACACAAGGATTCTGCAGACAGTCTTGCACATGGACAAGGAGCTGTGAACCTTGCAGGTATCTTAGCTTGTCATTCCTCTATAACTGAATTTTGTAAAATGTCCTGTAAATGTGTTGTATCACCTGCTGCCTCGTGGATTATAGACTCAGGAGCCACAAACCACATGACATATAATAAAGCCTTACTTACGAGAATAAGACCCCTAGCCTATCCATTCTTAGTTACACTGCCTAATAGATATAAAGTGAAAGTGACTGAAATTGGTGATGCCTATCTAAATTCAACATTGACTCTATGTCAAGTGCTAGTAGTACCTAGTTTTAAATTCAATTTGATTTCTGTCTAGTGTTTGACTTCACAACTCAAAGCTATTATTAGTTTCACCAATCCATCATGTATTATGCAGGGCCCTTCTCTGAAGAGCCCTCTGGAGATTGGTAGTGCGAAGGATGGCCTATACTTCACTTGTTCAAGGTGTCCAAACTGCAGGACTTTATCTGGTCTTTCTTTACTTGTTTCAACTCCGTCTTTTTCTGTTTCACACCCTGTATCACATGGGAGAATTCTTTTCTCTTGTACTTCTTGTGTAAAATCCTTTCATGAGAATAATGAAGACATTGCTGGAATCCACAACAATCTGTTATTAATTTGTGTCCTGTTAGTTCTCATAAGTCATGTATGTCTCATGGAAATGTGGATCATCTGTGGCATGCAAGGCTAGGCGATGTACCTTTTGAAAAAATGAAGGCTATCTCCTCTATACCTATTTCTTTTGCCACAAAACAGCCTTTGACCTGCGTTATTTGTCCAATGACAAGATAAGCAAGACTTCCTTTTCCTACCAAAAAGACTATACAGTCCACAAAATTTTTTGAATTGCTTCACATTGATTTGTAGGGACCATATCATACACCAACATATACAAATAAAAAATACTTTGTAACCATGATTGACGATTTCAGTAGATCAACATGGACTCAATTGCTCAGCTACAAAAGTGATTCACTGCAAACTATTAAGGCTTTGATTTGCCTAATAGAAAACCAATTCAAGACCACTAGTAAAGTCCACTAGAACGGACAATGGCTTAGAATTCACAAATAAAGAAACCTCTGATTTTCTCCAGAATAAAGGACTCATTCATCAAAGAACCTACACTTATACACCACAACAAAATGGTGTTGTAGAAAGAAAGCATAAGTATTTACTTGAAACTGCTAGAGCATTGTTATATCACTCAAAACTTCCCTTACAATATTGGGGGGAATGTGTTCTTACTGCAACATACTTGATCAATAGACTTCCTTACATAACCTTAAACAACAAAACATCATTTGAAATATTGTACAACAAGCAACCTATCTATTCACATCTCAGGTCATTTCGATGCCTGTGCTTTCCAACCACCCTGAAAACACATAAAGATAAATTTGAACAAAGATTAGCACCTCACATTTTCATTGGATATCTTTTTAACATAAAGGGTTACAAGGTTCTAGACTTGGAGTCTAAAAGGATTCACATTTATAGAGATGTCACATTTCATTAGAATATTTTTCCTTTTACTGATGTGTTTCCTGATTCTAGCTTTACTTCTGTCTTGAAAAATCTGAGAAATAATTTTACAATGTTGAACATATTGGATAAGGATGTCACTAACATTGATGATCCTGTTTCTTCACCTTTTGTACTTGATAATATTGTTAGAGATAACACTCAAACCACTATTGTTTCACCAACAAACATGCACACTGAACAACCACTACCCAAACTAATTCTGTTCCTATAATAGCAACTGAAACACAAAATGAACCAGCCCTTAGGAGATAAACTAGGACACACAGTGTTCCAAAATATCTAAGTGAATATGCCTACAAATTCCCTTCATCACATTCTTTTTTTTTCAACCTCTACTCCATACACCAGTCATCATAATTCTAACCATATTTCCCTCACCACTTTTTGCTTGGATAGTCAGCAACTAATGCAACAAATTTCTTATGACATTGAACCATTTTCTTATGAGGAGGCATCTTTGGATCCTGCATGGCAAGCAACCATGACATCGGAATTTAAAGCTTTATATTATAATAACACTTGGGATTTAGTACCACTGCCTACATGAAAGAAATCAGTAGGTTGCAGGTGGGTTTACAAGATCAAGCCCAGAGCTGATGGCACAGTAGAGCGGTTTAAAGCAAGATTAGTTGTCAAAGGTTATACACAACAAGAAGGGGTTGATTATAATGAGAATTTCTCACCTGTGGTGAAGATGACCACTGTAAGGACATTAATTGGTTTGGATGTCAAAAAAGGTTGGGGTTTATTTCAACTGGATGTTAATAATGCTTTTCATTATGATGATCTACATGAAGAGGTCTATATGGAACTACCACAAGGTCTTCTAGTTGATGATAGAATAATGGTATGTAAGTTGAGAAAGTCTCTGTATGGATTAAAACAGGCCAACAGACAGTGATATGAAAAACTAGCCACAACACTTTGCTCGAGAGAATATTCACACTCTGTCAGTGACTATTCTCTTGTCTATAGAAAAGTTGGAATGTCTGTAGTTTTGTAGCAATATATGTAGATGACATTATTTTGGCAGGAATAGATTTGACATACATTGAGTCTTTAAAAGCACATCTACATGATCATTTCAAGATAAAAGATTTGGGAAAGTTGCATTATTTTCTTGGCCTGCAAATTCTATACAAGACAATGGTGTTTTGATTTCTCAAAAGAAGTTTGCTACTGAGTTAATCAAGGAGTTTGATTGTTCAAACTACAACACAACATCATCACCACTTGATCCCTCTGTGAAATTGAGCTAAAATTAAGGAACACTACTTACTAATCCAAATTATTATAGAAAGTTGGTGGGTAAATTGAATTTTCTTACAAATACAAGGATGGACATCACATATAGTGTTCAACATCTCAGCAAATTTCTATAGGCACCTAGGGAACCACATCTTAAGGCAGCTTTTCATGTGTTGAGATACTTGAAGAATGACTTGAGCCAAGGGATTTTCATGACCAAACATGCAGACTGTACAATTGCTGCCTACTGTGACTCAGACTGGGCAACATGTTCTGATTCTAGGAAGTCTGTAAGTGGATATATAGTGTTCCTAGGGGATTGTCCTATTGGTTGGAAATCAAAGAAACAGACAACAATATCATTGTCATCAGTAGAAGCAGAATATAGAGTAGTCCGGAAGGTAGTTGGAAAATTAGTTTGGTTGGAAAAATTATTGGGTGAGCTAACTGAGTCTTGCAGGTTGCCTATTTCAGTCTTTTGTGATAGCCAGGCCGCAATTCATATTGCAAAGAATCCAGTATTCCATGAACGCACCAAATACATTGAGGTTGATTGTCATTTTGTGAGAAACAAATTGCAATAAGGGCTCATTACTCTTCATCATGTCTCCACTTCAGAACAAATGTTTGATATTCTAACCAAAGATTTAAGTGGACCTAGTCATTCTAACATCTTATGCAAGTTGTCAGTAACTACATCACTGCCAACTTGAGGTGGTGGTGGTGGTGTTAAGATCATGTATTTTATATTCTGTTAAATTAGTACAACTAGGACTTGAGTTTTATTCTTCAGTTAGTTAGTTTGTTATTCTTTCTAGTTAGTTAGATTCTCATTCTGTTAGATGAGTTTAGCTTATAAATGTACAAAGATCAGCTCAATGATATTTTCAGCTTTAATTTTGCACAAATTCAGCTTCACTCCTGGTTCTTCTCTGTCAAAGCTCCTCCCATGGAGTTCTTAGACAATTGATTAGGGAGTCATCATTTCCACAAACTTTATCATATCGATATCACAAAGATATATTTGGGAAAATTAGATAAATATGCTCCCCCTTTTGTCAACTTCTTTTTAAGCCAAAATTTCCCCCTTTGTCAACTAATTATGATTATCACTTCTCTTTAAAGTCAATTTGATTATATTTTAGAATAAAATTTATAAAATTACACACAATATATAATTTATATTCTGCAAATGAAAAATGAAATTTTGATGGTTTAGAAAAAGTAAAAGACTTTAATAAATTACAACTGAAATTAGTGATCGATGCTGATTATTACTATATATTGGATCAATTCTTTATATTATAAATTTATAATCTAAACCTTATCATGATTGTGAGAGAGAAGAGGGTGAGAAATATGTGATCTCGATATCCTTAATTATCATACAACGTAAATGTACCCTATATGGAAAATATTAGGATAAATGTTAATTGTACCAATGAACCTTAAATGTATCTTTTATGGGTGGACTTAAATTTCCTACAAAATTAAATTAGAGTAATTTAATATTTAATTAAAATTAAAATTTAAATATTTAAAAAATATTTGAAGTATAATGCTTTTTATATCAATATAATAAATTATATTTATCAAAATTAAAACAACTTAACTTTCAACAAATAAAATATGACAAATATTTTGTGAAAAAGGAAAATACTACTTTAAAAATATACCGACAATCATATGGTCAACATTTTAGGTATTGACATGGTAATCAACTTTCTTTATAACAATGCAAATATAGAATACAATTTCAAAAATTGAATCATCGATCTTGGGTACTCCGGTCTTGTTGTTAATTTATCTATATCTAATACACAAGCATAAGAAACGGTTGATAACAATTTTCATCATCATACTAAATTGTAATCTCACCATCAAATCTTATTTGAAACTTCAATTCAAAGTAGGATTTTTTTTAATAGTTGTTTTTCGAGTGAATATGGTTGGAATTCCTTAGAAACACATATTTTCTCGACAAAATTTAAATATTGAGGATTGTTTTGTCTGGCTTAAAATGAAGATACAAAGCTAACAAACACGAAAAATATTAATAATGTATATGAAATAGGGCTTTTCAAGGATATGTGGTATTTATAGTTTTGATGATTTGACAAACTCAGGAACCTTGTAAAGGGACTTGATCCCTTGTGCAAATATACACACAATTGCCAGGCTGATAAAAGTACAGTTGGTTGGTTGGTTCACAGTCTCCAACTATGAAAGAAATGGTAGAAACCTCGGTCAATGACATGACCTTGAAGGTTATGAGTATTCTTCATAAAGATTATGTTCAATAATTACAACCTTAGTGCTTGCAACTTGAAAACTCAGAACTCTAGTAAAGACTAACACTCAAGTGAAGAATCATCCTCAAATATCTTTCCTAAAGGGTGTCATACACCAACAATTCGCTTATTACTAACAAAGATTGTGGTGGAGTTATAAATACTCATTCACCCTTAACAAAAAAGTTCGTATTCGAATTCCCTTGGTTACATATTCACATTTGTTACAGAGCTTTTTATACCCCTAGTATATGACTTTACTGCTTGAATCCAAATTTAATCTAATTTTAATATGGATAGCAAACATTAAGTGAGAAACCATAAGAAAACAACTCACTAATAACTAGATGGGGTGTATTTTTACTTGTATAAATAGATATTAGAGTTTTTGCTTACTATTAAAATGTTAACATTTTACTCTGCTCACTTATTTCATTTTAATTAGAATGTCATTAACTTATATATATTCAAGTGGAATTTTTCGGTGCAAATTTAAATATATTGGGTTTTAATGTGAATATCAGACATTAAACATCGAATGAGAAATAAAAAAAATTACTCACTTGTTATGAACAAGGGGGGGGGTATATTTTTACTTGTATAAATAAATATTGGAATTTTAATTTCTATTAAAATGTTAAGTCTTTACTCTGCTCATTTATTTCATTTTAGAATGTTATAACTTATATATACTCCATTATTATTATTTTTACTTCTATTTTTTCAATAAGAAATATTTTTTTCTTCGATTGATAATGCAGAGGGTGAAATAAGCATTTTCGAAAGTCAATTAGGACAAAGTGGGGAGAATGTATATTGTTCATAATTGAGGGGAGAGTTTTATTTTTAAAATAAAGTGGAGTGCGTAAATGTATTTCACCCTTTACTTCTTTCATTCTCTTTCATTATTTTTTTCTTATTATTAAATATTTTAATGTAACGACCTGTTTAGTCGCTTTAAGCAGCAGATTTTATTTCGGGAAAAACTGGCTAAGATTACGGACACCACGACGGACCGTCATAGGCACGACGGCCCGTCAAGGATGTCTCGTTCCAGAACACTTAGAATTCTAAAATTTGGGTATTAAAATCGACTCTCTGTAATCTGTGACGGACCTGCAGGACGTGCCGTCACAGCTACGACGAACTGTCGTGATCTCCCGTTGCAAAACACTTCAACTTTTGAGAATTTGGTACAGAGAACGAGTCTCTGATCGTCATGACGGAAGTGCAGGACGGAGCGTCACAGGTGTGACGGACCGTCACAGTCTACTTAGTGAAAAATGGAGTTCTAAGATGCTGCGACGACCTGCGTGACGAACCGTCGCAGGCACGACGAGCCGTCACAGGTTGCGCAAATCCCAGGCAGAATCGGATTTCGTTACACGTTTTAAGGGACGTTTTGGACTATTCTTTCCTTAATTATAAAGTTAGAGGGTTAATATTAATAAGTCTAATTACTTGGGGGTTAAAAGAGGTAACCTTAAGTTAATTAGTGGGTTATTATTGTCATCCTTTACACTTAATTATATGTTAATTAGGGTAAAAGAAAGAGGGTTTGAATAAAAGAAAACAGAAAGAACAGAGAGAGGGAGAGGAGTCGATCAAGAGGAGAAAACAAAGCTTGGGAGATTTCGTGTTGATCACTATCTTCGGTGGATGTAGGTTATGGTTTTTACGATATTCGTAGTGAACTCTTAATAGTGAATAATACGTATTGATAGTATTGTAAACCCTGCTATATGCTTAATTGTATGCTTGCATGATTGTGATTATGAAATTGTGAATAAATAAGCATGATAAAGCTATTGAATCCTAAATCTTGAAAGAAACCCTAATTCACTTGTTAATGATGATGCCTTGGTGTAAAAGAAGGCTTGATAAATTATATAACGAGATTGATGATGCCTTAGTATGAAAGAAGGCTTGATGAATTAGGGGATCGGGTGCCACGTTCCGGTACCAGGATAGAAATAAAGGATCGGGTGCCACGTTCCGGTACCAGGATAGAATGAGGATCGGAGTGCCACGTTCCGGCACCAGGATAGAATATGGATCAGAGTGTCACGTTCCGACACCAGGATAGAATATGGATCGGGTGCCACGTTCCGGTACCAGGATAGAATGAGGATCGGAGTGCCACGTTCCGGCACCAGGATAGAATATGGATCGGAGTGTCACGTTCCGACACCAGGATAGTAGATTGAGCGGAGTGTCACGTACCGACACAAGAGGAAGAAAGATAATGAAATCTTGAAAGATGATAAATATATTCAATCTAATGAACCCAATTCCCAAATGAGTATGGTATTGAGGCTTGAGTCCTCATGTGTGAACTTAACGGTAATTGATAATGAATAGTACTTGTCGTTGCTACATGTTAAGTATTATAGTTGATTTTATAATATTACTTGATATATATTATCTTCAATTTTGAGTTGGCCGATGATACTTACTCAGTACCCGTGTTTTGTACTGACCCCTACTTGTTTGTTTCTTTCTTTGTTATTTGTGGAATGCAGCAAACGTTCCGTCACCTTCAACTCAACAGTAGATCTAGCCGGTCTTCACTCCATCGAAAATTCAGGGTGAGCTAACGCGTCTAGCTTAGACTGGATCTTCTTCTTCAAGTCTCGATGCCTTGAACTTCCGTTATGGACTAGCTTTTCATTTGTTTTAGCTTCTTAGTTTAGTAATTTGAGATAGATGTTCTTGTGGTGATGACTTCCAGATTTTGGGGATAATAATAGTTATTGATTTGATCTTATTAATGAGCTAAGTCTTCCGCATTACGTTCTGTTGATATATGTTGAAATGTTAAGGTTTAGATTGGTTGGTTCGCTCACATAGGAGGGTAAATGTGAGTGCCAGTCGCGGCTCGGTTTTGGGTCGTGACAAACTTGGTATCAGAGCATTAGGTTCATTGGTCTCATCACACAAGAACGAGTCTAGTAGAGTCTTAAGGAACGGTAGGGGGACGCCTTTACTTATCTTTGAGAGGCTATAAGACTTTAGGAAAATTCCATTCTTTCATTCTTTCTCTCGTGCTACTACTTGAGTCCAATTGGTATCTAGGTGATACAAATTGGTATCTGACCATCTTCACTCTATTTCGCAGATGGTTAGAACTAGAGCAACGACCGCACCAGCAGCGACCCCGGCAAGATAGGATGCGTCAGAGCCAGCCACTAGGGCTGTGGCTCGAGGAAGAGCAGTGGCAAGAGGCCGTGGTAGAGGTCGTGGGAGAACGTCCTCTAGAGGAAGAGGACGAGCACCTAGTCCATCTGATGCTAGGGCGGTGACTCCTCCACCGACTGAGGAGGTAGTAAGAGAGGGTGAGGAAGGGGAAACTGAACAAGAGCAGAATGAGGAATTGCCACCCCAACCTACCCCAGAGATGATCAATCAGGTTCTTGCTTATCTTAGCGGGTTATCTGATCATGGTCAGGCACCTCCAGTGGTTTCTGCACCAACACCTCCGGTTTCAGAGATACGACATGCAGCCACTATGGCTCCTCGTATGGATGCCTCATTGGAAATAGGCACATTTCCTCGTCTGACTACGGGGCCTATAATGACAAATGATCAACATGAACTTTTCAGTAAGTTCTTAAAATTAAAACCCCCAGTCTTCAAAGGTGCAGAATCTGAGGATGCTTACGATTTCCTGGTTGATTGTCATGAGCTACTACACAAGATGGGTATCGTAGAACGGTTTGGTGTTGAGTTCGTAAGTTATCAGTTTCAAGGAAATGCCAAAATGTGGTGGTGGTCACATGTTGAGTGTCAACCAACCGAGGCACCGCCTATGACTTGGGCATCATTCTCTAGCTTGTTTATGGAGAAGTATATCCCAAGGACTTTGAGAGATAGAAAAAGGGATGAGTTCTTGAGTCTAGAGCAAGGTAGGATGACGGTTAACGCATATGAGGCCAAATTCCGTGCATTATCCAGGTATGCCACCGAACTTTGTTTCAGTCCACAAGAACGGATTCACCGTTTTGTGAAGGGGTTGAGGTCAGAATTGCGGATTTCAGCCTTACAGGTAGCGTCTACGGCAAAATCCTTCCAAGAGGTGGTAGACTTTGTGATAGAGGTGGAAGGAGTGAAGCCAGACGACTTCACCATGACATCGACATCGAAAAGGTTTCGAAAGGGAGGTGAGTTCAATGGTTCTTATACGAGAGGACAGGGTTCCGGAGGTTACTCAGTTCGACCCATTCAGTCTTCACTACAGACTGTAGTTGGGGGTCCACCTCAGACCGGTCAACACTTCTCCGAGAGACCTATGCTTGAACCCATAGAATGGTACGGATGTGGGGATATTGGACACATTAAGAGGTATTGTCCAAAACAGAGTTACAGAACCCCACTAGCTAGAGGTAGAGGTGGTCATGGTAGAGGCCGTTATTCTGGAGGGCGTGGTGGCCGAGGTAATGGTGGTCGCCAAAACGGCAGAGGTGAAGGGAAAACTGGAGCCCCTACAACGCAACATGGTAGGGGCAATGGACAGACAAGTAATGGGGCCCATTGTTACGCTTTCCCTGGGAGATCTGAAGCGGAGACATCAGATGCTGTCATCACAGGTAATCTTTTGATTTGTGATTGCATGGCTTCTGTATTGTTTGATCCTGGATCCACATTTTCTTATGTATCTTCCTCATTTGCTAATGGTCTAAATTTACATTGTGAATTACTTGACATGCCTATTCTTTTTTCTACTCCTTTGGGTGAGTCTGTGATAGTCGAAAAGGTATATAGGTCTTGTTTGGTGAGTTTTGTGGGGAGCAACACTTATGTAGATTTGCTTATCTTAGAAATGGTTGACTTTGATGTAATTCTGGGTATGACTTGGCTTTCTCCGAATTTTGCGATTTTGGATTGTAATGCTAAAACGGTGACATTAGCCAAGCCTGGGACAGATCCGTTAGTGTGGGAGGGCGACTACACTTCCAATCCGGTTCGCATCGTGTCCTTTCTTTGTGCTAAGAAGATCGTTAGTAAGGGTTGTCTAGCTTTCTTGGCACATCTCAGGGATGACACTCCTCAAGTACCCTCGATTGAGTCAGTTTTGGTAGCCCGTGAGTTTTTGGATGTGTTCCCTGCATATCTTCCTGGTATGCCACCAGATAGGGATATTGACTTCTGTATTGATCTTGAACCGGGTACTCGCCCCATCTCTATACCCCCTTATAGAATGGCTCCCGCGGAGTTAAGAGAGTTAAAGGCACAACTTCAAGAGTTGTTGAGCAAAGGCTTCATTAGACCAAGTGCATCTCCTTGGGGTGCTCCGGTTTTGTTTGTGAAGAAGAAGGATGGGAGTTTTCGGATGTGCATAGACTATAGACAACTGAACAAGGTAACTATTAAGAACAAGTATCCTCTTCCTCGCATTGATGACTTGTTCGATCAGTTACAAGGTGCTTGTGTCTTCTCAAAAATTGACTTGAGATCCGGTTATCATCAATTGAAAATACGGGCAACGGATGTGCCAAAGACTGCTTTTCGGACTAGGTATGGGCATTATGAATTTGTAGTGATGTCCTTTGGTCTTACGAATGCCCCTGCAGCGTTCATGAGCTTGATGAACGGGATATTTAAGCCGTATTTGGATCTCTTTGTGATCGTATTTATAGATGATATACTGGTATATTCTAAAAGTAAGAAGGAACATGAGGAGCATTTGAGAATTGTGTTGGAAATGTTGAGGGAGAAAAAGCTTTATGCCAAGTTCTCTAAGTGTGAGTTTTGGCTAGATGCAGTGTCCTTCTTGGGGCACGTGGTTTCTAAGGATGGAGTGATGGTGGATCCTTCTAAGATTGAGACAGTGAAGAATTGGGTAAGACCCACTAATGTGTCAGAAATACGGAGTTTTGTTGGGTTAGCTAGCTACTACCGCCGATTTGTCAAGGGATTCTCTTCTATTGCTTCCCAATTGACGAACTTGACTAAGCAGAATGTTCCATCTGTATGGTCGGATGAGTGCGAAGAAAGCTTTCAGAAACTCAAGACTTTGTTGACTACCGCACCTATCCTCACCTTGCCGGTAGAGGGTAAGAACTTCATCGTTTATTGTGATGCATCCTATTTGGGTTTGGGTGCAGTGCTAATGCAAGAGAAGAACGTGATTGCTTATGCTTCAAGACAATTAAAAGTGCATGAATGTAACTATCCAACTCATGACTTGGAATTGGCCGCGGTAGTGTTTGCATTAAAGCAATGGAGGCATTATTTATATGGGGTTAAGTGTGAAATCTATACGGATCATCGTAGTCTACAGTATGTCTTTACTCAGAAAGATTTGAACTTGAGACAAAGGAGATGGATGGAACTACTGAAGGACTACGACATCACTATTTTGTATCATCCGGGGAAGGCAAATGTTGTGGCAGATGCCTTGAGTAGAAAGGCGGGAAGCATGGGAAGTCTAGCTCATTTGCAAGCTTCTAGACGCCCATTGGCTAGAGAAGTGCAGATTTTGGCTAATGACCTCATGAGGTTAGAAGTAAATGAGAAGGGAGGATTGTTAGCTTGTGTGGAGGCAAGATCCTCCTTCCTTGACAAGATTAAGGGAAAGCAGTTTGATGATGAGAAATTGATCCGAATTCGAGATAAAGTGTTGCAATGAGAGGCTAAAGAAGCAACAATCGACGAGGAAGGTGTTTTGAGGATTAAGGGAAGGGTATGTGTACCCCGCGTCGATAATTTGATCAACACTATTCTGACAGAGGCTCATAGTACAAGGTATTCTATACATCCGGGTGCAACCAAGATGTATCGCGACCTAAAGCAACACTTTTGGTGGAGTAGGATGAAGCGTGACATAGTGGATTTTGTTGCCAAATGCCCAAATTGTCAACAAGTAAAGTATGAACACCAGATGCCCGGAGGAACACTTCAGAGAATCCCCATTCCTGAATGAAAATGGGAGAGAATTGCAATGGACTTCGTGGTTGGTCTACAAAAGACATTGGGTAAGTATGACTCCATTTGGGTGATTGTTGATAGGTTAACTAAGTCTGCTCATTTTATTCCGGTCAAGGTGACCTACAATGTAGAGAAGTTAGCTAAAATCTACATCTCAGAAATCGTTCGACTACATGGAGTTCCACTCTCCATTATATCAGATAGAGGTACGCAGTTTACTTCTAAGTTTTGGAGAACGTTGCATGCTGAATTAGGTACTAGGTTAAACCTTAGTACTGCGTTTCACCCTCAGACTGATGGTCAGTCTGAGCGAACGATTCAAGTGTTGGAGGATATGCTTCGTGCATGCGTGATAGAGTTTGGTGGCCATTGGGATAGCTTCTTACCTTTGGCAGAGTTTTCATACAATAATAGCTATCACTCTAGTATTGATATGGCTCCATTTGAAGTATTGTATGGGAGGAGGTGTAGATCTCCCATTGGTTGGTTTGATGCATTTGAGGTTAGACCTTGGGGTACTGACCTCTTGAGGGATTCGTTAGATAAGGTGAAGTGCATTCAAGAAAAGCTTCTAGCGGCGCAAAGTAGACAAAAGTAGTATGCAGACCGAAAGGTTAGAGACTTGGAGTTCATGGAGGGTGAACAAGTCTTGTTGAAGGTTTCACCCATGAAAGGGGTGATGCAGTTTGGCAAAAGAGGTAAGTTAAGTCCAAGGTATATTGGACCATTTGAAGTACTTAAGCGAGTAGGGGAGGTGGCTTATGAGCTAGCCTTGCCCCCAGGGCTGTCCGGAGTACATCCGGTATTCCATGTGTCTATGTTGAAAAGATACCATGGGGATGGAAACTACATTATCCGTTGGGATTCAGTTTTGCTTGATGAGAATTTGTCTTATGAGGAGGAGCCTGTTGCTATCCTAGATAGAGAGGTTCAAAAGTTGAGGACAAGGGAGATTGCATCCATCAAAGTTCAATGGAAGAATCGTCCGGTTGAAGAGGTTACTTGGGAGAAGGAGGCAGATATGCAAGAAACATACCCACATCTGTTTACAGATTCAGGTACTTCTTTTCGCCCTTGCTTTTCTTCTTCTTGATCGTTCGAGGACGAACGATGGGTAAATTGGTATCTATTGTAATGACCTGTTTAGTTGCTTTAAGCAGCAGATTTTATTTCGAGAAAAACTGGCTAAGATTACGGACACCACGACGGACCGTCATAGGCACGACGGCCCGTCAAGGATGTCTCGTTCCAGAACACTTAGAATTTTTGGGTATTAAAATCGACTCTCTGTAATCTGTGACGGACTTGCAGGACGTGCCGTCACAGCTACGACGAACCGTCGTGATCTCCCGTTGCAAAACACTTCAACTTTTGAGAATTTGGTACAGAGAACGAGTCTCTGATCGTCATGACGGAAGTGCAGGACGGACCGTTACAGGTGTGACGGACCATCACAGTCTACTTAGTGAAAAATGGAGTTCTAAGATGCTGCGACGACCTGCGTGACGGACCGTCGCAGGCACGACGGGCCGTCACAGGCACGACGGGCCGTCACAGGTTGCGCAAATCCCAGGCAGAATCGGATTTTGTTACACGTTTTAAGGGACGTTTTGGACTATTCTTTCCTTAATTATAAAGTTAGAGGGTTAATATTAATAAGTCTAATTATTGGGGGTTAAAAGAGGTAACCTTAAGTTAATTAGTGGGTTATTATTGTCATCCTTTACACTTAATTATATGTTAATTAGGGTAAAAGAAAGAGGGTTGAATAAAAGAAAACAGAAAGAACAGAGAGAGGGAGAGGAGTCGATCAAGAGGAGAAAACAAAGCTTGGGAGATTTCGTGTTGATCACTAATCTTCGGTGGATGTAGGTTATGGTTTTTACGATATTCGTAGTGAACTCTTAATAGTGAATAATACGTATTGATAGTATTGTAACCCTGCTATATGCTTAATTGTATGCTTGCATGATTGTGATTATGAAATTGTGAATAAATAAGCATGATAAAGCTATTGAATCCTAAATCTTGAAAGAAACCCTAATTCACTTGTTAATGATGATGCCTTGGTGTAAAAGAAGGCTTGATAAATTATATAACGAGATTGATGATGCCTTAGTATGAAAGAAGGCTTGATGAATTAGGGGATCGGGTGCCACGTTCCGGTACCAGGATAGAAATAGAGGATCGGGTGCCACGTTCCGGTACCAGGATAAAATGAGGATCGGAGTGCCACGTTCCAGCACCAGGATAGAATATGGATCGGAGTGTCACGTTCCGACACCAGGATAGAATATGGATCGGGTGCCACGTTCCGGTACCAGGATAGAATGAGGATCGGAGTGCCACGTTCTGGCACCAGGATAGAATATGGATCGGAGTGTCAAGTTCCGACACCAGGATAGTAGATGGAGCGGAGTGTCACGTACCGACACAAGAGGAAGAAAGATAATGAAATCTTGAAAGATGATAAATATACTCAATCTAATGAACCCAATTCCCAAATGAGTATGGTATTGAGGCTTGAGTCCTCATGTGTGAACTTAACGGTAATTGATAATGAATAGTACTTGTCGTTGCTACATGTTGAGTATTATAGTTGATTTTATAATATTACTTGATATATATTATCTTCTATTTTGAGTTGGCCGATGATACTTACTCAGTACCCATGTTTTGTACTGACCCCTACTTGTTTGTTTCTTTCTTTGTTATTTGTGGAATGCAGCAAACGTTCCGTCACCTTCAACTCAACAGTAGATCTAGCCAGTCTTCACTCCATCGGAAATTCAGGGTGAGCTAACGCGTCTAGCTTGGACTGGATCTTCTTCTTCAAGTCTCGATGCCTTGAACTTCCGGCATGGACTAGCTTTTCATTTGTTTTAGCTTCTTAGTTTAGTAATTTGAGATAGATGTTCTTGTGGTGATGACTTCCAGATTTTGGGGATAATAATAGTTATTGATTTGATCTTATTAATGAGTTAAGTCTTCCGCATTACGTTCTGTTGATATATGTTGAAATGTTAAGGTTTAGATTGGTTGGTTCGCTCACATAGGAGGGTAAATGTGAATGCCAGTCGCGGCTCGGTTTTGGGTCGTGAAGTTTCACAATTTTTTTTGTTATAAATACATTAATGTTTATGTCATTTGTAACTCACTTAAAAGATTATTCACAACTCTTTTTGAAGTTTATGTACGAAACAAATGAACACTTTAATTCATGTAACTTTAAAGAGATATTTTGTACTATAAATAGGCGATGATAATTTTATTAAAGAGACAATCGAGTACAGAAGAAAGAAATAAGAAGACATTCTCCCATATATCTTGTCTACAGATTTATTGTCTTAGATAATTCTATATTGCTAATATTTCACAACATGTTATCAGCATGAGTCTCTAACCAATTAAGACCTACTTAATTCGGAGTTATCTTTTTTTTCTATGACATTAATAAATTTTATATCCGAGTCAGATATACATTTATATGTTTATAATATATATAATAGGACTCGCAGAAATCTTTGATCTATAATAAGTAGCATATATATATATATATATATATATATATATATATATATATATATATATATATATATATATGCTACTAATTTATGACACTGTTAAAATAACTCGTAAGTATTTTCATACATTATGATAAGTATATTGGTGTGTGTCAAAAAGAAGAATAATATTGTATTAAATATGACTTGAAACTATTGAATTAAAAAAATTGGCGTAAATATCTATTTAAACTAATAATAAATATTGTTAAACAACTAAAATTACATATTATATCTACTGTTTCAATACGTCACTAGTTTATATGTTTTTGAGACATTCAATGTGCATGTATATAACATATAATATATTATATAATCATATTATACTTTATCATTTGAACATTATTTACCATTTATGATAGTTTTGATCATGTCGAATTTGTCAAATCTTGAATTTGTGGCACTTGACAATTCTGGAAAAAACAATTTGTCATGGGTACTTGATGCTGAAATTCACTCTACTACTGCTAAGGGTCTTGGTGATAGTATAATCGATGGAAATATGATATCAAGTCAGCATAAAGCAAAAGTTATGATTTTCCTTTGTCATCATCTTGATGAATGTCTGAAGGTTGAATACCTAACATTGAAAGATCCACTTGAATTGTGGATAGGTTTGAAAGGGAGGTATGAGCACCTCAAGGCAACGATATTGCCAAGGGCTCGTTATGAGTGGATGTACTTATGGTTTCAAAATTATAAACCGTAATTGAATATAACTCTGTTGTATTTAGAATAACTTTCCAATTAAATTATATGAGGAAAAAAATAAAAGATGAGGACATGTTAGAAAAGACTCTAGCTACTTTCCATGCCTCTAATATGAATGTACAATAACAATATCGTGAGAATGATTTTCAAAAAAACAATCTTAACCGATATCATGCCTTCTGGTGGCTGAGCAACATAATAATCTTTTAATGAAAAATCATGAAGCCGGTCCAGCTGAAAGTGCTCCATTACTAGAGGCACATGCGGGTGATGCACACGGTCAGTATGAAATAAGACAAAATAATTGGGCTAATGATAATGTGCGCGAGCGTGGAAAAGGAAAAAGACGATATAACAATCATTGAGGTGGTGGTCATAACAAAATGGAGAACAATATAGATTCTCAAAATAATCCTTCAAAAGGAAAGGGTGATCACTGTCATCGTTGTGGCCTTAAAAGTCACTGGAAAAATTAATGTCGGACACCTGAGCATTTTTCAGGCTGTATCAGAATTTTTTTAAAAGAAAAGAAAATAAAGGCGGTGCCTCTTCTTCTAATGCTTCGGTAGAGTCACATTTGACTCTCAAAGATGATGTTCAGGCGAATCTTCTTAAAAAATATAATGAGAACGTTGAGGTAAACTTAGCATTAAAGATGACGCTTTTGATGGGCTCAATGATATTACTCATCTAGAAGTTGAGGACTTCTTTGAGGAACACAACTGAAATTTATAATTGAGCTAGGAAACTTATAATATTTCTATGTATTTTCAGTGTTTTAATTAAAGTTTATATACTTGATATTTCTTTTGTTAAATTTAGTATTTCTTATTATGTACTTTTATTCTTATGAAGATAAATAAAATTTTTCAGTCTTCAGTTGGATCCAAGATGAGTAGTGGATATATGTGGCTTCTGGACAATGCCACAACTCATACTATACTAAGAGAAAAGAAATATTTCTCTCGTTTGGTAATGAAAAATACATATATTAATTTAATATACGATAGTATAAAATTGATTAAGGTTTCTGGAAGAGAGACCTTATTATACTTGGAGAAACATTATTGATAATTGATAATGCATTGTATTGTAGTAAGTCTCACAAAAACTTGTTAAGTTCAAGGTTACTCGCCAAAATGACTATCATGTTGAGACTGCAAATGAAGGAAAGGTGAAATACCTTTATATTACTACAATAAATGCGGATAAGAAAATTGTGCATGAAAAATTGCCAACACTTTCTTCTAGGTTGTACCATACAAAAATTGGTACCGTCACATGTCGTAGTAAACAAAAGGTTTACTAATTCTAATGATTTTATCATTTGGCATGACCCGTTGGGCCATCCTGATTATAATATGTTGCACAAAGTAATTGAGAATTCACATGGGCATACTTTGAAGAACCAAAATGTTCTTCAATGAACGAATTCTCTTGTGTTGGTTGTTCACAAGGAAAGTTGGTTATCAAATCATCAATGTCTAAGGTTGGGGTAGAATCCCATGCATTTCAGGAATAAATACAGGGTGATATATGTGGACCTATTTACCAGTATGTGGACCATTTAAATATTATATGGTCTTGATAGATGCATCTACAAGATTTTCTCATGTGGGATTATTATCAACTCGCAATATGAATTTTCCTAGGTTGTTGGCTCAAATAATAAGGTTAAAAGCACAATTTCCAGATTATGCAATAAAAATAATTCATCTTGATAATGCTGGTGAGTTTACATCTTAGGCATTTAATGATTATTGTTTGTTGACTGGAATAACAGTTGAACACCTGTTGCACATGTTCATACTCAAAATATTTTAGCATAGTCATTGATTAAACATCTTCAATTGATAGCTAGACCATTGTTGATGAGGACAAAGTTGTCTATTACAGTTTGGAGGCATGCTATTTGACATGCAGCGACACTTGTGCGCATAAGACCAACCAATTATCTTGATGTCTCCCCATTACGATTGATTTTTGGTCAGGAGCCAAACATTTCCCATATTAGAATCTTTGGTTGGGCGGTATATGTTTCAATTGCTCCACCACAACGTACAAAGATGGTCCCCAAAGAAGGTTGGGGACATATGTTAAGTATGAATCTCGTTCTATTATAAAATATTTGGAACCTAGAACTGGAGATTTATTTACGACAAGATTTTCTGATTGTCATTTTGATGAATCAATATACCCAACATTTGTGGAGTCCATCCCATATTTTTGGTCAAGTCTTGCTATCCAATTGCTACAAGTAATTGTTAAAAGGAATAGTAATTAGAGTTCAAATTAAAATATTTGGTAGTTGGCAAAATAGTAAGATTTTGAACCCTTTTTGTCTTTGATATATTTACCTAATGTCATTAGTGACATAGGAATGATTTTCTCCTTCTATAAATATAGCATTCTTGCTCATTTTTAGAACACACCAAGTTATAGAGAAAAACCATTTTGATAGCACAGTGAGGTATTCCATAGACTATACAAGAAAAATAATCTTTAAAGAAAAATAGAGTGGGGGCGATATTTTAATAATGTGGAAATCAAAAGAGTTGTTCCTTTTGAGTGTGAAGTATTCACTTTGAGTATTGTATTCATGACTACACAGTGTAAATTTTTTTACTATAATGATATCAGTTTCTCCTCTTGGACCATGGTTTTTTCTCTTATTTTGAAGGATTTTCATGTAAAATTCTTGGTGTCATTATTTTTCCATTTATTTCAATTACATTTACCATATATATTTTGTACTTGTCCGCATTTTCCCAACAAGCTGGTATCAGAGCAATAGTTTTATTTGAGTATGCTCTGTGGTTGCAGCACAGTCTGAACTTCTACATTAGAAAAGATTTACTTTGATTTGATATAACAATATTTTTTGGAGGAAAACGATGGAAGCCAACACAAGTAAAATGGTTACTTTGAATTGTGTTAATTATGTCATTTGGAAGGGGAAAATGGAAGTCTATTTTATGTCAAGAATTATATCAATGAGTACTTACCACTGTAAAACCTGATAATAAAATAGATGAAGAATGAAATCTGTTGCACAAATAGGTTTGTGGATTCATTAGGCAATGGGTCGACGAAAATGTGTTGAACCACATTTCTGGGGAGACACATGCTCGAACCGTATGTGAGCATCTTAAAAGTTTGTATGCTCGAAAGACTGACAATAATAAAATATTCTTAATAAAACATATGTTGAGTGTGAAGTATCATGATAATTCTTCGATGACAATCCATCTGAATAATTTTCAGGGTATCATGAGTAAGTTATCTTCTACGGGCATCAAATTTGATGAAGAAATTCAAGGCTTATGTAACACCCCGTATCCAAAACAGAAAAAAATGAGCTTTTCAAAAATCTGCAGGTGCAATCGATTATCACTATCGATGGACCATAGTGTGATCTACGGTCCGTACAGCATATCCATCATTGTGACTGAAACTCTCCTATGATGCAGTCTAGAAAAATTGACTAAGTGTCAATCCACGAAAAGACTTACGGTCCGTAAGTCTGACTATGGTTCGTAGTGTGTGTCCGTCGATTAAAAACCCGTAACTAGCAAAGTAGGTTGTAAGTCCCCTATGTGGGCAATCAGTTTAGTGATCACGCCCGCATGCCTTTATGCCTCTGGCAGGGTATATTGGGTCCTCTCGATGGGGCGTATACATCAGACTCCACATTTATCTTATGTGGTTTAATGGTCGGTTATTAGTAGTTCCAGAGTTCAGTCAGACTCTATTGCATTGGCCATATTTACAGATCAGTTATCATTCAGTCTCAACATGTTATAAATTTGGTTATTGCATCCAGTTAGATTATTATATTTACTCTTGTGCTTGTTCATTTATGTTTTATTTCAACTTTACTCTATCCTACATGCTCAGTACCTTCAAGTACTAATGCATACGTGTGCTACATCTTCTCGTGATGTAGGTTCAGGTTCTCAACATCTAGATCATGCTTAGATCGATTCCCAATCTCCAGTTCAGCAGATTCAGTGGTGAATCCTTATTCTCCGAGGACAATAGTCATGATTTTCTTTTTAGTATTTAGTCTTTTGGTTTCAGTTTTTGCTAGACTTAGCTGGGGCCTGTCCAAACATTTCTAGTCAGTTTAGAGTCTATTTTCGAACATAGTTAGTTTCAACTTAGAATTGAGTTAATAACTTCTTTGTATTAAACTCATCAGTATTTCATTTATCTCAGTTATAGAATATGGGTATTCCCCATCTTATCATTTCAAGTTATGATTTAGCTTCCGCATTCAGTTTATTATCATTAGTATGCTCATGATCATGCCTGCATGGTTAGCTTGAGATCGATTTTGTTCCTAGGTCCCATGTCCGCGTCTTAGGGGTAGCTTGGGGCGTGGAAAAACTTGGTATCAAACTAGTAGGTTTAAGAATCCTAGGATGTATGAAAAGTCACACTAAAAAGAGTCCTTTTCATGAGTATGAAGTGCACTAGATCTAAAGAGAGGGAGGTTACAAAGTGTTTTAGTAATACTTCACTTTCTTATTACTCTTATCGTGCGTAAAGTATGATCAAAATCTATTCTAACTCAACATTCTACGTTTCATATCATGTCTCCTCATAGAGATAACACCTGGAATGCATACGCAACTCCTTCATTGTCAGATCAGGAAGTCTCCAATTCTGAATTCAAGAGTGCCATACAGATGTTGGCTCAAAGTATGACCAACCAGAACAGTCGAGTTCATGCTCCTGTGAATGCAAATGGTGGATCAGCAGCATCAAGGGTCCGTGACTTTGTTAGGATGAATCCGCTTGAGTTCTTAGGATCACAAACTAATGAGGATCCTCATAATTTCTTGGATGAGATCAAGAAGATTTTTGAGGTAATGCAAGTCAGTGGAAATGATCGGGTTGAGTTGGCACCATACTAGTTGAAGGATGTTTCTCATATCTAGTACACTCAGTGGAAGGCAAATAATGGTATAGATGCAGGTCCTATTACTTGGGATTGCTTTAGTAAGACCTTTCTGGACAAGTTTTTACCAATAGAGTTGAGAGAAGCAAAGACTCAGGCATTCATGAACTTAAATGAGGGAAACATGAGGGTCCAAGAATATGGGCTCAAGTTTAACCAACTCTCTAGGTATGCTTCTTACATGGTTGCTGACTCCAGGGCTCGGATGAATAAGTTCTTGTATAGAGTGTCAGATTTGTTGAAAACTGAGTGCAGAAATGCTATGTTACTGGGATATATGAACATCTATAGACTTATGACTTTCTTCAGCAAGTTGAGAGTGATAAGCTTAGGGAACAAGCTAAGGAGAATAAGAATGCTAGGACTAGGAACTATGACTATTCTCAGCAGAAATCGGATGGTGAAATTGCTCGTAGAGTCAGCAAAAGTTTACATCCCCAGACCCTTCGTCAACTAGTGTTCAATCCTCCAAGAACAGGTATGACTAGAAGGCTAGGGCACAAGTCTCTAAGTCCAAGGGGAGTGTTTCAGGCAACAAGACTTACCCCACTTGCCCTAAGTATGGTAAGAACCATCCAGGCGAGTTCCTCCCAGTAAAAAAAGGATGCTTTGACTGCGGTCAGCCTGGTCACAAGTTGATGGATCCACTTTCTATATAGAGACAAGGAGGTGGTAATGGTAGAGCTCAGTCTACAAATTCATTAGCACCAACAAGTCACCCGACTTTGCAGGGTAACTCATCTGGTATAGGTGGTGGTCAGCGCCAGAATAGGTCTTATGCTCATCAAGCTCACAAGGATCAGGAAGGTTCTTCTGATATAGTCCCTGGTACGTTACGAGTCTTTGAACTTGATATTTATGCATTGTTAGATCCAGGGATACTCTTTCGTTTGTAACTCCTTACATAGCAGTCCAATTCAATGTTAGTCTAGAAACTCTCTTAGAACCTTTCTAAGTCTCTACTCCAGTTGGTGAACCAACTATATCTAGATGGGTATACGGAAATTTATCTATTACAGTCTCTCATAAAGTCACCTTATCAGATCTTGTGGAGAAAGAAATGGTAGACTTCGATGTCATTCTAGACATGGACTAGTTACATTCATGTTATGCCTTAGTCGATTGTAGAACTAGGATAGTCCGTTTTCAGTTTCAAAATAACCGATCTTAGAGTGGAAGGGTAGTAGCTTAGCACCTATGGGCTGATTCATTTCTTACCTTAAGGACAGAAAGATGACCTTTAAGGATTATTTCTATCATCTAGTTTGGGTTAAGGATTCTAGCTCTAAAACCCCAAAACTTAAGTCTATTCCAGTAGTCTGTGAGTTTCCAGAAGATTTTCCTTGAGTCCCTTCCAAAAGGGAAATCGACTTTGGAATTGATATCTTTTCAAATACCCAGTCTAGTTTTATTCCTCCTCACATAATGGATCTAGCAGAGCTTAAGGAATAGAAAGAGCAGTTGAAAGACCTTCTAGATAAGGGCTTCATTAGATCTAGTATTTCACCATGGGGTGCACCGGTGTTGTACGTAAAGAAGAAAGATGGTTCTTTCATAATGTGCATTGACTATAGACAGTTGAAGAAGGTCACAATAAAGAATAAGTATCCCATCCTCAGGATTGATGACTTGTTTGACCAACTTCAAGGTGCTAGCCATTTCTCAAAGATATCATAAGATTAGAGTAAGAGATAATGATATTCTGAAGACAACCTTCAGAACTTGGTATGATGATTCACTGACAGCCAATTCCAAGTACATCCTCCCTTTATTAATTTGTAATTATTTCGTTTGTACTAACAAATCCTACAACATTCATGGATTTGATGAATAAAGTGTTCAAATAGTACTTGGACTTGTTCTATATCGTCTTTATTGATGATATCCTCATTTATTCTACGAATGAGGAAGAACATGGAATCATCTGAGAGTTGTTCTGAAGACTCTCAAGGATCTCCAGTTATTATCTAAGTGTAGCAAATGTGAGTTTTGGTTGCAATTCGTTACTTTCCTTGGTCACATTAATCATAAGTTTCTTAAGTTAGCGGGTTATTATAGAAGGTTCGTGGAAGGGTTCTCATCCATAGACTCACCATTGACTAGGTTATCTTAGAAGATTGTCAAGTTTCAACTGTCAGATAATTGTGAGAAAAGCTTTGCAGAACTGAAAACTAGATTGACTAAAGCTACTGTCTTGACTCTACCAGAGGCTTCAGATGGTTATGTGATCTATTGTGATACATCCAAAGTTGGCGTAGGTTGTGTGTTGATGCAACGAGATAAGATTATAGCTAATGCTTCTAGACAGCTTAAGGTGCATGAGAAGAACTATCCAACTATGACCTTGAGCTTTTAGCAATGGTGTTTGCACTCAAGATCTGGAGACACTACTTGTATCGTGTTCATATAGATGTTTTTACTGACCATAAGTGCCTTCAGTATGTCTTCACCCAGAAAGGGTTGAATCTTCACCAGAGGAGATGGCCTGAGTTCCTTGAGGATTATGATATGAGTGTGCACTACCATCTTGGTTAGGCAAATGTAGTAGCAGATGATCTTAGTAGATTATCTATGAGTAGTGTAGCCCATGTTGAGGAAGAAAGAAAGGATCTAGTGAAGGATGTTCACAGGCTTGCTCGCTTTGGAAACTAGTATTGGAACTAAACAAGTTTTGAACAATGTGAAACATACTCCTGATGTTTATCTACACCAAATTTTTATTGATGTTTTAGATGATGTAGGATATGTTAGTATGAACGGTGATGGAAAATGGAATCTCATTAATGGTTTCGTGGTTGTGGCTCGTGGTTACAAATGTCATGGTCTATACTAGACTACGACTTCTACTTGTTCTGATATGGTAAATGTGGTTGCGTGCGATAACTCTTCAACTTTATGGCATAAGAGACTTAGCCACATCAACGAGAAAGGACTTAATGTTCTATCCAAGAAGAAATATTTGTCAAATTTTAAAAGTGCTAAATTAGAAAAGTGTAAGTAGTGCTTGTCTGGTAAACAAAACAGCTTTTCCTTTAAGTCATGTCCTCCTTCGAGAAAGACAGAGTTGCGTGAGTTGGTGCACTCTGATTTATGTGGTCCAATGACGACAAAGACATTGAGTGGTGTACTCTATTTTGTCTCTTTCACAGATGATTGCTCAAGAAAACTTTGGGTCTATGTCTTGAATACAAAATACCAAGTGTTAGGTGTTTTCAAGCAGTTTCATGATTTAGTTGAAAGAGAAACTGGAAATAAACTGAAATGTATTGTTACTGATAATAATGATCAATATTGTGGACCATTTGACGAATACTACAAACATCATGGTAATACACACAAGAAGACTTCTCCCTAGACTCCTCATCTTAATGGTTTGACTGAGAGGATGAACGGGACCTTGATGGAAAGAGTTAGATGTTTGCTTTCTGAAGCATAGTTGCTGAACTCATTTTGGGGTGAGGCTTTATTGACCACTGCACATGTTATTATTCTATCTCCTATTGTTGCTTTAAAAAGTGATGTACCAAATAGTGCTTGATATGTAAAGGATGTTTACTATGACCATTTGAGAGTATTTGGTTGCAAAAATTTTGTACATGTTCCAAAAGATTAGAGGTCAAAGTTAGATGCCAAGACAAGGCAGTGCATCTTCATTGGATATGACCTTGATGAATTTGGTTACAGGTTATATGATCCAATTAAAAAGAAACTTGTGAGAATCTATGATATTATTTTCATGGAGAATAAAACAATTGATGATATTGATAAAATGGAGAAGGTAGAATCTTCAAATTTGATGGTATAGTTCATCATGATAAAGTTCCTTACACAATTGCGCATGATGTTGTTGGGCTTGATGATCATGGTGATGCCCATAATCATGTATCAGATCAACATGTTGATGTTGATAATAACAATGATATTATTATTAATGATCTTGTTTCTCATGAAGTTGTGGATGAATCAAATATCCCGCTTCCGAGGTGTTTTATCAAAAAAAATATATTTCTCGAAAAGAGTTTGTTTTATTTTAAAGCTACTTTCGACTTTTAGGAGTCGCCACTTAATTTTTTAAGAAAAATCAAGAAAACTTATTTTCTAAACAACTTAAAATAGGAAAATCGTTTAAAAAATACTTTAAAGGGTTCGGGATTCCTATTTAGTGTCTTAGGAAGGTGTAAGGCACCTAAGACACTCCGCTAACTTATGGTTTTCCGGCGATTAACAATATTTGACTATTTTGTTTTAACTTTTATAAATAGAGTTTAAACTTTATCAGAATTTACTTAGCCAAACTTTGCAAATTTTGAAATATTTATCTTGCAAACTTTCTTAAGGTTAAAGCTCTCTAAACTCAAAAAGACTTGTGAAATATTATTGTTTTAAGATTTCGTTAAAGTTAAACTTTTTAAACTTTAAATCTAAGCAACTTTCAAATTTAAACCTCTATCGTTTTAAAACTTCAACTTTTAATTTTAAGTTTGCTAAACAAAAGACGTTCGATGGGGTTGGAGTTTCTAAACCTAAACTAACAACATTTAAGTAAAAGCACGTAAACAAGGAGTAGAGAGAGAGAGAGAGAGAGGGAGAGAGATTTGGGTCCAAACTCGAGTTCTGTTCGCCTTGACCGAGTTTTGGACCCACCTGTTTTTTCGGGTTTTGACCCATTTTATCACCTGTCCTAATCTAAGCATACAAGATAAAATAAAAGGGAATGGAAACGACGAGGGCTTATGCCCATTACACAATAAATAAAATGCAAAATATATAAAAAGAAGCTAAGGAAATCTTCTAGTCCATTCTTGGATTTTCTTTAATCTCCGTGGATTTTCGAATATGCACTTCAGTCTCGATAGGCTGACTCAATGGGAAGAGCATTTGAGCCTTTACGGCTCAGCGAGGATATGCAAGAGATGGAAACGAAATCCACGAGACTCGCCAGCGATTTTACATGCAAACGGACAAAAAGGGATGATATAAGTGACGCTAAGGAAAATACACAATACGTAACAATCACAACACCAAAAGCAAGCAACCAACTTTACATCGCATGAACAAATAATGATCGATTAACAATCAGCTGACAAGTAAACTAACGGCAAATGAAGGTGAAATAAATAATAATAAAAAAGGGATAAGAAATAACCAGCAACAACATAACAATAATGTAGTAATCAAAATGGTGTAAATTGTAGTAATGATAATTTCTGTAATTTCCAGAAAGCATGAATATAAACAACTTAACAAATAAAAAATATCACATATGAAACCACAAAATCCAAGCGGCTGAAGATAAAAGAAGTAGTAGAGATGTATATGTTTATGATAAACTCTACATGTTTGAGAAGAGGAAGTCAGATTAAGCACCACACACTTAACTCAAAGCAGAAAGAGCAACTGTATAGCACAATATTTCCAACCGAAGAGAGCTAATAGTAGGTGAAAAGCACATGTATGGATTTTTGAACTTGACAAAATAGAAATCTCTCTTTGACATGGAAAATGAACTTCAGCAAAGCAATACAGTAGAATTCTTTCGAAATTTAAACAGGTAGATAACAACGCCTAACAGCTAATCACTTCAACATACACACCATATAACAGCATTCCATCAATGTCAAACCATCCAGCCATGGAAGCCTCAGCCTTACCTCTACCATATAAGATAGAGAGGCTGCTCCAAATGGGTCCTCGGCGCACATGGAGTATCAAGAAACTTAGCGAAACAAGCTCATAATACAAGAAGGAAGGAACGCAAGTAACCAACTTGACTGCACGACGAGGAGTGTCATTGAGAGGCACCCTCAATCGTAGGCAATAGCAAAGGCATACCCTGCCTAGAGGGAAAATAACCCTTTCCATCCCTCAAGTCACCGGATACGCTAAACCTCGATATTACAGAACACATCATACTGCTTCTACAATACAAACCTCAACGCAAAACAAGGTATATCTAGAGCTTAGCACAACAGTTTTAACAATTAATCATCTCTACCAACTGTCCGATACAAGACAACGAGTTATACATTAAGGAAACCACATAAACATCCTTAAGAACGAAAACAGATGCAAAGATACCAACTCAACTTGTTTAAAACAAATAACAATCATCATAAAGCTTGCGAGATAAAATTTGGAGTCAGCATACGTCGTGCAAGGTCAGCCAACAAACGACAATGGCTGCCACGCGACGACGGACTCGAAAAGAAAGGCAAGGTATCACGAAACAAACCAAACTTCAGCGAAACAAACCAGCACAAATAGTCACTAACATTCCCAGCAAACAGGCCAACAGACATTCAAGTGATGTCAACCCCAACAGTTTCAAGCAACCATTAAACAACAACACAGTTCTCAGCCATCAAGTCACCATATCGAAGTTGAGAGGAGAAGAATGTTACATAACGAAAGTAGTTTTACCTGTTGAGGAGCAGCAAACTGGAACGAGCAGAGCAGGGGCATTCCACGAGGAGATAAGCGCCGGCGACTATCAATAATCGAGGACGAGATGAACACCAGCGATAAAGGACCGGACTGCTAGTCGGATGTTCTTGAATATAAAAATAGTCTATATTTGATACGTATCCTTATCTTCGACAAAATTTCCAAAGAAAACTCCCAACTTCAAAATCTAATTCCAATGTTTTCCAGCATCCAACAGAAGAGAACCAGAATGTTTTCGATAATAAATTTTATACTCCTCAGTGATAAACTCTCCAAGTTTGCTAACGATTTTCCACTCCGAAAAAATTCCAACTCTCTGAAAATTTCTCAAACCAAAAATGTCCAACCAATAGAAAGGGAAGCCGAATCTTTTTAAAAATTTTCCAACCCCTCAACATCCAACCACAAATCTGAAGAGGGAGGGGGTTTAAAGGGAAAACTAGGGGTTCGAATTTTTGGGCGGGATCAGCGAATTTTGGCCATTTCGAATTTCAAATTCAAAGTCTTGTCCAGCTCAAGAATATCCTCCGAAGATGCTCTCGAATTCGTCCCATTCCAACGGAAAAAAGGGCACACATAGACGGCTCAGATCGATTGCGTGTCGTTGCACCAATACGTGGCGCAATCCTACGACCAACGATAAACTTTTTGGCCTCCTCTGTTGCCAGACCTGCGCGAGCATACCATCGTACGAGTCGCATGCGAGAGAGGAGGAGAGAGAGGGAGAGAATGGAGAACCCGCGTGGGGGAGACGCGATTTCTGGGGGCACGCGTGGGAGAGGTCGCATGGGTGGCTTCTTGGGAATTTGTCGCATCTGGGCGGTGGCTTTTCTATTTTTGCAGGGGATTTTTGCTGGGTTGTTGGGTCGTGCAAAGGGAGAGAGGATCACGTGAGGGAGGGAACGAGAGGAGGAGAGAGAGCGTGGGGAAGAGACGCGGGGGTGAAGTCGCGTGAGGGGAAGGGAAATTCCGTTCTTGGGTCTGTTTTCCTTTTCTGGTTTCTGTTCTATTTTGTTTTTTCCTCTGAGAATGGCTCCTGGGGGGATTATCGCGTGGGGGGATTTGGGGAAGGGGAAGAAGGAAGGGGAAAAGGGATGGGTCGGGTCAAGGGAAATGGGATTGGGCTGGACGGATGTGGGAATTAATTTGGTGGACTGAAAGAGTTGTTTGGGCTGCTGAGGGAAATTGGGTTGGAGTTAAAGTGGGGCTGGGAACAAGAAGATTGGGCCTGGGATTAATTTTAAGTTGGGTTGGTTTCGAATATACACAAGATATACCGGCTGTATACACAACTATGTAAACATTAAATCGTTATATTTTCGCAAAATTATAAAACTAATTAATTTAAATTATTCGGAAAACTTAGGAAGCTCGATAGTTAATTTTATACCGATGCGGGTCAAAATTGGGTGTCAACAACTGTCCCTCATTTTACTTGGGTTGATGCAAGCAACTCGAGAAAATGAAATTGACCGAACCAATTTTGACCAACCCCATTCATTTCTAAAGAAAGGATTTGACAAAGAGTCTAGGAATTATGGCCGAACCCTTGCAAATGGGTTTCCTACATATCTCAGGCTATATGAGAATTCAGGCCACTTGTAGTTCGATAAGCTTGATTTACCGCGTGATTTTGAAAGAAACAAAATCCACCTCGATACCAAATTATGAAGGTATCGGAATGCTTGAGAATAGAATTTGAGAACGAATGTTGGAATTCAGCCGAGTTTTCAACGTCGAATCCGCCTACATATCCTTAAACCTTCGGAATCAGGCTGTGTGTAGTTCAACTTGATCGATGGAAAAGGAAGTCTATTATGCTAGACAACCTTTGGTTTTGGAAAAGTGACATTTTAACGAGTATGAAAAGGAGGCTTGTAACCTCTTAGCCATGAATGTGGCGCGCTTCACACCCCCTATTAAGAGCTTACACGGACATAATTTCCAAAACTCTTGGCGAGTTGTCACTCAGATTGGAAACTTGCTTCCGATTGATCGAAACTTTCGGATGCGAGACTGAAACTGACAGAACTAGAGAAAAACCCGTATGCCTTGAGAGGGTGGTTCGATCACGGTGAAAGTCGCTCCTCTGCTCGCGTCCTAAGAGTGTGATATTCCTCTTTGGACTGTGTCCCAGTTCGCTGCTAAGAAAAAGTTCCACGTTGTGCTGCATCCTTTTTTATGTCGTCCGCACCTGTGGTTTTTGGAGAATTCATCCTCTTGGATGCTCTCGACAAAGACTGAGATAAAACTCGTCAACTTAAAAGAATGCAATTAGGATGGGAGATAGTGTCTTTTTACCGTGTCGACACTTCATTGTTCTCCTCAATATTCGTCGTCGACTCGACCGGTCTGACGTCCAGCAAATAAAGCTTATGCCTTGTGTTTTGCAATAAAATCTTCAATGTACTCTTCCATTGATGCTAAAATAAATAAATAGACGCTGATTCGATGTTGATGTCTCTTTTGTCGTTATCTTCGATGCTCTTCTTGATGTCTTCCTTTATAAAAAATAACAAAATGCAATCGAGGCCAATGGATAAGTGTTGCTCTTTCTTTATCCGTGTATGTCCTCTTGCGGGGCATGAATATCTTCCCGCGATACATAAATTTCCGCGAGGCATGAATCTTCTTGCGATGCATAACTTTCAGCGAGGCATAAAATCTTTTCGCGATGTATAAATTTTGACGAGGCGTGAAATCTTCTCGTCGTGCATAATTGTTGACTCGCAATGCATGACTTTTCCGCGATGCATGATTTTTCAACGAGGCATGGATCTTTCTCGTGGTGCACAAATTTCAGCGAGGTACAAATTCTTCTCGTGATGTCTAAATTTCGGCGAGGTATGAAATCTTCTCGCGATGTATAAATTTCAAATTCGCGATGCATAATTTTTAACAAGGCATAGATTCTTCTCGTGACGCATTAACTCCAGCGAGTTATAAAGCCTTCTCGCGATATATAAATTTGACGAGGCATGAAATCTTCTCGTCGTGCCTAAATTCAAGCGAGTTATAAAGCCTTCTCGCGATATATAAATTTCAAATTCGCGATAAATGATTTTTGCGATGCATGACTTTTTGCAATGCATGATTTTCCGCGATGCATGATTTTCCGCAATGCATGATTTCCGCAATATGACTTTCGCGATGCATGAAATATTTCAGTGTATGAGTTCCGCGATGCATGAATATTTATATCGCCTCCGCGGATAATACGACAAGACGACCTCCAAATAATATGCCGACTTGATCGATAATAACAAATAATAATAAAATAACTATCTCTTCTGGGTAATGCATTGTCTTGATTGACAATAATTATCTTGCTTTGATAATGTAATGCAAATAGCGTCTTTTATGAAAATCGTGAAACCTTCGTTGAGGTTCCTGTTTGATTTGCCTTTGAATTTGGCTAGACACTTTGTAAATTTCATATAGTTGAGAATTGCTTGAAATAAACAAATCACATTCCAAAGTCTCTGACATAAGTGATATAAACGCCTCCTGCTTTTAGTAAAATCACTGGTTTTGGAGATAGTCTTTTCTTCTTTGGAGTTCTCTGTAACGAGCTAGCTAGCTCAATATTATCCAACTCTAACGAGGTGGATGGCTCGATAATATTCCAACTGTAACGAGGTGGATGGCTCGATAATAGTCCAACTGTAACGAGGTGGATGCTTGATAATATTCCAACCGTAACAAGGTGGATAGCTCGATAATATTCCAACTGTAACGAGGTGGATGGATCGATAATGTTCCAACTGTAACGAGGTGGATGCTCGATAATATTCCAACTGTAACGAGGTGGATGCTCGATAATATTCCAACTGTAACGAGGTGGATGCTCGATAATAGTCCAACTGTAACGAGGTGGATGCTCGATAATATTCCAACTGTAGTGAGGTGGATGCTCGATAATAGTCCAACTGTAACGAGGTGGATAGCTCGACAATATTCCAACTGTAACGAGGTGGATGGCTCGATAATGTTCCAACTGTAACGAGGTGGATGCTCGATAATATTCCAACTGTAACGAGGTCGATGCTCGATAATAGTCCAACTAATAGAAACCTGAAATGGAAAAGCATATATACGAACCACTTATGGGGTGGATCGCCCAACAAACTATATGCTAAAGTCTATGATTTGCCAATCGAAATACATAATCCACTTATGGGGTGGACACCCAACAAATAAGAATTAGGACTCTGACATACTCAAGAAACAAAGTACGCCGAAATTGCTACGCGACAAACATATTAAAAAACTAAATTGACGTTTATGCACGCCGCGACTATGATTCTGTTCTTTAAAAGAAAGAATTATCGAGGTGAATGACTCAATTCATTCACAAGAAAAATAAAGACACTCTCGTCTTCCTTGACAAAACTCAGCAGAATTTGAGTTTGTTGCAGTCATTTTTAATCATTTATCGAAAACTTGTAACAATTCGATAATTTTGACTGTCAAGGAGATATTGATCATCATCATCTTTCTGATGTGATGGACTCGGCAAATTCCCTTGCAACACTTCTAGGTTAGTGTCACCTTGATCATCTTCAAAATGATGCCGCTTTAATATACATCTTTACTTTATCAATACTATCACCTGCAAAGCTCGACACCAAACATTAGTATCGATGATGAAGTAAAGAATAAAAGTAAAGTTGAGGAACTAAATTGAGTCGTTTGGCTTATCCAGATTGGGCTATGATGAGTCCAACGGTAACTTTGATCATGACTCATAACTAGCAATCCTCTTGCACTTTGTTTCTTGCAACTTTGAAAGAATCTATCAGTGTTCGGCCTTAATATTCCTGCAAGATAAAAAGAAACTTGTTTATCACTTGAGGCAATATAAAGAAATAGAGATAAAAGGAGATTGAAGATTTTCTAGGCTTTGTTGATGAGTCCACGACGGGTGCAAGTGACGCCCTTTGTCACTCTTGACAGCTTTATATAGCCATTTTTGTGACTTCTATGTTCCTGCATTCAAAGAAAAATTCTTAGTTTGAAAGACTGATTTGTATTGGTATTGTCTCCATGCTCCTTCTTGCAGTTGGTTTATACGCTCGCCCGTCCTTTATATGACATATTTGATGGCATTTTTGAGGACCCTCCTCAAATTTTTTGTCCCGATCTAAAATATATGAGAACTCTCATAATTTGCTCTGTTAATTCTGAGGTTGCTCGTTCTTGAATCTTGAGGCCCCTCCTCAAAATTCGTCCCAATTTACCTCAATAAGTAACAAATGACATTTGTGGAATTTTTGAGATCATCTCAAAAATTCTGTCCCAGTTTCAAACTAGATTGTCACAAATTTTGGAGATCCATCCAAGGCTAACTCCATCGAATTTGGTCTTCTGTTTTGACATGTTAAAGAAGTCCAACTTTAAATGAATTTTTGAGATCCTCTCAAAAATTCTGTCCCAGTTTCCATTATGAAGGGAAATGGAAATCTTACTGGGTATATGACTGAGCCGTTGTGGCGCCTACGTATCCCATTGGAGCAGGAATCAGGTCAAACGTAGTTCCCCTCTCAAGGTTTAACCAAAATAGGATGTTTTGATAAGGAAACGACCGAGGCCGACATAGGCCGCCTACGTATTGAGAATTCAGGGCGAACGTAGTTCCAACAAGAAATGTGCGATACATTTTCAAAACAAAGGTAACAAACTTCATATGCAAAATTTGGCCAATGTTGGGCATTCTTCTTCTCGACCTTTGATGATGAATATCTTCAAATGACAGTTCAGAAATGTCTTGTACTCACTCTTGAGCATCCAATATGTCATCCATTCAGGTGGTTTCCTCAAGATTGATCAAGTTGTTGTTGATCATGTTTTGTATCTTGTGCTTCAGAGTTGAACAATTCTCTGTGTCGTGTCCCACGACTCCTAAATGATAAGCACATCTATGGTCAGCTCTGTAAAATTTCCCCAAAGGATTGACTGGTCTTCCTTCTATAGGATAGAGCATACCCATCGCTTTCAACCTTTCATAAAGTTGAGGTTGAGATTCCCTTAACGGTGTAAATACTTTAGGATCCTTTCTGAATTTTGGGCGAGGAAATTTTTCCTGACTGACATTATGGTTTTGATATTTCTTTTGAGAAGCTGACCTCATATGAGTAGCCGTGATCATACTTACCTCCTCCACTTTTCCTTTTGATCTATCCATATCACTGATTCTAGTAGATTTTCCATTAGATCGCAATGCGGTAAGTTTGGTGAGCTCTCCAGTCTTGAAACCATCTTCCAAAGCTTCTCCCACTTTGACAATCTCGACAAACTTTTGTCCCATCATACACAACATTCTTTCATAGTACTCAGGCTCTTGAGTACGAATGAACATTTCAGTGATCTCACGTTCGGACATTGGAGGTTGAACTCTTGCGGCCTCTTTTCTCCAACGAAAAGCGTACTCTCGATAATTTTCTGTAGACTTCTGTTTGATCTTCTCCAAGTAGTAGCGATCTGGGGCATATTCTATGTTATGCCCAAATCTTTCCATGAAATCCTTTGTGAGAGCATTCCAACTTTTCCATTGTTTCAGCTCCTGTGATGTAAGCCACTCCGCTTCTCCTCTTAGACTTCGACCGAAGAGACGCATCAACAATGCTTCATTTTTGCCAACTCCCACGAGTTGATCACAATAAATTTTCAGATGCGCTAGAGGATTTCCTGTTCCGTTAAAAGTGACAAACTTTGGCACTTTGAACCCTTCCGAGAGTTCGAGATTCGGGTGGATGCATAAATCCTTGTAGCTCAACCCATCGACTTCGTAAATGTAGTGCAACTCCTTCACGGCTTTCCTGATCTCTTCTTTCATATTCACCTTGACTACCTCTTCTTTTGACCTCCACTCTCTCTCCTGTTCCTTATAGTGATCAAGCTCGGAACAGTTAGCATAAGGTTCATTTGGAATTGGGATTTGGAAAGTAGTCTTTTGAGGTATGGGTGGAACAATGGAGGGATTCTGGGTATTTTGAGTGGCTTGATAATTTTGGGGGAAAGTTTGAGGATCAGTATTTTGGTTTTGAAGATGGGGGAAGGTTTGAGAATTGTTCGTATTTTGGTTTTGAGTGAGTTGAAGGATTTGATTGGTATTGTGAGGATGATGTGGTGCTTGACACGATGTGGTGGCGTGACGGGGATTGGGGATAGTTGAGTCAATGGTTGGAGGATTTCGAGCAGGGTTAGAGAAGGTTCTGAACCTGTTCCGTGTTTGAGGGAGGAAAGTGGAGTGGAGGTCTTCCGTCTCTTGGAGGGTTGAAGGATGAAATTGGATTAGGCAAATCTCGCATTCTTTGAATTTCGACCCTCATTTCGGCGATTTGTTGCATCAAATGCATAATCAATTCATTTTTATCAGCGGCGGCGGGTTGAGCCACGACAGCATCATTCATGTCAATCTCATCATTTTTATCCCTCATTGCTGTCCTTTTCTTTTGCAAATTTGATCGGGGAAGGAATCTTTGGAGCCTTAGACCTCGGATGATAAACCAACTTACCAACACAGATCAGTTTTAAAAACCTGTCAATGAAAAACTCAAAAGACCAATATGTTAGTGCCTGGAGGTGGTAAATAATACAAGATATCACATATGGGTGTAAACACATAGAATTGCTTTATCCGGAGATAAACTGGCTCACCAATACAGAGCAATGATTAAATAGACAGGAATTTGTCTACTTGACTTTGGGATTAGTGAATAAAAATGTCGACTTGAGTCGAGACAAAGTTGGCGGTATCTTTCATTACCATACTTTGATTTGTGATTGAGATGTAACTCCAATTTTCTTGTAAGAGTCGGAAGAGATAAAATTTCTCAATATTCTTTTGATTTGAAATGATGATTTATTTTTATTTTTTTAATTTTTGGAAACTAAAGACTCGAAGAATATTTGGACGCACTTTTGATAGTGACTTGATATTTGTGCTTATGGGTTCTAAAAGTATTTAAAGAAGAGTGAGCTAGAATATATCTTGATAAACAACATATTCACATAAGCAGTTATAACAAATATTGCACGTTCTAAACAGATATGTGACCCTTTTGTGCCAAGGGTGGGCCTAGCGATTTGAGGGACGCATACATCATTTGAAATATTCCATTGCCTCAAAATTCGAATTTATACAAATTTATAGTCTTTACCCTATGAGACAATGATTTTTTCTCAAGCAACGTATACATCCTTCAAATATAAACATATAAGTATGAACGTCCGTTTAGGCCGTGGGTCGTTTGGACTCATGGTGGTCTTTCTAATGGGCCCGACACTCCTTGGGTGTCGTCGTCTTAGGCCAATGCGCTATTTTCGGTTTTGGTTTTGCTCTACCTTAGGCTTTCTAGAGTTGTTTTCAAATAGACGGTTACCCGAGTCGGACAAACATCAGGGTGGAGCTATCGAACAACGCCGGATGACCGCATTCCGACTATTTGTTCGATACTCCCAAATGATTTCTTGGGTATATCTGAGAGAAGTCTCGGTAAGCCGCGTAACTTCCGTTTCCTAATGCAGACTATTTGCCATTTGGTGGAAGTTATGCCATGAGAGAAATGCATTTTTCGAAAACTAAGCAATTTAAACAATTTAAACAACAAATTACAAGTTAGTCAAATAGTTAGTCTTAGGGTTAGAATCCTCCGTCCCCAGCAGAGTCGCCATTTCTGTTTTATCGAAAAAAATATATTTCTCGAAAAGAGTTTGTTTTATTTTAAAGCTACTTTCGACTTTTAGGAGTCGCCACTTAATTTTTTAAGAAAAATCAAGAAAACTTATTTTCTAAACAACTTAAAACAGGAAAATCGTTTAAAAAATACTTTAAAGGGTTCGGGATTCCTATTTAGTGTCTTAGGAAGGTGTAAGGCACCTAAGACACTCCGCTAACTTATGGTTTTCCGGCGATTAACAATATTTTACTATTTTGTTTTAACTTTTATAAATAGAGTTTTGAACTTTATCAGAATTTACTTAGCCAAACTTTGTAAATTTTGAAATATTTATCTTGCAAACTTTCTTAAGGTTAAAGCTCTCTAAACTCAAACGGACTTGTGAATATTATTGTTTTAAGATTTCGTTAAAGTTAAACTTTTTAAACTTTAAATCTAAACAACTTTCAAATTTAAACCTCTATCGTATTAAAACATCAACTTTTAATTTTAAGTTTGATAAACAAAAGACGTTCGATGGGGTTGGAGTTTCTAAACCTAAACTAACAACATTTAAGTAAAAGCACGTAAAAAAGGAGTAAGAGAGAGAGAGAGAGAGGGAGAGAGAGATTTGGGACCAAAACTCGGGTTCTGGTCGCCTTGACCGAGTTTTGGACCCACCTGTTTTTTTCGGGTTTTGACCCATTTTATCACCTGTCCTAATCTAAGCATACAAGATAAAATAAAAGGGAATGGAAACGACGAGGGCTTATGCCCATTACACAATAAATAAAATGCAAAATATATAAAAGAAGCTAAGGAAATCTTCTAGTCCATTCTTGGACTTTTTTCAATCTCCGTGGATTTTCGAATCTGCACTTCTGTCTCGATAGGCTGACTCGATGGGAAGAGCATTTGAGCCTTTATGGCTCAGCGAGGATATGCAAGAGATGGAAACGAAATCCACGAGACTCGCCAGCGATTTTACATGCAAACGGACAAAAGGGATGATATAAGTGACGCTAAGGAAAATACACAATACGTAACAATCACAACACCAAAAGCAAGCAACCAACTGGACATCGCATGAACAAATAATGATCGATTAACAATCAGCTGACAAGTAAACTAACGGCAAATGAAGGTGAAATAAATAATAATAAAAAAGGGATAAGAAATAACCAGCAACAACATAACAATAATGTAGTAATCAAAATGGTGTAAATTGTAGTAATGATAATTTCTGTAATTTCCAGAAAGCATGAATATAAACAACTTAACAAATAAAAAATATCACATATGAAACCACAAAATCCAAGCGGCTGAAGATAAAAGAACTAGTAGAGATGTATATGTTTATGATAAACTCTACATGTTTGAGAAGAGGAAGTCAGATTAAGCACCACACAGTAAACTCAAAGCAGAAAGAGCAACTGTATAGCACAATATTTCCAACCGAAGAGAGATAATAGTAGGTGAAAAGCACATGTATGGATTTTTGAACTTGACAAAATAGAAATCTCTCTTTGACATGGAAAATGAACTTCAGCAAAGCAATACAGTAGAATTCTTTCGAAATTTAAACAGGTAGATAACAACGCCTAACAGCTAATCACTTCAACATACACACCATATAACAACATTTCATCAATGTCAAACCATCTAGCCATGGAAGCCTCAGCCTTACCTCTACCATATAAGACAGAGAGGCTGCTCCAAATGGGTCCCCGACGCACATGGCGTATCAAGAAACTTAGCGAAACAAGCTCATAATACAAGAAGGAAGGAACGCAGGTAACCAACTTGACTACACGACGAGGAGTGTCATTGAGAGGCACCCTCAATCGTAGGCAACAGCAAAGGCAGACCCTGCCTAGAGGGAAAATAACCCTTTCCATCCCTCAAGTCACCGGATACGCTAAACCTCGATATTACAGAACACATCATACTGCTTCTACAATACAAACCTCAACGCAAAACAAGGTATATATAGAGCTTAGCACAACAGTTTTAACAATTAATCATCTCTACCAATTGTCGATACAAGACAACGAGTTATACATTAAGGAGACCACATAAACATCCTTAAGAACGAAAACGGATGCAAAGATACCAACTCAACTTGTTGAAAACAAATAACAATCATCATAAAGCTTGCGAGATAAAATTTGGTGTCAGCATACGTCGTGCAAGGTCAGCCAACCAACGACAATGGCTGCCACGCGACGACGGACTCGAAAAGAAAGGCAAGGTATCACGAAACAGACCAAACTTCAGCGAAACAAACCAGCACAAATAGTCACCAACATTCCCAACAAACAGGCCAACAGACATTCAAGTGATGTCAATCCCAACAGTTTCAAGCAACCATTAAACAACAACACAGTTCTCAGCCATCAAGTCACCATATCGATGTTGAGAGGAGAAGAAAGTTACATAACGAAAGTAGTTTTACCTGTTGAGGAGCAGCAAACTGGAACGAGCAGAGCAGGGGCTTTCCACGACGAGATAAGCGCCGGCGACTATCCACAATCGAGGACGAGATGAACACCAGCGATAAAGGACTGGACTGCTAGTCGGATGTTCTTGAATATAAAAATAGTCTATATTTGATATGTATCCTTATCTTCGACAAAATTTCCAAAGAAAAACTCCCAACTTCAAAATCTAATTTTAATGTTTTCCATCCATCCAGAAGAGAACTAGAATGTTTTCGATAATAAATTTTATACTCCTCAGTGATAAACTCTCCAAGTTTGCTAACGATTTTCCTTTTCGAAAAAATCCAACTATCTAAAAATTTCTCAAACCAAAAATGTCCAACCAACAAGAAAGGGCAGCCGAATCATTTTAAAAATTTTCCAACCCCTCAACGTCCAACCTCAAATCTGAAGAGGGAGGGGGTTTAAATAGAAGGGAAAACTAGGGGTTCGAATTTTTGGGCGAGATCGGCGAATTTTGGCCATTTCGAATTTCAAATTCGAAGTCTTATCCAGCTCAAGAATATCCTCCGAAGATGCTCTCGAATTCGTCCCATTCCAACGGAAAAAAGGGCACACATAGACGGCTCGGATCGATTGCGTGTCCTTGCACCAATACGTGGCGCAATCCCACGACCAAAGACAAACTTTTCGGCCTCCTCTGCTTCCAGACCTGCGCGAGCGTACTATCGTACGAGTCACGTGCGAGAGAGGAGGAGAGAGAGGGAGAGAGCGTAGAACCCGCATGGGGGAGACACGATTTCTTGGGGCACGCGTGGGAGAGGTCGCGTGGGTGGCTTCTTGGGAATTTGTCGCATCTGGGGCGGTGGCTTTTTTGTTTTTGCAGGGGATTTTGGCTAGGTTGTTGGGTCGTGCGAAGGGAGAGAGGATCGCGTGAGGGAGGGGACGAGAGGAGGAGAGAGAGCGTGGGGAAGACACGCGGGGGAGAAATCGCGTGAGGGGAAGGGAAATTCCGTTCTTGGGTCTGTTTTCCTTTTCTGGGTTTCTGTTCTATTTTGTTTTTCTCTGAGAATGGCGCCTGGGGGGATTATCGCGTGGGGGGATTTGGGGAAGGGGAAGAAGGAAGGGGAAAAGGGACGGGTCGGGTCAAGGAAAATGGGATTGGGCTGGACGGATGTGGGAATTAATTTGGTGGGCTGAAAGAGTGGTTTGGGCTGCTGAGGGAAATTGGGTTGGAGTTAAAGTGGGGCTGGGAACAAGAAGATTGGGCCTGGGATTAATTTTAAGTTGGGTTGGTTTCGAATATACACAAGATATACCAGCTATATACACAACTATGTAAACATTAAATCTTTATATTTTCGCAAAATTATAAAACTAATTAATTTAAATTATTCGGAAAACTTAGGAAGCTCGATAGTTAATTTTATACCGACGCGGGTCAAAATTGGGTGTCAACACGAGGTTCACAAGACAACGATTTGCTTCATCCTGTTATTCTCGCAATGATTATGTGTAACTCACTGATGGGGGAGAACCTGAATGTTATAAGGAGGCCATGTAAGATGATCACAAGGATCAATGGATTAAATCCAATCAAGATGAGATTAAATCTTTGCATGAGAATCACACTTATGAGTTGGTAAAATTGCCTGAGGGCACGAGAACTTTAAAGAAAAAGTGGGTGTTCAAAGTTAAAGTTGAAGAACACAACTTGAAGCCCAGGTACAAAGGTAGATTGGTTGTTAAGGGATTCGGTCAAAGGAAGGGTATTGACTTTGACAAAACATTTTCTCCTATTGTGAAAATGTCCTCGATTCGCACAGTTCTAGGTTTGGCTACTAGTCTGAATTTAGAGATTGAACAGATGGATATGAAGACAACTTTCCTTCACGGTGACCTCAAAGAAGAGATTTATATGGAACAACTCAAAAAGAGTTTATATTGTCTAAAACAAGCTCGTAGACAGTGGTACAAGAAGTTTGAATCTGTTATGGGGGAGCATGGTTATAAGAAGACTTCATCAGATCATTGTATATTTGTACAAAAATTTTCTAACCATAATTTTATCATCCTTTTGTTGTATATGGATGATATGTTAATTGTGGGCAAGAATACATCCAAGATTGACAAGCTGAAGAAAGAGTTTTTTAATTCATTTTTTGTGAAAGTCTTCGGACATGCCAAGCAAAATTTTTGTATGAGAATTACTCGTCGCAGATATGAAATGAAGATTTATTTGTCCTAGAAGAAGTACGTCTAACATGTACTAGAGCACTTTAATATGAAGAATGTTAAGACTATTAGTACACCTCTTGCTAGTCATATGAAGTTGAGCAAGAAGATGTGTCCTATAGCTAGGGAGGAAAAAGAGAACATCATCGGAAGTCTAATGTATGCAATGGTATGCATTAGACCTGATATTACTCAAGCACTTGGTGTTGTCAGCAGATTTCACAAAAATTCGAGAAAAGAGCATTGGGAAGCTATGAAGTGGATACTCAGGTATCTTAGCTCATGCTTGTGTTTTGGAGCATCAAATAGAATCTTGAAAGCCTATACAGATGCTAATATGACAAATGACCTTAATAACAGATAAACCACTACTGGATATTTGTTTACTTTTTTAGGAGGAGCTATATCATGATAGTCGAAGTTGAAGAAGTGTGTCGCGCTATCTACAATTGAAGCTGAGTATATTGCAAAAACTGAAGCAGGCAGGAGATGATATGGCTCAAGCGATTTCTTCAAGAGCTTGGTTTGAATAAGATAGAGTATATTTTCTATTGTGACAGGTAGCGTGCAATAGACTTGAGTAAGAACTCCATGTACCATGCAAGAACAAAACACATCAACGTCATATATCATTGTATTCGTGAGAAAGCGGAGAGTAAATCACTTCACGTCAAACAGATCCACACAAGTTAAAATCCTGCAAATATGCTGACCAAGACTATACCAAAAGAAAAGTTTGAGTTATGCAATGAACTTTTAGGATTGAGTTCTTTCTAAGTAAGATGAAGATACCTCCTTCTAGTGAATGAGACTGGAGGGGGAGATTTGTGGAGTCAATCCTATATTTTCGGTCAACTCTTGCTATTTAATTTCTACAAGTAATTGTTAAAAGGACTAGGAATTAGAGTTGAAAATAAAAGATTTGGTGGTTGGAAGATTGGTGAGATTTACAACCCTTTTTGAATTTGCTATATTTACCTATGCCATTAGTGACATATACATAATTTTATCCTTATATAAAAAGATCATGCTTGCTTATTTGTAGAACATAACAAGTTAGAGAGAAAAAACATTTTGAGAGCAAAGTGAGGTATTCCATAGACTATACAAGAAAAATAGACTGTAAAGAAAAATAGAGCGTGAGCGATATTTTTGTAAGGTGGAAACCAAAAAGGTGTTGTTCCTTTTGAGTGCGTAGTAGTCACTTTGAGTATTGTATTCATGACTACATAGTGTAAAATTCCTTACTATAGAGATATCAGTTGCTCCTCTTGGCCCATGATTTTTCCCTTATTCAAAAGGATTTCCAAGTAAAATTCTTGGTATCATTATTTTCCCATTTTAATTAATTTTACCATATATATTTTTGTACCTTTACGAGTTTTCCCAACAACATTAGGGGGAGAACAAAAGCAGTTGGTAAAAGAGATAGATTGAAATTCACTTTCACAGTCTCATTTAGACCCTCGAACAAATCAATGTGAGCAAGAAGTTAAAAAGATAATTTATTTGCAAATCAACTGCCGGATACATTTACTAACCTTCCAAGAGCTACTAAATCATATATCCCAGCTGCTAATGCTCAAGTTCTATATGATGTCCATATAGGATAAAATATTAAGGCAACTGAGTCTGGACCACACTTCAAACGTGGTAGACCTATTGGTTCCAAGGATAAAAATCCTCGAAAAAGGAAAGAAATAAACGATTAAGATGATCATAATATAGAGGCATTTGCTCATGAAGAGCTCCGAGGCATAATAAATGATGACACCACAGAGGAGGTCCATGTACCTGAAAATAATGAGAATAATGATATATCTATAAATTATGTTTCGACGAGAAAAAGGTGGAATCGAAATAATATTATGGTGAATAATATTTTTCCTACAATGTTGCAGTTGAAATAATGCAACAAGATGAGGATTTATAAGCAAGATCTGTCAATAAATGTAGATAGAGAAATGATTGATTAAAATAGAAGGAAGCAATTCAAAATAGAATTGACTTCACTTGAATATTGTGATGTTTTTGGACCAATAGTCTGAACACCTAAAGGTGTCAAGCCAGTGGGGCACAAATGAATTTTTTTACGAAAATACAATGAAAATGGTAAAGTCATAAGATATAAATCACGACTTGTGGCACAAGAATTTTCACAAAGGCATGTCATTCATTATGAGGAGACGTATTCTCCTATGATAGATGCAATTACCTTTAGGTATCTAATAAATATGACAGTTCATGAAAAGCTTGAAATGCATCTAATGTACGTTTTCATAACCTATTTATATGACTCACTATACCACAATATTTTTATGAAAATCCCTGAAGCACTCAAAGTGCCTAAAATATATAAAAATTTTAAAAAAAGTTGTTCAATAAAGCTTCAGAAATCCTTATATGGATTAAAACAAGCAGAGAATGTGGTATAATCGTCTTAGCGGATATTTTCTAAAAGAAGGGTATGAGACTGACCCTATTGTCCTTGTATTTTATATGAAGGTCAAAATCTAAATTTGTAATAATATATGTTTATTTTGATGACTTGAACACCAATAGAACTCCTACAGAGATTTCAAAGGCCGTTGAGTATTTGAAGAAAGAATTTGACAAAGATCTTGGTAAGACAAAATTTTGTCTTGGCATTCAAATTGAACATTTTATAAATGTAATGTTTATTTATCAATCAACATATACTGAAAAAGTTTTAAAGAGATTTTACATGGATAAATCACACCTATTGAGTACGCGATGGTTGTGAGATCTCTTGATATAAATAAAGATATTCCGACCTCAAGAAAAAGATGAAGAAGTTCATGGTGATGAAACACCATATCTCAATGCTATTGGGGCAATGATGTACCTTGCCAACAATAGCCGACCAGATATTTTTCTCCCAGTATGTTTATTGGCGAGATTCAGCTCATGTCCAACAAGAAGACACTGGAAAGGCGTTAAACATATATTTAGATATATTCAAGAAACAATTGATATGAGATTGTTATATTCTAATGCATCCAAGTCAGAATTGATCGGTTTTGCAGATGCCGGATATTTGTCTGACCCACATAAAGCTAGATCTCAGACAAACTTTTTATTCACATATGGAGGTACAACTATATCATGACGTTCGATGAAGCAAACAATAGTTGCTACTTGTTCAAACCATGAAGAGATAATAGCCATTTATGAAGACAGTCGAGAATGTGTATGGTTGAGATCAATGACTCAACACATTTTGCAATTATGTGGTCTTTTTGTGTAAACATAGATTCTAGCAATATTGTATGAAGATAATGAAGCTTGCATTGCTCAATTTAAAGGGAGGATATATTAAAAGAGACCGAACAAAGCATATTTCACCTAAGTTCTTTTTCACATAATCTTCAATAAAATAGTGAGATAAATGTCAACAGATTCGTTCGAGTAATAATCGTGCAGATTTATTTACTAAGGCATTTGCCAACGTCTACATTTGAGAAGCTAAGATATAAGATTGAAATGCATCGTCTCCAAGATGTCAAATAAAGTTTTCATCAAGGGTAGTAAAATATGCGATGTACTCTTTTTCCCTTAGTCAAGGTTTTGTCTCATTGAGTTTTCCTGATAATGTTTTTAATGAGGCAAAACTCAAGGCGTACTACAAGATGCGTGTACTCTTTTTCCTTCACTAGACTTTTTCCTTTTGGTTTTTTCTTAGTAAGGTTTCGATGAGACACATTATCTATGGACATCCAAGGAAGAGTGTTATAAATGCATTAATGTGGATGCCATTTGTAACTGACTTCAAAGTTCATCCACAACTCTCTTTAAAGTTCATGTAAAAAATAAATGACCACTTTAATTCATGTAACTTTGAAGAGACATTTTTTATTATAAATAGGCTATGATTATTTTATTAAGGAGACAATCAAAACGTACAGAAGAAAGAAATAAGAAAACATTCTCAATAAAATAGTGAGATAAATGTTCAACAGATTCGTTCGAGTAATAATCTTGCAGATTTATTGACTAAGGCATTTGCCAACGTCTACATTTGAGAAGCTAAGATATAAGATTGAAATGCATCGTCTCCAAGATGTCAAATAAAGTTTTCATCAGGGGGAGTAAAATATGCGATGTACTCTTTTTCCCTTAGTCAAGGTTTTGTCTCATTGAGTTTTCCTGATAATGTTTTTAATGAGGCAACACTCAAGGCGTACTACAAGATGTGTGTACTCTTTTTCCTTCACTAGGCTTTTTCCTTTTGTTTTTTTCTTAGTAAGGTTTCGATGAGACACATTATCTATGGACAACCAAGGAAGAGTGTTATAAATGCATTAATGTGGATGTCATTTGTAACTTACTTCAAAGTTCATCCACAACTCTCTTTAAAGTTTATGTAAAAAATAAATGACCACTTTAATTCATGTAACTTTGAAGAGACATTTTTTATTATAAATAGGCGATGATTATTTTATTAAGGAGACAATCAAAACGTACAGAAGAAAGAAATAAGAAAACATTCTCCATATATCTTGTCTACATATTTATTGTCTTAGATAATTTTATATTGCTAATATTTCACAACATTTTTACTGTACAAAATTATTGTTGTCCATTGTCTGCTTACAAAAAGACCAAATTCGCTTAATATTCTTGTAACATGTCAAGTATTGTAATAGTCAATCATTATATTGAATCAACACAACACTATTCTGATACTATTATGTTAATTAATTAAAAAAAATTGTTATTCTAATTTTATATTATATTTTCTTATTAAAATTGTCATTTATGATATTCTTACTTCACAACTATATATTTTTGTTTTAGTTACTGTTAGAATTTATTTAATTTTATTATGTAAACTAAAAAAATATGACTTCATATCTTAAAAAAAAAAGAAACTAGAATTGCACATTTGAATACTGGCCTCTTTATGAATTTGACTGTAGACGCTTAACTTTACTGTGGCGGTTGAATGGGCATGGATTATTAAATTTCCAAAATATTTTACTATATCACGTCATCCAGAAGTAATTATGGGTTACGTTGTACAAAAATTGAAAATAATGAAAATTACTTGTCATAGTAATTTGATTCTCCAATTTTCTTTACAATATGGGTATTTATAATGTTAAAATTTTTCATACAAAAAACCTCGGCCATTCACTTTCGTTATTAGCTTATATTTCATATTTGCAATTTAAAATTAATTATTTCCTTGTTTATACATCAAAGACAAGAAAGAGAAAATGTAGATGATGTATGAGATTTAGCATTTTATAGAAGCTAAGCCAGGGACTGAGCCGCATAGAAGCCACAACTAGCAGCCAAATAGACATTCAGCATTTTATGCTTTCTTGCTTGGTTTGGTTTATGTTTTCTACCTTTCTTTGGAAGAATCTTGTGTGTTACTAAAACAAATTATCATATGATTTTAGTACTATGTTTATTTATTTATTTATGGTTAAAATAGTACTATGTTTATCATCATTCATACTCAAGCCACAAAAGTTAACAAGGACTGACATAATATTTCATATTTTGTTTATTCTATGCTTTAATGTTTGGAGAGTACTTGGTAAATGGATGTTCACATTACTTGTCAGCTCCTCGAGAAATTATAAATAAAAATATACTTTATCAATAGTAGGTAGTTTATTTATCAATAAGTCTTAGCTAATCGTGTTGATATATGAACAATCATAATTATCAACCAATAATAATTTGCTTGTACTTAAATTTATAATTTTTAATATGAGCGTCTTGATTTCGTAAAATAAACATTTTGGGACTACTATTTTCAATAACTTGACAACTAATATATATATATATATATATATATATATATATATATATATATATATATATATATATATATATATATATATATCAACTTACAAATATTTTTTTATTTGACGGACCTAAGAGCTATAAGTTATTACTCTATTTGTCACGACCCAAATCGGGGACGCGACTGGCACCCACATCTACCCTCCTATGTGAGCGAACCAACCAATCTAACCTTTATCATTTTAATACAATATCAACAAAAGAAATGCGGAAGACTTAAACTCATTAATAAAAACAATTCAAACTATTATTATTATCCCCAAAATCTGGAAGTCATCATCACAAGAACATCTATGATCAATTTGCTAAACTAAAAATGTCTAGGAAACTAAAACAACTAAAAGCTAGTCCATGCCGGAAGTTCAAGGCATCAAGACTTGAAGAAGAAGATCCAGTCTAAGCTAGACGCATTAGCTCACCCTGAATTTCCGAAGGTAGTGAAGACTGGCTAGATCTACTGTTGAGTTGAAGTTGACAGAACGTTTGATGCATTACACAAACAACAAAGAAGAAAACATAAAAGTAGGGGGGTCAGTACAAACACAAGTACTGAGTAGATATCATCGGCCAACTCAAAATAGAAGATAATATATATCAAGTAATATTATAAATCAACTATAAACTCAACATGTAGCAACAACAAGTACTATAATCATCAACAAGTACCATCAAGTTCATCCATGAGGGCTCAAGACTCAATACCATACTCTTTTGGGAATTAAGTTTATTAGATTGAGTATATTTAGCATCTTTCAAGATTCATTATCTTTCTTCCTCTTGTGTCGGTACGTGACACTCCGATCCCCTAATTCTATGTGTCGGTACGTGACACTCCGATCCCCTATATGTGTCGGAACGTGACACTCCGATCCCCTACATGTGTCGGTATGTGACACTCCGATCCCCTATATGTGTCGGAACGTGACACTCCGATCCCCTACATGTGTCGGTACGTGACACTCCGATCCCCCTATATGTGTCGGAACGTGACACTCCGATCCCCTACATGTGTCGGTACGTGACACTCCGATCCCCTAATTCTACGTGTCAGTTCATGACACCCGTCCCACTAATACTATGTGTCGGAACGTGACACTCCGATCCACTAATACTATGTGTCAGAACGTGACACTCCGATCCACTAATACTATGTGTCGGAACGTGACACTCCGATCCACTAATACTATGTGTCGGAAAGTGACACTCCGATCCACTAACCTCATTCTATCCGTTCATCAAGCCTTCTCTATACCAAGGCATCATCAATCCCATTACTTTAATTCGTCAAGCCTTCTTTATACCAAGGCATCATCATTAATAACATAGAATAAAGTTTCTCTCAAGATTTGGGATTCAATGGTTTTTCATCATGCTTGTTTTATCAAAATCACATAATCATATTCATGCAAGCATACTATTAAGCATATAGACAGGTTTACAATACTACCAATACATATCATGCGCTATTAAGAGTCTACTACGAATAGCATGAAAACCATAACCTACCTCCACCGAAGAATTGGAATCAACAAGCAATTTCCCAAGCTTTGATATTCTTCTTCCTCGTTCGACTCTCTCAATCGATCAATCTCTCTCTCTCTCTTTTCTTTTCTCTTTTTCTTATTCAAACCCTCTTTCTTTTACCCTAATTAATATATAATTAAGTGTAAAAGATGGCAAGAATACCCCACTAACTAACCCAAAGTTACCTCTTTTATCTCTAAAGAATTTGAGTTATTAATATAAACCCACGAAATCTATAATTAAGGAAAGAATAGTCCAAAACGTCTCTTAAAACGTGTGAAGAAATCCGATTCTGCCTGGGATTTGCGCAACCTGTGACGGGCCGTCATGCCTGCGACGGTCCGTCACGCAGGTCGTCGCAGCCTCTTAGAACTCAAGTGGACTGTGACGGTCCGTCACACCTGTGACGGTCCGTCCTGCAAGTTCGTTACGAAGTTCAGAGAGTCGATTTTCAGTACCCAATTTCAGAATTCCTAAGTATATTGAAACGAGACCCTGCGACGGTCCGTCGTTCCTGTGACGGTCCGTCGTGGGGTCCGTTGCCTCAGCCAACTTTCCAGAAATAAAATCTGCTGCTCAAAACGACTAAACAGGTCGTTACAATAGATACCAATTTACCCATCGTTCGTCCCCGAACGATCAAAAGAAGAGAAACAATGGCGAAAAGGAGTACCTGAATCTGTAAACAGATGTGGGTATTTTTCTTGCATATCTGCCTCCTTCTCCCAAGTAGCCTCTTCAACCGGTCGATTCTTCCATTGAACTTTGATGGATGCAATCTCTCTCGACCTCAATTTGCGAACTTCTCTATCTAATATAGCAATCGGTTCCTCCTCATAAGTCAAATTCTCATCAAGAAAAACTGAATCCCAACGGATAATGTAGTTTCCATCTCCATGGTATCTTTTCAACATGGACACATGAAACACCGGATGCACTCCGAACAGCCCCGGGGGCAAGGCTAATTCATAAGCCACCTCCCCTATTCGCTTTAGTACCTCAAATGGTCCAATATACCTTGGAATTAGCTTACCTCTTTTGCCAAACCGCATCACCCCTTTCATGGGTGAAACCTTCAACAAGACTTGTTCACCCTCCATGAACTCCAAGTCTCTAACCTTTCGGTCTGCATACTCCTTTTGTCTACTTTGCGCCGCTAGAAGCTTTTCTTGAATGCCCTTCACCTTATCTAACGAATCCCTCAAGAGGTCAGTACCCCAAGGTCTAACCTCAAATGCATCAAACCAACCAAGGGGAGATCTACACCTCCTCCCATACAATGTTTCAAATGGAGCCATATCAATACTGGAGTGATAGCTATTATTGTATGAAAACTCTGCCAAAGGTAAGAAGCTATCCCAATGGCCACCAAACTCTATCACGCATGCGCGAAGCATATCCTCCAAAACTTGAATCGTTCGCTCAGACTGACCATCGGTCTGAGGATGGAACGCGGTACTAAGGTCCAACCTAGTACCCAATTCTGCATGCAATGTTTTCCAAAACTTAGAAGTAAACTGCGTACCTCTATCTGATATAATGGATAGTGGATGTAACGACCTGTTTAGTCATTTTGAGCAGCAGATTTTTAATTCTGGAAAAACTGGCCAAGACTACGGGCACTGCGACGGACCGTCACAGGCACGACGGCCCGTCGAGGGTGCAGCGTGTCAGCATACTTAGAATTCTGAAATTGGGTACTGAAAATCGACTCTCTGTAAATTGTGACGGACCTGCAGGACGTGCCGTCACATCCACGACGAACCGTCGTGAGTTTCCGTTGCAAAACACTTCAACTTTTGAGAATTTGGTACAAGAAACGAGTTTCTGACCGTCATGACGGAGGTGCAGGACGGACCGTCACAGGGGTGACGGGCCGTCACAGTTCACCTGAAGTTTGGGGAGGCTGCGATGACCGGTGTGACGGACCGTCGCAGGCACGACGGCCCGTCACAGGTCACGCAGATCCCAGTCAGAATAGGATTTCTCCACACGTTTTAAGGGTCGTTTTTGACTATTCTTTCCTTAATTATAAAGATTGAGGGTTAACATTAATAAGTCTAATTACTTAGGGGTTAAAAGAGGTAACCTTAAGTTAATTAGGGGGTTTTATTGTCCTCTTTTATTCTTAATTATTTGTTAATTAGGGTAAAGGAAAGAGGGTTTGAATAAAACAAAAGAGAAACGAATTGAGAGAGTATTGATCGATCGAAGAGGGAAGAGGAATAACAAAGCTTGGAAGATTTCTTGTTGATTCCAATTCTTCGGTGGAGGTAGGTTATGGTTTTTACGATATTCGTAGTGAACTCTTAATAGTGAATAATATGTGTTGATGATATTGTAAACCTGTCTATATACTTATTGTATGCTTGCATGAATATGATTATGTGATTTTGATAAAACAAGCATGATGAAAACCACTGAATCCCAAATCTTGAAAGAAACTTTAATCTATGATATTAATGATGATGCCTTGGTATAAAAGAGGGCTTGATGAACTAAAGTAATGGGATTGATGATGCCTGGGTATAGAGAAGGCTTGATGAACGGATAGAATGAATTTAGTGGATCGGAGTGTCACGTTTCGACACATAGTATTAGTGGATCGGAGTGTCACGTTCCGACACATAGTATTAGTGGATCGGAGTGTCACGTTCCGACACATAGTATTAGTGGATCGGAGTGTCACGTTCCGACACATAGTATTAGTGGAACGGGTGTCACGAACCGACACGTAGATATAGGGGATCGGAGTGTCACGTTCCGACACATATAGGGGATCGGAGTGTCACGTTCCGACACATATAGGGGATAGGAGTGTCACGTTCCGACACATATAGGGGATCGGAGTGTCACGTACCGACACAAGAGGAAGAAAGATAATGAATCTTGAAAGATGTTAATATACTCAACATAATGAACTTAATTCCCAAATGAGTATGGTATTGAGGCTTGAGCCCTCATGGATGAACTTGATGGTATTTATTGACGATTATAATACTTGTTGTTGCTACATATTGAGTTTATAGTTGATTTATAATATTACTTGATATATATTATCTTCTATTTTGAGTTGGCCGATGATATCTACTCAGTACGTGTGGTTGTACTGACCCCTACTTTCTTGTTTTCCTCTTTGTTATTTGTGTAATGCAGCAAACGTTCCGTCAACTTCAATTCAGCAGTAAATCGAGCCAGTCTTCGTGACACCGGAAATTCAGGGTGAGCTAATGCATCTAGCTTGGACTGGATCTTCTTCTTCAAGTCTTGATGCCTTGAACTTCCGGCATAGACTAGCTTTTTAGTTATTTTGTTCTTAGACATTTTAGTTTAGTAATTTGAGGATAGATGTTCTTGTGATGATGACTTCCAGATTTTGGGGATAATAATAATTGTTATTGATTTGTTTTTTTATTAATGAGTTAAGTCTTCCGCATTTCTTTTGTTGATATTGTATTAAAATGTTAAGGGTTAAATTGGTTGGTTCGCTCACATAGGAGGGTAAATGTGGGTGCCAGTCGCGTCCCCGATTTGGGTCGTGACAAACTTGGTATCAGAGTATTAGGTTCGTTGGTCTCATCACACAAGAACAGGTCTAGTAGAGTCTTAAGGAACGGTAGGGGGACGCCTTTACTTTTCCTTGAGAGGCTATAAGACTTTAGGAAAACTTCACTCTTTCATTCTTTCTTTCGTGCTACTACTTGAGTCCAATTGGTATCTAGGCGATACGAATTGGTATCTGACCATCTTCACTCTATTTCGCAGATGGTTAGAACTAGAGCAACGACCGCACCAGCAGCAACAACGGAAAGACAAGAAACGACTGAGCCAGCCACTGGGGCTGTGGCTTGAGGAAGAACAGCGGCAAGAGGCCGTGGTAGAGGTCGTGGGAGGACGTCCTCTAGAGGAAGAGGACGAGCACCTAGCCCATCTGATGCTAGGGCGGTGACTCCTCCACCAACTGAGGAGGTAGTAGGAGAAGGTGAGGAAGGGGAAACTGAACAAGTGCAAAATGAAGAATTGCCACCCCAACCTACCCCAGAGATGATAAACCAGGTACTTGCTTACCTTAGCGGGTTATCCGATCAGGGTCAGGCTCCTCCAGTGGTTTCTGCACCAACACCTCCGGTTTCAGAGATACGACCTGCGGCTACTATGGCTCCCCGCATGGATGCATCATTGGGAATAGGCACATTTCCACGACTAACTACTGGGCCTATTATGACAAATGATCAGCATGAACTGTTCAGCAAGTTCTTGAAATTGAAACCTCCAGTCTTTAAGGGCGCAGAATCAGAGGATGCCTACGATTTTCTGGTTGATTATCATGAGCTACTACACAAGATGGGGATAGTAGAACGGTTTGGCGTTGAGTTCGTAAGCTATCAATTTCAAGGAAACGCCAAAATGTGGTGGTGATCACATGTTGAGTGTCAACCAACAGAGGCACCACCAATGACTTGGGAATCATTCTCTACCCTGTTTATGGAGAAGTATATTCCAAGGACTTTGAGAGATAGAAAAAGGGACGAGTTCTTGAGTCTAGAGCAAGGGAGGATGACAGTTAACGCGTATGAGGCTAAATTTTCGCGCACTATCCAGATATGCCACCCAACTTTGCTTCAGTCCACAAGAACGGATTCGCCGTTTCATGAAGGGGTTGAGGTCGGAGTTGCGGATTTCAGCCTTACAGGTAGCGGCAACGGCAACATCCTTCCAAGAGGTGGTAGACTTTGTGATAGAGGTGGAAGGAGTGAAGCCAGATGACTTCACCACAACACCGACATCAAAGAGGTTTCGAAGGGGAGGCGAGTTTAATGGTTCTTACTCTAGAGGACAGAGCTCCGGAGGTCACTCAGTTCGACCAATTCAGTCTTCACTACAGACGGTGGTTGGGGGTCCACCTCAGAACGGTCAACACTACTCCGAGAGACCTATGCCTGACTCCAGAGAGTGCTATGTATGTGGGGAGATTGGACATATTAGGAGAAATTGTCCAAAACAGAGTTACAGAGCCCCACTAGCTAGAGGTAGGGGTGGTCATGGTAGAGGCTGTTTTTCTGGAGGACGTGGTGGTCGAGGTAATGGTTGTCACTAAAACGGCAGAGGTGAAGGGCAAACTGGAGCTACTACTACACAACATGGTAGGGGCAACGGACAGACAAATAATGGGGCCCATTGTTACGCTTTCCCTAGGAGGTCTGAAGCGGAGGCGTCTGATGCTGTTATCACAGGTAATCTTCTGGTTTGTGATTGCATGGCATCTGTATTATTTGACCCTGGCTCCACGTTTTCATATGTATCTTCCTCATTTGCTAACGGTCTAAATTTACATTGTGAATTACTTGACATGCCTATTAGTGTTTCTACTCCGGTGGGTGAGTCTGTGATAGTCGAAAAAGTGTATAGGTCTTGTTTCGTGAATTTTGTGGGGAGCAATACTTATGTAGATTTGGTTATTTTAGAAATGGGTGACTTTGATGTAATTCTGGGTATGACTTGGCTTTCTCCGAATTTTGCGATTTTGGATTGTAATGCTAAAACGGTGACGTTAGCCAAGCCTGGGGCAGATCCGTTAGTGTGGGAGGGTGACTACACTCCCAATCCGGTGCGTATCATCTCCTTTCTTCGTGCTAAGAAAATGGTGAGTAAAGGGTGTTTAGCTTTCTTGGCACATCTCAAGGATGACACTACTCAAGTACCTTCGATTGAGTCAGTTTCGGTAGTCCGTGAGTTTTTGGATGTGTTCCCTGCAGATCTTCGTGGCATGCCACCAGATAGGGATATAGACTTCTGCATTGATCTGGAACCGGGTACTCGCCCCATTTCTATACCCCCTTATAGAATGGCTCCCGCAGAGTTAAGAGAGTTAAAGGCACAACTTCAAGACTTGTTGAGCAAAGGCTTCATTAGACCAAGTGCATCCCCTTGGGGTGCTCCGGTGCTATTTGTGAAGAAGAAGGATGGGAGTTTCCGAATGTGCATAGATTACCGACAGTTGAACAAAGTAACTATTAAGAACAAGTACCCCATTCCTCGCATTGATGACTTGTTCGATCAGTTACAAGGTGCTTGTGTCTTCTCAAAAATTGACTTGAGGTCCGGTTATCACCAATTGAAAATACGAGCAACGGATGTGCCAAAGACTGCTTTTCGAACTAGGTATGGGCATTATGAATTTGTGGTAATGTCGTTTGGTCTTACTAATGCCCCTGCTGCCTTCATGAGCTTGATGAACGAGATTTTCAAGCCATACTTGGACCTCTTTGTGATTGTGTTCATCGATGATATACTGATTTACTCTAAAAGCAAGAAGGAACATGAGGAGCATTTGAGAATGGTGTTAGAGTTGTTGAGAAAGAAAAAGCTTTATGCAAAATTTTCCAAGTGTGAGTTTTGGCTAGATTCAGTGTCCTTCTTGGGGCACGTGGTTTCTAAGGATGGAGTGATGGTGGATCCATCCAAGATTGAGACGGTGAAAAATTGGGTAAGACCTACTAATGTGTCAGAAATAAGGAGTTTTGTTGGGTTAGCTAGCTACTACCGCCGATTCGTCAAGGGATTCTCTTCTATTGCTTCCCAATTGACGAACTTGACTAAGCAGAATGTTCCATTTGTATGGTCAGATGAGTGTGAGGAAAGTTTTCAGAAACTCAAGACTTTGTTGACTACCGCACCTATCCTCACCCTGCCGGTAGAGGGTAAAAACTTCATCGTTTATTGTGATGCATCCTATTCTGGGTTGGGTGCAGTGCTAATGCAAGAGAAGAATGTGATTGCTTATGCTTCGAGGCAATTAAAGGTGCATGAACGTAACTATCCGACCCATGATTTGGAGTTGGCCGCGGTAGTATTTGCACTAAAGCAATGGAGACATTACTTGTATGGGGTTAAGTGTGAAGTCTACACGGACCATCGTAGCCTACAGTATGTATTCACTCAGAAAGACTTGAACTTGAGACAGAGGAGATGGATGGAACTACTGAAGGACTACGACATCACTATCTTGTATCATCCGGGAAAAGCAAATGTTGTGGCAGATGCTTTGAGTAGAAAGGCCGGAAGCATGGGAAGTCTAGCTCATTTGCAAGCTTCTAGACACCCATTGGCTAGAGAAGTGCAGATTCTGGCTAATGACCTTATGAGGTTGGAAATAAATGAGAAGGGAGGATTGCTAGCGTGTGTAGAGGCAAAATCTTTTTTTCTTGATCAGATTAAGGGGAAACAGTTTGATGATGAGAAGCTAAGTCGAATCCGAGATAAAGTGTTGCGAGGAGAGGCTAAAGAGGCAATAATTGATGAGGAAGGTGTTTTGAGAATTAAGGGAAGGGTATGTGTACCCCGCATCGATGAATTGATCACCACTATTCTTATAGAAGCTCATAGTTCCGGATATTCTATACATCCTGGTGCAACCAAGATGTATCGTGACCTAAAGCAACACTTCTGGTGGAGTAGAATGAAGCGAGATATTGTTGAGTTTGTTGCCAAGTGTCCAAATTGTCAACAAGTAAAGTATGAACACCAGAGGCCCGGAGGAACACTTCAGAGAATGCCCATTCCTGAATGGAAGTGGGAGAGAATCGCAATGGACTTTGTGGTTGGTCTTCCAAAGACAATGGGTAAGTATGACTCCATCTGGGTGATTATTGATAGGTTAACTAAGTCCGCCCACTTCATTCCTGTCAAGGTGACCTATAATGCAGAGAAGTTAGCAAAAATCTACATCTCAGAAATCGTTCGGTTGCATGGAGTTCCACTCTCCATCATATCAGATAGAGGTACGCAGTTTACTTCTATGTTTTGGAGGACATTACATGCTGAATTAGGTACTAGGTTGGACCTTAGCACTGCATTTCACCCTCAGACCGATGGTCAGTCTGAGCGAACGATTCAAGTGTTGGAGGATATGCTTCGTGCATGTGTGATAGAGTTTGGTGGCCATTGGGATAGCTTTTTACCTTTGGCGGAGTTTTCATACAATAATAGCTATCACTCCAGTATTGATATGGCTCCATTTGAAGCATTGTATGGGAGGAGGTGTAGATCTCCCATTGGTTGGTTTGATGCCTTTGAAGTTAGACCTTGGGGGACTGATCTGTTGAGAGATTCTATGGAGAAGGTGAAAGCTATTCAAGAAAAGCTTTTGGCGGCTCAAAGTAGACAAAAGGAGTATGCAGACCGAAAGGTTAGAGACTTGGAGTTCATGGAAGGTGAACAAGTCTTGTTGAAGGTTTCACCCATGAAAGGGGTGATGCGGTTCGGAAAAAGGGGTAAGTTAAGTCCAAGGTACATTGGACCATTTGAAGTGCTTAAGAGAATAGGGGAGGTGGCTTATGAATTAGCCTTGCCCCCAGGGCTGTCCGGAGTGCATCCGGTGTTTCATGTATCCATGTTGAAGAGATACCACGGAGATGGAAACTACATTATCCGTTGGGATTCAGTTTTGTTGGATGAGAACTTGACTTATGAAGAGGAACCGGTTGCCATATTAGATAGAGAAGTTCGCAAGTTGAGGTCGAGAGAGATTGCATCCATCAAAGATCAATGGAAGAATCGACCGGTTGAAGAAGCTACTTGGGAGAAGAAGGCATATATGCAAGAAAAATATCCACATCTGTTTACAGATTCAGGTACTCCTTTTCGCCATTGTTTTTCTTCCTTTGATCGTTCGGGGACGAACGATGGGTAAATTGGTATCTATTGTAACGACCTGTTTAGTCGTTTTGAGCAGCAGATTTTTAATTCTGGAAAAACTGGCCAAGACTACGGGCACTGCGACGGACCGTCACAGGCACGACGGCCCGTCGAGGGTGCAGCGTGTCAGCATACTTAGAATTCTGAAATTGGGTACTGAAAATCGACTCTCTGTAAATTGTGACGGACCTGCAGGACGTGCCGTCACATCCACGACGAACCGTCGTGAGTTTCCGTTGCAAAACACTTCAACTTTTGAGAATTTAGTACAAGAAACGAGTTTCTGACCGTCATGACGGAGGTGCAGGACGGACCGTCACAGGGGTGACGGGCCGTCACAGTTCACCTGAAGTTTGGGGAGGCTGCGACGACCGGTGTGACGGACCGTCGCAGGCACGACGGCCCGTCACAGGTCACGCAGATCCCAGTCAGAATAGGATTTCTCCACACGTTTTAAGGGTCGTTTTTGACTATTCTTTCCTTAATTATAAAGATTGAGGGTTAACATTAATAAGTCTAATTACTTAGGGGTTAAAAGAGGTAACCTTAAGTTAATTAGGGGGTTTTATTGTCCTCTTTTATTCTTAATTATTTGTTAATTAGGGTAAAGGAAAGAGGGTTTGAATAAAACAAAAGAGAAACGAATTGAGAGAGTATTGATCGATCGAAGAGGGAAGAGAAATAACAAAGCTTGTAAGATTTCTTGTTGATTCCAATTCTTCGGTGGAGGTAGGTTATGGTTTTTACGATATTCGTAGTGAACTCTTAATAGTGAATAATATGTGTTGATGATATTGTAAACCTGTCTATATACTTATTGTATGCTTGCATGAATATGATTATGTGATTTTGATAAAACAAGCATGATGAAAACCATTGAATCCCAAATCTTGAAAGAAACTTTAATCTATGATATTAATGATGATGCCTTGGTATAAAAGAGGGCTTGATGAACTAAAGTAATGGGATTGATGATGCCTGGGTATAGAGAAGGCTTGATGAACGGATATAATGAATTTAGTGGATCGGAGTGTCACGTTTCGACACATAGTATTAGTGGATCGGAGTGTCACGTTCCGACACATAGTATTAGTGGATCGGAGTGTCACATTCCGACACATAGTATTAGTGGATCGGAGTGTCACGTTCCGACACATAGTATTAGTGGGACGGGTGTCACGAACCGACACGTAGATATAGGGGATCGGAGTGTCACGTTCCGACACATATAGGGGATCGGAGTGTCACGTTCCGACACATATAGGGGATCGGAGTGTCACGTTCCGACACATATAGGGGATCGGAGTGTCACGTACCGACACAAGAGGAAGAAAGATAATGAATCTTGAAAGATGTTAATATACTCAACATAATGAACTTAATTCCCAAATGAGTATGGTATTGAGGCTTGAGCCCTCATGGATGAACTTGATGGTATTTATTGACGATTATAATACTTGTTGTTGCTACATATTGAGTTTATAGTTGATTTATAATATTACTTGATATATATTATCTTCTATTTTGAGTTGGCCGATGATATCTACTCAGTACGTGTGGTTGTACTGACCCCTACTTTCTTGTTTTCCTCTTTGTTATTTGTGTAATGCAGCAAACGTTCCGTCAACTTCAATTCAGCAGTAAATCGAGCCAGTCTTCGTCACACCAGAAATTCAGGGTGAGCTAATGCATCTAGCTTGGACTGGATCTTCTTCTTCAAGTCTTGATGCCTTGAACTTCCGGCATAGACTAGCTTTTTAGTTATTTTGTTCTTAGACATTTTAGTTTAGTAATTTGAGGATAGATGTTCTTGTGATGATGACTTCCAGATTTTGGGGATAATAATAATAGTTATTGATTTGTTTTTTTTATTAATGAGTTAAGTCTTCCGCATTTCTTTTGTTGATATTGTATTAAAATGTTAAGGGTTAAATTGGTTGGTTCGCTCACATAGGAGGGTAAATGTGGGTGCCAGTCGCGTCCCCGATTTGGGTCGTGACAGTGGAACCCCATGCAATCGAACGATTTCTGAGATATAGATCTTGGCTAACCTCTCTGCATTGTAAGTCACCTTGACCGGAATAAAATGAGCAGACTTAGTTAACCTATCAACAATCACCCAAATGGAGTCATACTTACCCATTGTCTTTGGAAGACCAACCACAAAGTCCATTGCGATTCTCTCCCACTTCCATTCAGGAATGGGCATTCTCTGAAGCGTTCCTCCGGGCCTCTGGTGTTCGTACTTTACTTGTTGACAGTTTGGACATTTGGCAATAAAATCAACAATATCGCGCTTCATTCTACTCCACCAGAAGTGTTGCTTTAGGTCGCGATTCATCTTGGTTGCACCCGGATGTATAGAATACCTTGTACTATGAGCCTCTGCCAGAATAGTGTTGATCAAATCATCGATGCGGGGTACACATACCCTTCCCTTAATCCTCAATACACCTTCCTCATCGATTGTTGCTTCTTTAGCCTCTCCTTGCAACACTTTATCTCGAATCCGGATCAATTTCTCATCATCAATCTGCTTCCCCTTAATCTTGTCAAGGAAGGAGGATCTTGCCTCCACACAAGCTAACAATCCTCCCTTCTCATTTACGTCTAGCCTCATGAGGTCATTAGCCAAAATCTGCACTTCTCTAGCCAATGGGCGTCTAGAAGCTTGCAAATGAGCTAGACTTCCCATGCTTCCCGCCTTTTTTACTCAAGGCATCTGCCACGACATTCGCCTTCCCCGGATGATACAAAATAGTGATGTCGTAGTCCTTCAGTAGTTCCATCCATCTCCTTTGTCTCAAGTTCAAATCTTTCTGAGTAAAGACATACTGTAGACTACGATGATCCGTATAGATTTCACACTTAACCCCATATAAATAATGCCTCCATTGCTTTAGTGCAAACACTAGCGCGGCCAATTCCAAGTCATGAGTTGGATAGTTACGTTCATGCACTTTTAATTGACTTGAAGCATAAGCAATTACGTTCTTCTCTTGCATTAGCACTGCACCCAAACCCGAATAGGATGCATCACAATAGATAATGAAATTCTTACCTTCCACTGGCAAGGTATGGATAGGCGCGGTAGTCAACAAAGTCTTGAGTTTCTGAAAACTTTCTTGGCACTCATCCGACCATACAAATGGAACATTCTGCTTAGTCAAGTTCGTCAATTGGGAAGCAATAGAAGAGAATCCCTTGACAAAGCGGCGGTAGTAGCTAGCTAACCCCACAAAGCTTCTTATTTCTGACACATTAGTGGGTCTTACCCAATTCTTCACTGTCTCAATCTTAGAAGGATCTACCATCACTCCTTCCTTAGAAACCACATGCCCCAAGAAGGACACTGCATCTAGCCAAAACTCACACTTAGAGAACTTGGAATAAAGCTTTCTCTCCCTCAACATTTCCAATACAATTCTCAAATGCTCCTCATGTTCCTTCTTACTTTTAGAATATACCAGTATATCATCTATAAATACGATCACAAAGAGATCCAAATACGGCTTAAATATCCCATTCATCAAGCTCATGAAAGCAGCAGGGGCATTTGTAAGACCAAAGGACATCACTACAAATTCATAATGCCCATACCTAGTCCAAAAAGCGGTCTTTGGCACATCCGTTGCCCGTATTTTCAATTGATGATAACCGGATCTCAAGTCGATCTTCGAGAAGACACAAGCACCTTGTAGTTGATCGAATAAGTCATCAATGCGAGGAAGAGGATACTTGTTCTTAATAGTTACCTTGTTCAACTGCCGGTAGTCTATGCACATCCGAAAACTCCCATCCTTCTTCTTCACAAACAAAACCGGAGCACCCCAAGGAGATGCACTTGGTCTAATGAAGCCTTTGCTCAACAACTCTTGAAGTTGAGCCTTTAACTCTCTTAATTCGGCGGGAGCCATTCTATACGGGGGTATAGAAATGGGGCGAGTACCCGGTTCAAGATCGATACAGAAGTCAATATCCCTATCTGGTGGCATACCAGGAAGATCTGCAGGGAACACAGCCAAAAACTCACAGACTACCGAAACCGACTCAATCGAAGGTACTTGGGTAGTGTCATCCTTGAGATGTGCCAAGAAAGCTAAACACCCTTTACTAACCATTTTCTTAGCACGAAGAAAGGATATAATACGCATCGGATTGGAAGTGTAGTCACCCTCCCACACTAACGGATCTGTCCCAGGCTTGGCTAATGTCACCGTTTTAGCATTACAATCCAAAATCGCAAATTGAGGAGAAAGCCAAGTCATACCCAGAATTACATCAAAATCAACCATTTCTAAGATAACCAAATCTACATAAGTGTTGCTCCCCACAAAGTTCACCAAACAAGACCTATATACCTTTTCAACTACCACAGACTCACCCACCGGAGTAGAAACACGAATAGGCGTGTCAAGTAATTCACAATGTAAATTTAGATCATTAGCAAATGATGAAGACACATATGAAAACGTGGAGCCAGGGTCAAATAATACAGATGCCATGCAATCACAAACCAAAAGATTACCTGTGATAACAGCATCAGACGCCTCCGCTTCAGATCTCCTAGGGAAAGCGTAACAATGGGCCCTATCACCAGTCTGTCCGTTGCCCCTACCATGTTGTGTCGTAGTGGCTCCAATTTGCCCATCTCCTCTGCCGTTGTGGTGACCACCATTACCTCGACCACCACGTCCTCCAGAAAAGCGGCCTCTACCATGACCACCTCTACCTCTAGCTATCGGGGGTCTGTAACTCTGTTCTGGACAATTCCTCCTAACATGTCCAATCTTCCCACATCCATAACACTCTCTGGAGTCAGGCATAGGTCTCTCGGAGTAGTGTTGACCATTCTGAGGTGGACCCCCAACTACAGTCTGTAGTGAAGACTGAATTGGTCGACTTGAGTAACCTCCGGAGCTCTGTCCTCTAGAGTAAGAACCATTAAACTCACCTCCCCTTCGAAACCTTTTTGATGTCGATGTCGTTGTGAAGTCATCTGGCTTCACTCCTTCCACTTCTATCACAAAGTCTACCACCTCTTGGAAGGATGTTGCCGTAGCCGCTACCTGTAAAGCTGAAATCCGCAATTCTGACCTCAACCCCTTCACAAAACGGCGAATCCGCTCTTGTGGACTGAAACAAAGTTGGGTGGCATACCTTGATAAAGCACGAAACTTAGCCTCATATGCGTTAACCGTCATCCTACCTTGCTCGAGACTCAAGAACTCATCCCTTTTTCTATCTCTCAAAGTCCTTGGGATATACTTCTCCATAAACAGGGTAGAGAAGGATGCCCAAGTCATAACTGTGGCCTCTGTCGGTTGACACTCGACATGTGATCGCCACCACATTTTGGCGTTCCCTTGAAACTGGTAGCTTACGAACTCAACGCCAAACCGTTCTACTATCCCCATCTTGTGTAGTAGTTCATGACAATCAACCAGAAAATCATAAGCATCTTCAGATTCTGCACCCTTGAAGACTAGAGGTTTAAATTTCAAGAACTTACTGAAAAGTTCGTGCTGATCGTTTGTCATTATCGGTCCAGTAGTCAGACGTGGAAATGTGCCTAACTCCAATGAGACATCCATGCGGGGAGCCATAGTAGCCGCATGTCGTACCTCTGAAACCGGAGGTGTTGGTGCAGAAACCACTGGAGGTGCCTGACCGTGATCAGATAACCCGCTAAGATAAGCAAGAACCTGATCGATCATCTCTGGGGTAGGTTGGGGTGGCATTTCCTCATTCTGCCCTTGTTCATTCTCCCCTTCCTCACCCTCTCTTACTACCTCCTCAGTCGGTGGAGGAGTCACCGCCCTAGCATCAGATGGACTAGGTGCTCGTCCTCTTCCTCTAGAGGACGTCCTCCCACGGCCTCTACCACGGCCTCTTGACACTGTTCTTCCTCGAGCCACATCCCCAGTGGCTGGCTCAGTCGTTTCTTGTCTTGCCGTTGTTGCTGCTGGTGCGGTCGTTGCTCTAGTTCTAACCATCTGCGAAATAGAGTGAAGATGGTCAGATACCAATTTGTATCACCTAGATACCAATTGGACTCAAGTAGTAGCACGAAAGAAAGAATGAAAGAATGGAATTTTCCTAAAGTCTTATAGCCTCTCAAAGAAAAGTAAAGGCGTCCCCCTACCGTTCCTTAAGACTCTACTAGACTCGTTCTTGTGTGATGAGACCAATGAACCTAATGCTCTAATACCAAGTTTGTCACGACCCAAATCGGGGACGCGACTGGCACCCACATCTACCCTCCTATGTGAGCGAACCAACCAATCTAACCTTTATCATTTTAATACAATATCAACAAAAGAAATGCGGAAGACTTAAACTCATTAATAAAAACAATTCAAACTATTATTATTATCCCTAAAATCTGGAAGTCATCATCACAAGAACATCTATGATCAATTTGCTAAACTAAAAATGTCTAGGAAACTAAAACAACTAAAAGCTAGTCCATGCCGGAAGTTCAAGGCATCAAGACTTGAAGAAGAAGATCCAGTCTAAGCTAGACGCATTAGCTCACCCTGAATTTCCGAAGGTAGTGAAGACAGGCTAGATCTACTGTTGAGTTGAAGTTGACGGAACGTTTGATGCATTACACAAATAACAAAGAAGAAAACATAAAAGTAGGGGGGTCAGTACAAACACAAGTACTGAGTAGATATCATCGGCCAACTCAAAATAGAAGATAATATATATCAAGTAATATTATAAATCAACTATAAACTCAACATGTAGCAACAACAAGTACTATAATCATCAACAAGTACCATCAAGTTCATCCATGAGGGCTCAAGACTCAATACCATACTCTTTTGGGAATTAAGTTTATTAGATTGAGTATATTTAGCATCTTTCAAGATTCATTATCTTTCTTCCTCTTGTGTCGGTACGTGACACTCCGATCCCCTAATTCTATGTGTCGGTACGTGACACTCCGATCCCCTATATGTGTCAGAACGTGACACTCCGATCCCCTACATGTGTCGGTACGTGACACTCCGATCCCCTATATGTGTCGGAACGTGACACTCCGATCCCCTACATGTGTCGGTACGTGACACTCCGATCCCCCTATATGTGTCGGAACGTGACACTCCGATCCCCTACATGTGTCGGTACGTGACACTCCGATCCCCTAATTCTACGTGTCAGTTTGTGACACCCGTCCCACTAATACTATGTGTCGGAACGTGACACTCCGATCCACTAATACTATGTGTCAGAACATGACACTCCGATCCACTAATACTATGTGTCGGAACGTGACACTCCGATCCACTAATACTATGTGTCGGAACGTGACACTCCGATCCACTAACCTCATTCTATCCGTTCATCAAGCCTTCTCTATACCAAGACATCATCAATCCCATTACTTTAATTCGTCAAGCCTTCTTTATACCAAGGCATCATCATTAATAACATAGAATAAAGTTTCTTTCAAGATTTGGGATTCAATGGTTTTCATCATGCTTGTTTTATCAAAATCACATAATCATATTCATGCAAGCATACTATTAAGCATATAGACAGGTTTACAATACTACCAATACATATCATGCGCTATTAAGAGTCTACTACGAATAGCATGAAAACCATAACCTACCTCCACCGAAGAATTGGAATCAACAAGCAATTTCCCAAGCTTTGATATTCTTCTTCCTCGTTCAACTCTCTCAATCGATCAATCTCTCTCTCTTTTCTTTTCTCTTTTTCTTATTCAAACCCTCTTTCTTTTACCCTAATTAACATATAATTAAGTGTAAAAGATGGCAAGAATACCCCACTAATTAACCCAAAGTTACCTCTTTTATCCCTCAAGAATTTGAGTTATTAATATAAACCCACGAAATCTATAATTAAGGAAAGAATAGTCCAAAACGTCCCTTAAAACGTGTGAAGAAATCCGATTCTGCCTGGGATTTGCGCAACCTGTGACGGGCCGTCATGCCTGCGACGGTCGTCACGCAGGTCGTCGCAGCCTCTTAGAACTCAAGTGGACTGTGACGGTCCGTCACACCTGTGACGGTCCGTCCTGCAAGTTCGTTACGAAGTTCAGAGAGTCGATTTTCAGTACCCAATTTCAGAATTCCTAAGTATATTGAAACGAGACCCTGCGACGGTCCGTCGTTCCTGTGACGGTCCGTCGTGGGGTCCGTTGCCTCAGCCAATTTTCCAGAAATAAAATCTGCTGCTCAAAACGACTAAACAGGTCGTTACACTATTCGTGTTATATTATATAGGCATCTTACTAAAAGTAGTTTTCTCATTTTATTTGATCGTTTAATAAATTATGATAGAATTAATATTAAATAAATTTCTCATATCCATTCCTATAATTGATATGATTTTTTTCTAATATATTTCATGTGTTTTGATAAGAACAAAAGATATGATAGTAAAATTAATAAGCATATTAATGATTTTTTAATTACATTATAAAATAAAAAATGTTGATTCAACATGGGGCGGAGAAAGTAATATTTAAGAACCTTTAATCCATAATTAGAACTTCATGAAATTGGTGTCAGTAATATATTTTGTGTTAGTTATTTTTTATATCTAAAAATATAATGTTTGAATAAATGATAATTGGTCCTCCCCATTAATTGCTTCAAATAAAAAATGAGCCTTATACTCCTCTAATATGTATGACCATTTTAAAATAGGCGAGTTTATGATTGTGGTAATTAGATCAACTCGTACGTATTTAAAATATTTCATAGATATCTTTTGTTTTAATTGATAAATATCAGATAACATTAAATTCAAATCAATTTACTTATTCAAATTTAATAAAAATGATTTCTCTGAAAAAAAAAATAGAAAAACATTTTTCAAAACATTCTTTCTAAACCTAAAATTACATTTTCTTTTCTTACCCTATTACATGTCTTGACCCACACCCTCCAAAAATATTTAAAAATTTTAAAAAATAAAATCGTTTTTGAACATTTCCAAAATGAAAAAAAAATTACCCCCCCCCCCAACCACCAACAAACAAACACACAAAAATTTAAATTTAATTCATTTTTAATATATAATTCATAACCTTATTTTTAAAAATATATTTCAAATTTTCTTTTTTTTGTCCCCCCTATCCCAACCACCACTTGCCAAACCCACATTATTATTTTTATATAAATCATTTTTACCCAACCCTATCCCGACCCCGACTCCACCGTACCCGGGCCAATCACCCCACAAAAGATAAACTAAAAAAGTTAATTTTTTTCTAATTTCAGATCCCGATTTTAAAGTGTGTTTGGTGTGGTCGAATCCTATTCAGAAAATTGGTCCCGCATCAGGTGTCATGATAAGATCCTGATTTGAAAGTTGAATCTTGATTCAAGTGTCAAAGTCGGATTTCAGATTCATCGATTGTATTTAGGTTCGGGCGCTGTAAATAGGTTGGGATTGGTTCCTAATTGGAATATCAATCTCAAGTAGGGAGTCAGAGTTGGGTCCTAATTCGAATATAAGGTCTTGGGTTAGGTCACAATCAGTGTCATGGTCGAGTCGGATGTTGGGATCGGATTCTAGTTTGAATTTCATGTCTCTAGCAGGATTCAAGTCAGATATCAGATTTGATTTAATGGGGTCATTTCCAGTTCAAGTGTTGGGGTTGGGGTTGTGTCTCGATTCGGGAGTGGAACTTAGGTCCCAGATCAAGTGTTAGAGTTCGGGTCAGATCTTAGTTCGAATGTTGGATCCTAGATCAGTTAACATGCTAGGATCTTGGATCAGTCTTCTGGCTCAGGTGCCAAATCGGTTATGTCGAGGTTGATTTTCATGTTTGAAATTATTTTCCAAAAGTATTTTTTAATCTCTAGCAAAAATTAAAACTTAAAATTGATATTCTTTATTCACCAATGAAACAACACAATATATTTTTCACTAACTAACCAAACAGAAAATAAGTTGGAACCAACTGCTTTTTCAAGAATACTTTTTCTAGGACAATATTTCCCATCAAAGACATTTTCCTTCCTGACAAACACACCCTTAATATCAACTAATACAATATTCAGATGCAAAAATATATATTTTAACACAAAGAATAAGAAACAAACATAAACAAGAGATATAAGGATTGAATAAGATAAATGAGATAGAAAATAATTGAGAATAGTGAATATAGAGCAATCACTACCCCCAATTGACTTGATTCCACAAAGCACCAATCCTATAAAGTGAGACACAAGAATGAGACTAATAGACAATCAGGAATATATCAAAATCAAAACTACATATTTGAGATCTAATATAAAAAAACCCTATATTATAGAGATAACTCTATAATATAAACATGCCTCCATTCTAAACACACCCGCTAAGCAGTAGCGGAGCCAGAAATTTTGATTAAAGTTGTCAACAATACTGGTGTGTCGCTGTCAAAATAAAATAAAATTATGATATTTGGATTCGAACTCAAAACTCATTCATTCAATGGGACACACATTACCATTGGGCCAAAGGCATAACTTTTGTCAAGGTGTCCAACTTTAAATGTATATTCTTTAAATGTAAAATTTTATATATATATACAACATAATTTTCAGAAAAAGATTATCCAATTGGAAACTCTGGGGTGATTGTTGCTACGCCAGTGCCCCTGAGCCTGAAATGTAGAGACTCAATCACGACCCGAGTCTACACCTTGAACGTTGTCGACACTCAAGAACAATTGTTGCTCCCCAAGCGAATCATTATCCAGACTGACTACAAGCGGAAGACTAACTCAAGCATACATAAGCTTAAAATTGAATCAAATCCATTAAACTCAACAACTCAACTCCTAAGGTCTGGAAATACTCATTAAAAGTACCTAAAGTTTCTAAAACAACTCAAAAGAAAGTAAATACCAAAAGACTTCTTAACTATAACTATCTGTTAAGCCTCTACTATTAAAGAGTAATATAAGGACAAAACCCATGATATCTTAAAACTACTAAACTAAAAGTAAATGTGTAGTCCTCCAAAATACAAAGAGGCTCACCAAAGCTAACAGGACTGTAGAGTGATCTCAAGGAAGAGCCTGTTGAGTATCCTAAACACTTGTATATGGATCATAAAAGAATGCAGGTTGAATCAGTGGAATACATTGAATGTACGAGTATGCAAGTAGAACTAAAAACATATATAACTGAACTGACAAGACCGAGAAATTACTTACCCATACTCAACTCCTTACAAACGCAGTAACAAAAGATTACATGTTTAAAGCGTCATAAATGACAAATATCAACTCAAGAATGTATATAAAAATACAATAAAAACTATTTGCTCTTATTTGGGATTACCAACAACCATCACTATGAGTTAAATGATGATAAAGTGTCTTGCATATGCTGCCAGAACTATCATGAAGCTAATGAAGTAATGAATGTGAGTCAATTGAAAGGTTTCCCCAATAGTACTCTAATGAATGACCGGGGAATTTTGAGATAGATACTTTCCCCGTTAGTAGATGTGGAGTGTCTAGTAACAATATCAATATTTACTAAGAGCATTCGAATGAATGAAAGATAGGTTGAGATGGGTTCTCTCCCGTTACTAGAGGTGGAGTACTTAGTAGAAATCCCTTAACACTACACCATTTTCGGCCTACAGCAACACCACGTAAGTGTAGCCTAAACTAGCAAAAAGTGTGGCCTTTGATAAAAGGCTACACTTTTGGACATTGAGCAACACTTTTTAGGGGCTGCACAAAAGAAGCGTAACCTTTGATATTAGGCAACACTTTTTAAATGTTGCCATCTTTGGCTACACTTATAAAGCGTAGCCAAATAGGTATAAGGGCACGCTTTGAAGACGTGCATTAGAAACACCTATTTTTGTTAGACTACACTTAAAAGCGTTGCCTTTTCAGATTTATTGGTCACACTATAAAAGTGTTGCCTTTTATTGTTCATCTATTGCAACACTTTCAAAGTGTAACTTTTTATGTACCTAGAGCAACACTTACAAAGTGTAACTTCAACATTTATAAGCCTACATGTAGCACAAATATATAAAATATATTTAGATACATACAAGTTACCTAAAACACAAAATGAACTAATTAATCATTAAATTGAAGCTATATATTTCAAATAAACTTCGAGAAATATTTCATGTACAACCAAAAGATAGTATGTGTTGTGTATATACCCAAACTTATACATCAATATTCTAAATGTGTACACAATAAATCAAATATGTATTTAAACTTTTACAATAGTTCAAAAACTCTTCATCATCCACTTCAAATTTGATCACCTCCATTTCCCTACACAAATAAGATATTGGTAGTTATATAGAAGAGGTAAGAAGTTCAGGTTGCAACAATATAGAGAGGCAAGAAATCCAGCAGTCACAGAAAACATTAACAACAAATCTGCAGATTGCAGATTCCATACCATGCCAATGTTCTATATACAAATGCCAAAAAAAAAAATAGTGAAACAAAAGAAGCAAGACCTTAGCTCAATTTAAACAAAATACATTAACAGCAACTAAAGAGAGACAAGTCCAGATGAGCCCTTTGAGTTGAGCCCTTATGCTTGAGGATTATTTCTCATATATTTTCTGAAGGAACAACTAACATTACAACAATCAATTTATTATTTTCTTTCGCTAATAAATCAAGTTTCAGTTAAAGAGAATTTCAAGAGGGCGGAGAGAGCAACCAAGCAGACTTATATAGAGTAAATTTGTTACCTGTTTATGGTAGCTATAGTATGTTCCACGCAGCCTGCAAATGTTCTCAATCCATATGTTTTATAATGAGTACAACAACAAAAATGAGTTTCCATAGTAAGCAGAAATGTGAAAGCATTTTAAGTATTTTTCTGACATGCGTACGAGCGTCTCTTTATGTAAGCTACCTGTGATAATGCCTGCAGAAAAACAAATATGATCACAAACCAATAAAGGATCATATATAGCAATTCCATACTGGCATTTTCATCCAAGTAATATAAACCAAATGATTGTAAATACTACTACATACACTATATGCAAATGGAAGCAAGGACTCCAACAATTCGTATCAAATAATGTTTGCATTTTTTTGGTGGAACCTTTCAAACACAGGACCTCACATTTCACCAATCAGTAAGTTACTAGTTAAAAATGATAGGCATACTAGCTCAAAGATCCATTTCTAATTGTAACACACCAAGCTTATTTTCTTCACCTGTACGGTTCTAAAGATGGGCTGAGTAGGTTGCTTCCATGTAGGAACATCGACTGGAGCAGCAGGAACAGTAGCTGCTGGTTGAAGTAGCTACTCTTCTAATTCTTCAAGTTCTGCCTCCAATTCATCTTGCGACAACAACATGCCAAAACTGACATTCATTTTGATGGTGCAACACATTATAGAATTAGTATGATGGTATAATTGCTTCCGTACATCATCACTGATAGCTTGAGAATTAACTTGTAGCATTTCTCCACCAGTATGATTCCTGAAATATATTAAATCAATAAAACCAGGTACAGAAACAAGGGAAAATGTTAAAAGTGTTCCATGAGTACATCAGGTTGCAAGTTAAGGGATGGGTTGTTCGACATTTCATAATAGAAGGGTGCAAATGAATCAGAGTGGCCTCAACTTTGAATATAAATGGAGAATCATTCATTAATACTATGCTACACACACGAAAATATTTATCTGCATACATCAGGACTCATAAATTAAAAAATTGGTGGTACAAACTCAGATAACTATGAATTATTATTGCAAAGACCATAAAAGTTAGAACCCATACTTATAGCTCCTGCAAATTCATCTCCCCAAAGTGACGGTTTACGGTGAGCCAGGGAAAGATTTTGGTGTCAACTGCGAGCAGAGTTGAGAGGGTGCAATAGCCATAGCAACTCTCTGAACAGAGCCGACAATGCTTCATACATATTTGCGAGCCATAGCAGTGATATTTTCTCTATAGTTATTCTAAAAAACAAACTGGAATGCAATTGTCAAGACTGAAGATGGTTGTAACTACTTCCTTCAACTTCACCAGGTGGCCGTGTCCCACTAGTTCTTGTTTCAAGAGTTGAAAGCTAAATCTTAAATCTGAGCAGCACTAGGAGAATCCTGCATTATAAGTAGTAGCAATACTAATCTGTAAGAATAAGGTAAGAAATTAATCCACATATCCGTGACAGTATTCGAATGCCGGGTGACTTCTAAAACAAAACATTGCACCTTCAGATGCTAATAAACTTTTCAACGCACCATAAATATTCTATATTTATCAAAAATATGAAAGGCAGAAAAAGTTTGTGTCTAAAAAGATTGAAGTTTCTTCCATTATTGCAACTCAAAATCACTACAAGCTCATGGTTTCTGATCAACCATTCTGGAAATCCAATGCAAATGGAGAATTCACTTTCTCATCTGGTTGGGATCAAATTAGAGGGAAAAGAAACCAAAGTTTCTGCTGTCACAACCTTTCAACTGTTTCTACTGCTATAACTAGGAAGTAAACTTATCCCTTCACACACATTATGACAAAAGGTTGTGGAAGAGCAAAACATTAAGAAATTGTCAAAATTTGAGGAAAAATCGAAACCCTACCTGAAGCAGAGTCAAAGAAGCCAGATGTTCTTCCTTCGAAACAAACTATTATGGGTAACCCACTTCTAAGAAACATGACAAAAAATAGAAATCCTAACAACAAAAGCAGCAACCTGATTTACTCTAAACTTTGGAAGTAGATTCAAATTTCTAATAGGTAGGGATAGAGTTCAAACCAACAAATGAAAATAAATGGGTCACTGGTAAAACCATAGATGCATAGCTTCCGTAGTAAAAATTATCTTGGAAATAATTAAAAAGAATCCCCATTTGTGATATGGCAAGTTCTTCTACAACTATCCCATGGAGAGTCCACCGCTAATGAAAAACAAATGTATTTAATATCTCCAATATTACAGATCTAGGGCAACTAAAATCTCTTTTAGAAAATTGGAGAGCTTTTTCTATTGTTTATGAATTTTTTTTGGTCAAATAAAATTGGGAGGGAGAATTAAATTTGTTGGAGGGAGAAAAAGTATCCATCTTTTGTATGAATTTCGACTTTCCACACATTAACAACATCATAAGAATGTAACAGAGAGTAATATCTCATTACAACAACCAAGAAGGTTAACACCAGCTCATAATGCTATTTAAGAACGTCAAAGTATGGCCCAGATAACCATACCACCAAAAGACTTAATTTTTAAGCCTTCACACATCTATTGAACATATTCACACCAATACATGTACACCATTGTAGCTCTACATAAGCTACACCACTATATACATAACTATTACACAACAGACACGATTTTATGCACCCACTACTTAACTATTACAGATTCATAAAATCCCACTTTAAATTAGTAAGTTGCTCATAAAACTGAACAAACAAAAAACAATAATCTTGAGGTAGAGCATAATAGATTACTTGTCAAAATTAGTTAGTAGTATTTAAGTATACTAAAGATAACTGATATGGAGTTTTGAAAAATTACCTGGAAAGTATTTTCCAACAATACTGTCACGACCCAAAACCGAGCCGCGATTGGCACCCACACTTATCCTACTATGTGAGCGAACCAACCAATCTAAACCCCAACATTTTAATATAATATCAACAGAAAGTAATGCGGAAGACTTAAATCTCATTAATGAACATTGATTAAATAACTTCTAAAACTCAAATACTTATTATTCCCCAAAATCTGGAAGTCATCATCACAAGAACATCTATCCTCAAATTACTAAATCTAAGAGTGTCTAGAAAGCTAGAATAAATAAAAAGCTAGTCCATGCCGGAACTTCAAGGCATCAAGACATTAAGAAGAAGATCCAGTCCAAGCTAGAAGCATTAGCTCACCCTGAAATCTGGCTTGATGAAGACTGGCTATAGTTGCGGTTGAGTTGAAGACGACGGTACGTTTGCTACACTCCAGAAATAACAAAGAAAGAAACATACAAGTAGGGGTCAGTACAAACACAAGTACTGAGTAGGTTTCATCGGCCAACTCAAAATAGAAAACAGTATATATCAGATAATATCATAAATCAACTCCAATACTCAACATGTAGCAACAACAAGTACTATAATCATTAATAAGCACGCCAAGTACACCCATGAGGGCTCAAGCCTCAATACCATACTCATTTGGGAATTAGCTTCATTAAATTGAGTATATTAACATATTTTAAGATTCATTATCTTTATTCCTCTCGTGTAAGTACGTGACACTCCGCTCCATATACTATCCTGGTGTCGGAACGTGACACTCCGATCCTCATCATACTATCCTGGTGTCGGAACGTGACAGTTCGATCCATATTCTATCCTGGTGCCGGAACGTGACACCCGATCCATATACTATCCTGGTATCGGAACGTGACACTTCGATCCATATACTATCCTGGTACCAGAACGTGGCACCCGATCCATATACTATCCTGGTGTCGGAACGTTACACTACGATCCTCATATACTATCCTAGTACCGGAACGTGGCACCCGATCCATATACTATCCTTGTGTCGGAACGTGACACTCCGATCCTCACATACTATCCTGGTACCGGAACGTGGCACCCGATCCATATACTATCCTGGTGTCGGAATGTGACACCCGATCCCCTAATCTCACTACTTTCGTTCATCAAGCCTTCTTTTATACCAAGGCATCATCATTCTATTTTTGTTTTTCAAACCCTCTTTCTTTTACCCTAATTAGCATATAATTAAGTATAAAAGATGATGAATTAACCCATTAATTAATTCAAGGTTATCTCCTTTAACCCCCAAGTAGTTAAATTATTAACATTAACCCACTAAATTTATAATTATAGCAGGAATAGTCCAAAACGCCCCTTAAAACATTTAACAGAAATCCAACCCAGCCTGGGATTACGCAGCCTGTGACAGCCCGTCGTGCTGCTTCCGTCACAAAGTTCAGAGACTCAATTTCCTTGAAGAGTTTGTGACGGTCCGTCGTGCCCACGATGGTCCGTCCTGCCATGTCGTCACGAAGTTCACAGACTTAATTTCTGTGGAAGATGTGTGACGGTCCATCGTGCCCACGACGGTCCGTCCTGCCATTCTGTTACGAAGTTCAGAGAGTCGATTTCAGTACCCAAATTTCAGAATTCTAAGTGTTTTGGAACGAGACCCCCTCAACGGTCCGTCGTGCCCACGACGGTCCGTCGTGGGATCCGTCGACTCAGCCTGTTTTTCCAGAAATGAAATCTGCTGCTGAAAACGACTAAACAGGTCCGTCCTGCTGCTTCCCTCACAAATTTCAGAGACTCAATTTCCTTGAATAGTCTGTGACGGTCCGTCGTGCCCACGACGGTCCGTCCTGCCATGTCGTCACGAAGTTCAGAGACTTAATTTTTGTGGAAGATGTGTGACGGTCCATCGTGCACACGACGGTCCGTCCTGCCATTCCGTTACGAAGTTTAGAGAGTCGATTTCAGTACCCAAATTTCAGAATTCTAAGTGTTTTGGAACGAGACCCCCTCGACGGTCCGTCGTGCCCATGACGGTCCGTCGTGGGATCCGTTGACTCAGCCAGTTTTTCCAGAAATAAAATCTGCTGCTCAAAACGACTAAACAGGTCGTTACAATAGATACCAATTTACCCATCGTTCGTCCTCGAACGATCACAAGAAAAGAAACAAGGGCGAAAAGGAGTACCTGAATCTGTAAACACATGTGGGTATCTTTCTTGCATATCAGCCTCCTTCTCCCAAGTGGACTCTTCAACCGGCCGATTCTTCCATTGAACCTTGATGGATGCAATCTCCCTTGACCTCAACTTTCGGACTTCCCTATCTAAAATAGCAATAGGCTCCTCCTCATAAGACAAATTCTCATCAAGCAGAACTGAATCCCAACGGATGATGTAGTTTCCATCCCCATGGTATCTTTTCAACATAGACACATGACATACCGGATGCACTCATGACAGCCCTGGAGGCAAGGCTAATTCATAAGCCACCTCCCCTACTCGCTTAAGTACTTCAAAGGGACCAATATACCTTGGGCTAAGCTTACCTCGCTTACCAAACCGCATCACCCCTTTCATGGGCGAAACCTTCAACAAGACTTGTTCACCCTCCATGAACTCCAAGTCTCTAACCTTTCAATCTGCATATTCTTTTTGCCTACTTTGATCCGCTAGAAGCTTTTCTTGAATGCATTTCACTTTATCTAACGATTCCCTCAAAAGGTCAGTACCCCAAGGTCTAACCTCAAATGCATCAAACCAACAAATGGGAGACCTACATCTCCTCCCATACAGTGCCTCAGATGGGGCCATACCAATGCTTGAGTGATAGCTATTATTGTATGAGAATTCTGCTAAGGGTAAGAAGTTATCCCAATGACCACCAAATTCTATCACACATGCACGAAGCATATCCTCCAACACTTGAATCGTTCGCTCAGATTGACCATCGGTCTGAGGGTGAAATGCGGTACTAAGATCCAACCTAGTACCTAATTCAGCATGCAATGTTTTCCAAAACTTAGAAGTAAACTGCGTACCTCTATCTGATATAATGGAAAGTGGGACTCTATGCAATCGAACAATTTTTGAGATGTAGAGTTTGGCTAACTTCTCCGCATTGTAGGTCACCTTGACCGAAATGAAGTGAGCAGGCTTAGTTAATCTGTCAACAATTACTCAAATGGAGTCATACTTACCCATTGTCTTTGGAAGACCAACCACGAAGTCCATTGCAATTCTTTCCCACTTCCATTCAGGAATGGGCATTCTCTGAAGGGTCCCTCCAGGCCTCTGGTGTTCATATTTAACTTGCTGACAGTTTGGACATTTGGCAATAAAATCAACAATATCACGCTTCATTCTACTCCACCAAAAATGTTGCTTTAGGTCACGATACATCTTGGTTGCACAAGGATGTATAGAATACCTTGAACTATGAGCCTCTGTAAGAATAGTGTGGATCAAATCATCGACGCGGGGTACACATACTCTTCCCTTAATTCTCAAAACACCTTCCTCATCAATTATTGCTTCTTTAGCCTCTCCTCGTAACACTTTATCTCGGATCCGAATCAGTTTCTCATCAGTAAACTGCATTCCTTTAATCTTGTCAAGGAAGGAAGATCATGCTTCCACACAAACCAAAAATCATCCTTTCTCATTTACTTTTAACCTCATAAGGTCATTAGCCAGAATCTGAACTTCTCTAGCCAATGGGCGTCTAGAAACTTGCAAGTGAGCTAGACTACCCATGCTTCCTGCCTTTCTACTTAAAGCATCTGCCACAACATTAGCTTTTCCCGGATGATACAGAATAGTGATATCGTAGTCCTTCAGTAGTTCCATCCATCTCCTCTGTCTCAAATTCAAATCTTTCTGAGTAAAGACATACTATAGGCTACGATGATCTGTATAGACTTCACACTTAACCCCATACAAATAATGTCTCCATTGCTTAAATGCAAACACTACCGCAGCAAACTCCAAATCATGGGTCGGATAATTACGTTCATGCACCTTTAATTGCCTTGAAGCATAAGCAATTACGTTCTTCTCTTGCATTAGCACTGCACCCAAACCCGAATAGGATGCATCACAATAGACAATGAAATTCTTACCTTCCACTGGCAGGGTAAGGATTGGTGCAGTAGTCAACAAGGTCTTGAGCTTCTGAAAGCTTTCTTCGCACTCGTCCGACCATACAAATGGAACATTCTGCTTAGTCAAGCTTGTCAATTGGGAACAATAGAAGAGAACCCCTTGACAAATCGGCGGTAGTAGCTAGCTAAACCAACAAAGCTCCTTACTTCTGACACATTAGTAGGTCTCTCCCAATTCTTCACTGCTTCAATCTTAGATGGATCCACCATCACCCCATCCTTAGAAACCACATGCCCCAAGAAGGACACTGCATCTAGCCAAAACTCACACTTGGAGAATTTGGCATAAAGCTTTTTCTCCCTCAACATTTCCAATACAATTCTCAAGTGCTCCTCATGTTCCGTCTTGCTCTTTGAGTATACCAATATATCATCGATGAATACAATGACAAAGAGATCCAGATATGGCTTAAAAATCCCATTCATCAAGCTCATGAAAGCAGCAGGGGCATTCGTAAGCCCAAAAGACATTACTAAGAACTCGTAATGCCATACCTGGTCCGAAAAGCAGTCTTGAGAACATCCGTTGCCCGTATTTTCAATTGATGATAACCAGATCTCAAATCGATTTTTGAGAAAATACAAGCACCTTGTAACTGATCGGACAAATCATCAATGCGGGGAAGAGGATACTTGTTCTTAACAGTTACCTTATTCAGTTGTCTGTAGTCTATGCACTTCCGAAAACTCCCATCCTTCTTCTTCACAAACAAAATAGGAGCACCCCAAGGAGATGCACTTGGTCTAATAAAGCCTTTGCTCAGCAACTCTTGAAGTTGGGCCTTTAACTCTCTTAACTCCGCGGCAGCCATTCTATAAGGGGGTATGGAAATGGGGCGAGTACCCGGTTCAAGATCAATGCAGAAGTCAATATCTCTATCCGGTGGCATACCAGGAAGATCTGCAGGGAACACATCCAGAAACTCACGGACTATTGAAACCGACTCAATTGAAGGTACTTGGGTAGTGTCATCCCTGAGATGTGCCAAGAAAGCTAAACACCCTTTACTAACCATTCTCTTAGCACGAAGAAAGGAGATGATACGAACCAGAGTGGAAGTGTAGTCGCCCTCCCACACTAACGGATCTGTCCCAGGCTTGGCTAACGTCACAGTTTTAGCATTACAATCCAAGATTGCAAAATTTGGAGAAAGCCAAGTCATACCCAGAATTACATCGAAATCAACCATTTCTAAGATAACCAAGTCTACATGAGTATTGCTCCCCACAAACGTCACCAGACAAGACCTATATACCCTTTGAACTATCACAGACTCACCCACCGGAGTAGACATACGAATAGGCATTGCAAGTAATTCACAAGGTAAATTAAGACCAGTAGCAAATGAGGAAGATACGTATGAAAATTTGGAGCCAGGATCAAATAACACAGAAGCCATGCAATCACAAACCAAAAGATTACCTGTGATAACAACATTAGATGTCTCCGCTTCAGATCGCCCAGGGAAAGCGTAACAATGGGCCCTATCACCTGTTTGCCTGTTGCCCCTACCATGTTGTGTTGTAGTGGATCTAGTTTGCCCATCACCCCGGCCATTTTTGTGACCACCATTACCTCGACCACCACGTCCTCCAGAATGACGGCCTCTTTCATAACCACCTCTACCTCTGACTATGGGAGGTCTGTAACTCTGTCTTGGACAATACCTCTTAATGTGTCCAGTCTCCCCACATCCATAACATTCTCTGGATTCAAGCATCGGCCTCTGTGAGAATGACAAAGTCTGGGGATAACCACCAAACTCAGAGAAATGTTGACCGGTCTGCGGTGGACCCCCAACTACAGTCTGCAGTGAAGACTGAATAGGTCGGGCTGGGTAACCTCCTGAACCCTGCCCTCTGGAGTAAGAACCACTAAAATTACCTCCCTTTTGAAACCTTTTTGATGTTGATGCCATGGTGAAGTCATCTGGCTTCACTCCCTCCACCTCTATCACGAAGTCTACCACTTCCTGAAAGGATTTCGCTGTAGCCGCTAACTGTAAAGCTGAAATCCGCAACTCTGACCTCAACCCCTTCACAAAACGGCGAATCCGTTCTTGTGGACTGAAACAAAGCTGGGTGGCATATCTGGAAAGTGCACGAAACCTAGCCTCATAAGCAGTAACCGACATCCTTCCTTGCTCTAGGCTTAGAAACTCATCTCTCCTCCTATCCCTCAAAGTACGAGGTATATACTTCTCCATAAACAAGCTAGAGAATAATGCCCAAGTCATAGGTGGTGCCTCTATTGGTTGACACTCAACATGTGACCGCCACCACATTTTGGTGCTCCCTTGAAACTGATAGGTCACAAACTCAACACCAAATCGTTCTACTATACTCATCTTGTGTAGTAGCTCATGACAGTCAACCAGAAAATCATAGGCATCCCCGGATTCAGCACCCTTGAAGACTGGAAGTTTCAATTTCAAGACCATACTGAAAAGTTCATGCTGATCACTTGTCATTATAGGCCCTGTAGTCAGACGAGGAAACGTGCCTATTCCCAATGAGGCATCCTTGCGGGGAGCCACAGTAGTTGCATGTTGTACCTCCGGAACCTGAGGTGCTGGTGCAGAAAACACTGGAGGTGTCTGGCCCTGATCAGATAACCCGCTAAGATAAGCAAGAACCTGATTGATCATCTCTGGGGTAGGTTGGGGTGGCAATTCCTCATTCTGTACTTGTTCATTCTCCCCTTCCTCACCCTCTCTTATCACTTCCTCAGTCGGTGGAGGAGTCACCGCCCTAGTACCAGATGGGCTAGGTGCTTGTCCTCTTCCTCTAGAGGACGTCCTCCCGCGACCTCTTCCACGGCCTCTTGCCACTACTCCTCTTCGAGCTACAGCCCCAGTGGCTGGCTCAGACGCTTCTTGTCTTGCCGGTGTTGGTGTTGGCGCAGTCGTTACTCTAGTTCTAACCATTTGCGAAATAGAGTGGAGATGGTCAGATACCAATTGGATCCAAGTAATATCACGAAAGAAGAATGAAAGAATGGAATTTTCCTAAAGTCTTATAGCCTCTCAAAAAAAGTAAAGTCGTCCCCCTACCGTTCCTTAAGACTCTACTAGACTCGTTCTTGTGTGATGAGACCAACGAACCTAATGCTCTGATACCAAGTTTGTCACGACCCAAAACCGAGCCGCGAGTGGCACCAACACTTATCCTACTATGTGAGCGAACCAACCAATCTAAACCCCAACATTTCAATATAAAATCAACAGAAAGTAATGCGGAAGACTTAAATCTCATTAATGAACATTGATTAAATAACTTCTAAAATCAAATAATTATTAATCCCCAAAATCTGGAAGTCATCATCACAAGAACATCTATCCTCAAATTACTAAATCTAAGAGTGTCTAGAAAGCTAGAATAAATAAAAAGCTAGTCCATGCCGGAACTTCAAGGCATCAAGACATTAAGAAGAAGATCCAGTCCAAGCTAGAAGCATTAGCTCACCCTGAAATCTGGCTTGATGAAGACTGGTTAGAGTTGCAGTTGAGTTGAAGACGACGGTACGTTTACTGCACTCCACAAATAACAAAGAAAGAAACATACAAGTAGGGGTCAGTACAAACACAAGTACTGAGTAGGTATCATCGGCCAACTCAAAATAGAAAACAGTATATATCAGATAATATCATAAATCAACTACAATACTCAACATGTAGCAACAACAAGTACTATAATCATTAATAAGTACGCCAAGTACACCCATGAGGGCTCAAGCCTCAATGCCATACTCATTTGGGAATTAGGTTCATTAAATTGAGTATATTAACATATTTCAAGATTCATTATCTTTATTCCTCTCGTGTCGGTACGTGACACTCTGCTCCATATACTATCCTGGTGTCGGAACGTGACACTCCGATCCTCATCATACTATCCTAGTTTTGGAACGTGACACTCCGATCCATATTCTATCCTGGTGCCGGAACGTGACACCCGATCCATATACTATCCTGGTGTCGGAACGGGACACTCCGATCCATATACTATCCTGGTACCGGAACGTGGCACCCGATCCATATACTATCCTAGTGTCGGAACGTGACACTCCGATCCTCATATACTGTCCTGGTACCGGAACGTGGCACCCGATCCATATACTATCCTTGTGTCGGAACGTGACACTCCGATCCTCATATGCTATCCTGGTACCGGAACGTGGCACCCGATCCATATACTATCCTGGTGTCGGAACGTGACACCCGATCCCCTAATCTCACTACTTTCGTTCATCAAGCCTTCTTTTATACCAAGGCATCATCATTAACAAAGTAGATTAGGGTTTTTTATGATTTAGGATTCAATAACTTCATCATGCTTATTTTATCACAATTATATAATCACATTCATGCAAGCACACAATTAAGCATATAGAAGGGTTTACAATACTATCAATACATATCATTCGCTATTAAGAGTTTACTACGAATAGCATAAACCATAACCTACCTCCACCGAAGATTCGTGATCAAGCAATCTACTTTTCAAAGCATTGTTTCCTCTTCGTTTCTCCTCTTTTTGTCGATCGTTCTTTTCCCTCTCTTGTTCTTTCTAGTTTTCTTATTCAAACCCTCTTTCTTTTACCCTAATTAGCATATAATTAAGTATAAAAGATGATGAATTAACCCATTAATTAATTCAAGGTTATCTCCTTTAACCCCCAAGTAGTTAAATTATTAACATTAACCCACTAAATTTATAATTATAGCAGGAATAGTCCAAAACGCCCCTTAAAACATTTAACAGAAATCCAACCCAGCCTGGGATTATGCAGCCTGTGACGGCCCGTCGTGCTGCTTCCGTCACAAAGTTCAGAGACTCAATTTCCTTGAAGAGTTTGTGACGGTCCGTCGTGCCCACGATGGTCCGTCCTATCATGTCGTCACGAAGTTCACAGACTTAATTTCTGTGGAAGATGTGTGACGGTCCATCGTGCCCACGACGGTCCGTCCTGCCATTCTGTTACGAAGTTCAGAGAGTCGATTTCAGTACCCAAATTTCAGAATTCTAAGTGTTTTGGAACGAGACCCCCTCAACGGTCCGTCGTGCCCACGACGGTCCGTCGTGGGATCCGTCGACTCAGCCTGTTTTTTCAGAAATGAAATCTGCTGCTCAAAACGACTAAACAGGTCGTTACAAATACAAAAGATCTGATTACCCAATTTTTTAGATCCAAATTCAAGGCGTAAGAACTGTAGTGAATCAAGATGAGCAAAATCTTGTTCCTCGGAAATAAGAGGGTCAAAAGTGCAATGTAATTAAAATTAATGGAATCTCGACTAATCAACCAAAAAATGTAACTAAAATATATGCAATCTCGACTAAAAAAATGAAGGGGCAAATGTGAGGTCTACAATTACCATGTTCAGATTTTGAACTAACAAAGAAACTACTTACCCCCCACTCAAAAAAATCTGCCTAGAGTTCCAGAACAAGCCTTGACGGGAGCCCAGGATACACAAAGTATACAACCTGAAGCTTGTCCTTACAGTCAGAAGAGAGCTCTTCATAGATCAACCTCAAGATGGTCAATCCAGGATTGTTATTATCCTTCTGGACAGAACTATGCATGTAGACAACACATAATGGCCCCTTATGCATCTTTTTGCAAATTTTGTTAAAGACATACTCTTTCAGCCGCTCCGCACTAATACCTAGGGCTGCAAAATATTGTTGACATAGTTGTCTTATTTTATTTTCATGAAACCAATAGGGAAACATGAACAGAGAAACATGAGATGGAATGTCACGTGAGAGAACTAAATAGAAACCACAAATTTTTTAAAACGATTCCTTAATTCTGAAGAACAGAGTTATTCTTTCCAGGGAAAAGTTTTTCCTAATCATCACAGTAAATACTTTTCTTTTAAAAGGTTAATCACAATGATTATATCAAAACTTGCATCAACTAAAAAGAAAATTTTGTCAAAGTATTCTTTTACTTACTATCGACATTTATGTTGGTTTAAACTTTTTTACTTGTTGTTCGTTTTTATGTGCTGACAAGAAAATTTAACTTTCAATGATAATCAATGAATACAAAAACGAGGATTCAAAACTCTCTTGATTAAAGATAATCGTTTTGAGCAACAGATTTTATTTCTGGAAAAACTGTCTGAGTCGACGGAACCCACGACGGACCGTCATGGGCACGACGGACCGTCGAGGGGGTCTCGTTCCAAAACACTTAGAATTCTGAAATTTGGGTACTGAAATCGACTCTCTGAACTTCACGACGGAATGGCAGGACGGACCGTCGTGGGCATGACGGATCGTCACACATTTTCCACAGAAAATTAGTCTCTGAACTTTGTGACGGACCTGCAGGACGGACCGTCGCTGGCACGACGGGCCGTCACAGGTTGCGTAATCCCAGGCTGGCTCGGATTTCTGTAAATATTTTAAGGGGCGTTTTGGACTATTCCTGCTTTAATTATAAAGTTAGTGGGTTAATGTTAATAGTTTAATTACTTGGGGGTTAAAAGAGATAACCTTGAGTTAATTAGTGGGTTAATTCCTCATCTTTTATACTCAATTATATGCTAATTATGGTAAAAGAAAGAGGGTTTGAATAAGAAAAATAGAAAGAGCAAGGAGAGGGAAAGAGAAACGATCGAGAGAGATACGAACGAAGAGGAAACACAAAGCTTTGGGAAATTGCTTGCTTGATCATGAATCTTCGGTGGAGGTAGGTTATGGTTTTTATGCTATTCGTAGTAAACTCTTAATAGCGAATGATATGTATTGGGTAGTATTGTAAACCCTTCTATATGCTTAATTGTATGCTTGCATGAATGTGATTATATAATTGTGATAAAATAAGCATGATGAAGCTATTGAATACTAAATCATGAAAATAAACCCTAATCCGCTTTGTTAATGATGATGCCTTGGTATAAAAGAAGGCTTGATGAACGAAAGTAGTGAGATTAGGGGATCGGGTGCCACGTTCCGGTACCAGGATAGTAATAGAGGATCGGGTGCCACGTTCCGGTACCAGGATAGAATGAGGATCGGAGTGTCACGTTCCGACACCAGGATAGTATATGGATCGGGTGCCACGTTCCGGTACCAGGATCGAATGAGGATCGGAGTGTCATGTTCCGACACCAGGATAGTATATGGATCAGGTGCCACGTTCCGGTACCAGGATAGAATGAGGATCGGAGTGCCACGTTCCGGCACCAGGATTGAATATGGATCGGAGTGTCACGTTCCGACACCAGGATAGTATATGGAGCGGAGTATCACGTACCGACACGAGAGGAATAAAGATAATGTATCTTGAAAGATTTTAATATACTCGATTTAATGAACCTAATTCCCAAATGAGTATGATGGGGAGGCGTGAGTCCTCATTGATGTGCTTGGTGTTGTGACCAAGGGTTATGATAATTGTAAATGCCGCATGTTGAGTATTGTAGTTTATTTTATGATATTATCTGATATATACTGTTTTCTATTTTGAGTTGGCCGATGATACCTACTCAGTACTTGTGTTTTGTACTGACCCCTACTTGTATGTTTCTTTCTTTGTTATTTGTGGAGTGCAGCAAACGTGCCATCGTCTTCAACTCAACCGCAACTCTAGCCAGTCTTCATTACACCGGATTTCAGGTGAGCTAATGCTTCTAGCTTGGACTGGATCTTCTCCTTCAAGTCTTGATGCCTCGAAATTCCAGCATGGACTAGCTTTTACTTATTTTAGCTTTCTTAGATACTCTTAGTTTTAGTGATTGAGGAAAGATGTTCTTGTGATGATGACTTCCAAATTTTGGGGAATAATAGATGCTGAGTTTTTAGAAGTTATTGAATTGATTTTCATTAATGAGTTTAAGTCTTCCGCATTGTATTTTGTTCGTTATGTTTGAAATGTTGGGTTTAGATTGGTTGGTTCGCTCACATAGTAGGATAAGTGTGGGTGCCACTCGCGGCTCGGTTTTGGGTCGTGACAAACTTGGTATCAGAGCATTAGGTTCGTTGGTCTCATCACACAAGAACGAGTCTAGTAGAGTCTTACGGAACGGTAGGGGGACACCTTTACTTTTCTTTGAGAGGCTATAAGACTGCAGGAAAATTCCATTCTTTCTTTCTTTCTTTCGTGCTATTACTTGGATCCAATTGGTATCTAGGTGATACAAATTGGTATCTGACCATCTTCACTCTATTTCGCAGATGGTTAGAACTATAGAAACGACTATGCCAACACCAACACCGGCAAGACAAGATGCGATTGAGCAAGCCACTTGGGCTGTAGCTCGGAGAGGAGTAGTGGCGAGAGGCCGTGGAAAAGGTCGTGGGAGGACGTCCTCTAGAGGAAGAGGACAAGCACCTAGCCCATCTGGTACTAGGGCGATGACTCCTCCACCAACTGAGGAAGTGGTAAGAGAGGGTGAGGAAGGGGAGAATGAACAAGTACAGAATGAGGGATTGCCACCCCAACCTACCCCAAGATGATCAATAAGGTTGTTGCTTATCTTAGCGGGTTATCTGATCTGGGCCAGACACCTCCAGTGTTTTCTGCACCAGCACCTCAGGTTCCAGATGTACAACATGCAGCTACAGTGGCTCCCCGCATGGATGCCTCATTGGAAATAGGCACGTTTCCTCGTCTGACTACAGGGCCTATAATGACAAGTGATCAACATGAACTTTTCAGTAAGTTCTTGAAATTGAAACCTCCAGTCTTCAAGGGTGCTGAATCTGAGGATGCCTACGATTTTCTGGTTGACTGTCATGAGCTACTACAAAAGATGGGTATAGTAGAACGGTTTGGTGTTGAGTTTGTGACTTATCAGTTTCAAGGGAACACCAAAATGTGGTGGCGGTCACATGTTGAGTGTCAACCAACAGAGGCACCACCTATGACTTGGGCATCATTCTCTAACTTATTTATGGAGAAGTATATCCCCCGGACTTTGAGGGATAGGAAAAAAGATGAGTTCTTGAGCCTAGAGCAAGGTAGGATGTCGGTTACTGCATATGAGGCTAAGTTTCGTGCATTATCCAGGTATGCCACCCAACTTTTTTTCAGTCCACAAGAGCGGATTGGCCGTTTATTGAAGGGGTTGAGGTCAGAATTGCGGATTTCAGCCTTACAGGTAGCGGCTACGGCAAAATCCTTTCAAGAAGTGGTGCACTTCGTGATAGAGGTGGAAGGAGTGAAGCCAGATGACTTCACCATGGCATCGACATCAAAAAGGCTTCGAAAGGGAGGTGAGTTTAATGGTTCTTACTCCAGAGGGCAAGGCTCAGGAGGTTACTCAGTCCGACCAATTCAGTCTTCACTACAGACTGTAGTTGGGGGTCCACCGCAGACCGGTCAACACTTCTCTGAGTTTGGAAGTTATCCCCAGACTTCGTCATTCTCACAGAGATTTATGCTTGAATCCAGAGAGTGTTATGGATGTGGGGAGACTGGACACATCAAGAGGTATTGTCCAAAACAGAGTTACAGACCTCAAATAGTTAGAGGTAGAGGTGGTCATGGAAGAGGCCGTGATTCTGGAGGACGTGGTGGCCGAGGTAATGGTGGTCACCAAAATGGCCGGGGTGACGGGCAAACTGGAGCCACTACAGCACAATATGGTAGGGGCAACGGACAGACAGACGATAGGGCCCATTGTTACGCTTTCCCTAGGAGATCTGAAGCGGAGACATCTGATGCTGTTATCACAGGTAATCTTTTGGTTTGTGATTGCATCGATTCTGTATTATTTGATCCTGGATCCACATTTTCATATGTATCTTCCTCATTTGCTACTGGTCTTAATTTACCTTGTGAATTGCTTGACATACCTATTCGTGTTTCTACTCCGGTGGGTGAGTCTGTGATAGTTGAAAAAGTATATAGGCCTTGTCTGGTGACTTTTGTGTGGAGCAATACTCATGTAGACTTGGTTATCTTAGAAATGGTTGATTTTGATGTAATTCTGGGTATCACTTGGCTTTCTCCGAATTTTGCGATCTTGGATTGTAATGCTAAAACTGTGACGTTAGCCAAGCCTGGGACAGATTCGTTAGTGTGGAAGGGCGACTACACTTCCACTCCGGTTCGTATCATCTCCTTTCTTCGTGCTAAGAGAATGGTTAATAAGGGCTGTTTAGCTTTCTTGGCACATCTCAGGGATGACACTACCAAGTACCTTCAATTGAGTCGGTTTTCGGTAGTCCGTGAGTTTCTGAATGTGTTCCCTGCAGATCTTCCTGGTATGCTACCGGATAGAGATATTGATTTTTGCATTGATCTGGAACCGGGTACTCGCCCCATTTCTATACCCCCTTATAGAATGGCTCCCGCGGAGTTAAGAGAGTTAAAGGCCCAACTTCAAGAGTTGTTGAGCAAAGGCTTCATTAGACCAAGTGCATCTCCTTGGGGTGCTCCGGTATTATTTGTGAAGAAGAAGGATGGGAGTTTTTGGATGTGCATAGACTACCGGCAGTTGAACAAGGTAACTATTAAGAACAAGTACCCCATTCCTCGCATTGATGACTTGTTCGATCAGTTACAAGGTGTTTGTGTCTTCTCTAAGATTGACTTGAGATCCGGTTATCATCATTTGAAAATACAGGCAACAGATGTGCCAAAGACTGCTTTTCGAACCAGGTATGGGCATTACGAATTTGTAGTGATGTTTTTTGGTCTTACGAATGCCCTTGCTGCTTTCATGAGCTTGATGAATGGGATTTTTAAGCCATATCTGGATCTCTTTGTGATCGTATTTATTGATAATATACTGATATACTCCAAGGGTAAGAAGGAACATGAGGAGCATTTGAGAATTGTGTTGGAAGTATTAAGGGAGAAAAGGCTTTATGCCAAATTCTCCAAGTGTGAGTTTTGGTTAGAATCAATGTCCTTCTTGGGGCACGTGGTTTCTAAGGATGGAGTGATGGTGGATCCTTCTAAGATTGAAACAGTGAAGAATTGGGTAAGACCTACTAATGTGTCAGAAATAAGGAGCTTTGTTGGTTTAGCTAGCTACTACTGTCGATTTGTCAAGGGATTCTCTTCTATTGCTTCCCAATTGACGAACTTGACTAAGCAGAATGTTCCATTTGTATGGTCGGATGAATGTGAGAAAAGCTTTCAGAAACTCAAGACCTTGTTGACTACTGCACCAATCCTTACCTTGCCAGTAGAGGGTAAAAATTTCATTGTTTATTGTGATGCATCCTATTCTGGTTTGGGTGCAGTGCTAATGCAAGAGAAGAGTGTAATTGCTTATGCTTCGAGGCAATTAAAGGTGCACGAACGCAATTACCCGACCCATGATTTGGAATTGGCTGCGGTAGTGTTTGCATTAAAGCAATGGAGACACTATCTATATGGGGTCAAGTGTGAAGTCTACATGGATCATCGTAGCCTACATTATGTCTTTACTCAGAAAGATTTGAATTTGAGACAGAGGAGATGGATGGAACTACTGAAGGACTATGATGATACCATCTTGTACCACCCAGGAAAGGCAAATATTGTGGCAGACGCCTTAAGTAGAAAAGCGGGGAGCATGGGTAGTTTATCCCACTTACAAGTTTCTAGACGCCCGTTAGCTAGAGAAATCCAAAACTTGGCTAATGACTTTATGAGGCTAGAAGTAAATGAGAGGGAGGATTTTTGGCTTGTGTGGAGGCGAGATCTTCTTTTCTTGACAAGATCAAGGGAAAATAGTTTGATGATGAGAAACTAAGTCAAATTCGGGATATGGTGTTGCGAGGAGAGGCTAAAGAAGCAATAATTGATGAGGAAGGTGTTTTGAGAATTAAGGGAAGGGTATGTGTGCCCCGTGTTGATGATTTGATCCACACTATTCTTACAGAGGCTCATAGTTCCGGATATTCTATACATCCTGGTGCAACCAAGATGTACCGTGACCTAAAGCAACACTTTTGGTGGAGTAGAATGAAGCGAGACATTGTTGATTTTGTTGCCAAATGTCCAAATTGTCAACAAGTAAAGTATGAACAGCAGAGGCCCGGAAGAAACACTTCAGAGAATGCCCATTCCTGAATGGAAGTGGGAGAGAATTGCAATGGACTTCGTGGTTGGTCTTCCAAAGACATTGGGTAGGTTTGATTCTATTTGGGTAATTATGGACAGATTAACTAAGTCTTCTCACTTCATTCCGGTCAAGGTGACTTACAATGCAGAGAAGTTAGCCAAAATCTATATCTCAGAAATTGTTCGATTGCATGGAGTTCCACTTTCCATCATATCAGATAGAGGTACGCAGTTTACTTCTAAGTTTTGGAGAACATTGCATGCGGAATTAGGTACTAGGTTGGACCTTAGTACTGCATTTCACCCTCAGACCGATGGTCAGTCTGAGCGAACGATTCAGGTATTGGAAGATATGCTTCGTGCATGTGTGATAGAATTTGGTGGTCATTGGGATAACTTCTTACCCTTAGCGGAGTTTTTATACAATAATAGCTATCACTCAAGTATTGATATGGCTCCATTCGAAGCATTGTATGGGAGGAGATGTAGGTCTCCCATTGGTTGGTTTGATGCATTTGAGGTTAGACCTTGGGGTACTGATCTGTTGAGGGATTCAATAGAGAAGGTGAACTCTATTCAAGAAAAGCTTTTAGCGGATCAAAGTAGGCAAAAGGAATATGCGGATCGAAAGGTTAGAGACTTGGAGTTCATAGAGGGTGAACAAGTCTTGCTGAAGGTTTCACCCATGAAAGGGGTGATGCGGTTTGGTAAAAGAGGTAAGCTAAGCCCAAGGTATATTAGACCATTTGTAGTACTTAAGCGAGTAGGGGAGGTGGCATAAGAATTAGCCTTGCCTCCAGGACTGTCAGGTGTGCATCCGGTATTTCATGTGTCTATGTTGAAAAGATACCATGGGGATGGAAACTAATCATTCGTTGGGATTCGGTTCTGCTTGATGAGAATTTGTCTTATGAGGAGGAGCCTGTTGCCATTCTAGATAGAGAAATTCGCAAGTTGAGGTCGAGGGAGATTGCATCCATCAAAGTTCAATGGAAGGATCGACCACTTGAAGAGGCCACTTGGGAGAAGGAGGCTGATATGCAAGAAAGATACCCACACCTATTTACAGATTCAGGTACTCCTTTTCGCCCTTGTTTTTCTTCTGGTGATCGTTCGAGGACGAACGATGGGTAAATTGGTATCTATTGTAACGACCTGTTTAGTCATTTTGAGCAGCAAATTTTATTTCTGGAAAAACTGTCTGAGTCGACGGAACCCACGATGGACCGTCATGGGCACGATGGACCGTCGAGGGGGTCTCGTTCCAAAACACTTAGAATTCTGAAATTTGGGTACTGAAATCGACTCTCTGAACTTCACGATGGAATGGCAGGACGGACCGTCGTGGGCACGACAGACCGTCACACATTTTCCAAAGAAAATTAGTCTCTGAACTTTGTGACGGACCTGCAGGACGGACTGTCGCAGGCACGACGGGCCGTCACAGGTTGCGTAATCCCAGGCTGGCTCGGATTTCTGTAAATATTTTAAGGGGAGTTTTGGACTATTCCTGCTTTAATAATAAAGTTAGTGGGTTAATGTTAATAGTTTAATTACTTGGGGGTTAAAAGAGATAACCTTGAGTTAATTAGTGGGTAAATTCCTCATCTTTTATACTTAATTATATGCTAATTAGGGTAAAAGAAAGAGGGTTTGAATAAGAAAAATAGAAAGAACAAGGAGAGGGAAAGAGAAATGATCGAGAGAGATACGAACGAAGAGGAAACACAAAGCTTTGGAAAATTGCTTGCTTGATCACGAATCTTCGGTGGAGGTAGGTTATGGTTTTTATGCTATTCGTAGTAAACTCTTAATAGCGAATGATATGTATTGGGTAGTATTGTAAACCCTTATATATGCTTAATTGTATGCTTGCATGAATGTGATTATATAATTGTGATAAAATAAGCATGATGAAGCTATTGAGTCCTAAATCTTGAAAAGAAACCCTAATCCGCTTTGTTAATGATGATGCCTTGGTATAAAAGAAGGCTTGATGAACGAAAGTAGTGAGATTAGGGGATCGAGTGCCACGTTCCGGTACCAGGATAGTAATAGAGGATCGGGTGCCACGTTCCGGTACCAGGATAGAATGAGGATCGGAGTGTCACGTTCCGACACCAGGATAGTATATGGATCGGGTGCCACGTTTCGGTACCAGGATAGAATGAGGATCGGAGTGTCACGTTCCGACACCAAGATAGTATATTGATCGGGTGCCACGTTCCAGTACCAGGATAGAATGAGGATCGGAGTGCCACGTTCCGGCACCAGGATAGAATATGGATCGGAGTGTCACGTTCCGACACCAGGATAGTATATGGCGCGGAGTGTCACGTACCGACACGAGAGGAATAAAGATAATGAATCTTGAAAGATGTTAATATACTCGATTTAATGAACCTAATTCCCAAATGAGTATGATGGGGAGGCGTGAGTCCTCATTGATGTTCTTGGTGTTGTGACCAAGGGTTATGATAATTGTAAATGCCGCATGTTGAGTATTGTAGTTGATTTTATGATATTATCTGATATATTCTTTTTTCTATTTTGAGTTGGCCGATGATACCTACTCAGTACTTGTGTTTTGTACTTACCCCTACTTGTATGTTTCTTTCTCTGTTATTTGTGGAGTGCAGCAAACGTGCCATCGTCTTCAACTCAACCGCAACTCTAGCCAGTCTTCATTACACCGGATTTCAGGGTGAGCTAATGCTTCTTGCTTGGAATGGATCTTCTCCTTCAAGTCTTGATGCCTCGAAATTCCGGCATGGACTAGCTTTTACTTATTTTAGCTTTCTTAGATACTCTTAGTTTTAGTGATTGAGGATAGATGTTCTTGTGATGATGACTTCCAGATTTTGGGGAATAATAGATGTTGAGTTATTAGAATTTATTGAATTGATTTTCATTAATGAGTTTAAGTCTTCCGCATTGTATTTTGTTCATTATGTTTGAAATTTTGGGTTTAGATTGGTTGGTTCGCTCACATAGTAGGATAAGTGTGGGTGCCACTCGCGGCTCGGTTTTGGGTCGTGACATAATCAATGAATACAAAAACGAGGATTCAAAACTCTCTTGATTAAAGATAATCAAGAGAGTTGTCTCGTTATTAAAATTTTAATCACTTCTTGTCGTTATAAACAAAGACATGATTCCTTTTTAGTATTACTTCACAACGTACAATCTCTTTTAGACACACAAAGTTATAAATTTGGATACCTTTTAAACCAATTAGAATTGGGAAACAAATGTTTTTGGATCTACCTGATAATACCTTTTAGATAGAGGATACATAAGTCCATTGAGGTAAAGAAAACAACAACATTTTGATCTTATTTACCTGATAAATTAGAAACCGTTAATAATGTGAAATTCATCAAAAAGTTGCATAAAAAGAGACCCTTGATTGGTCTAATTTTCCTTTGGTCAAAAAGAAATCTATGTGAAAAGGAGATATGCTTTGTTATATGATGGTTTAATACTACTACAACCTAGAATTCTTTCTATCCAATATAAGAAACTTGAGTTTCATAAATTAATACAGACATAGCAACCCAAATCGTATGCTACAAATAAGATTGACATGAAAACCTACATTATCATAGACAATTTTAGCTCGAATCAGTTTCTTGGTCTAATAATAAAAAAATTCTCATTGTTATATAATCAATAATGCCCATGCCAAAGAATCTTATGTGTGTATATCTACTACAAGCTGGACTCACTTCAATTAACACAAATCGTATCAACAACACAAAAAAATACCCACAAACCAAATTAAAATAAATTCAGACATTTGAAGGTAGAAACATCTACCTGATAAACTCTATTCCAACAAAATCCTTTCAATGTGATGCAAATTCAAGACATCTTCTTCTTAAGTGAAGCATTTCGTTTTGTACCTGATGAACAAAGAGAAAAATATGAGGTTTATTCGTATGTAGGCAGTGAAAACCCAGGAATGTGAAAAATTTAGAAAAACGTCAAACTATCTTGCTAATTTTTTTAAAAAAAAACTCAACCAACTTGGAAACCATATTAGGGATAAAGATCTCAAGTTTAACAGTCGGTAGTGGATAAAAAAATACAGTTCGGTCTCAATTACAAATTCGAATAGCTTTGCACTCTAGCATGTTAGAACATAAAATGCACTAGGAAGTAATAAAATAGGTAATATGTTAAAGCACATACCTAAATAATCCAGTATGAGTTGAGGACTCTAAGACCACCAAATTTCCTATCAGCAAGCTCCTCGGCAACAGATCGCTTGTTGCACTGCAATTTCAGTAGGGTCACTTCCTAGTTGGTGGGTTTAGCGTATACAATACCCTTGGAAATAGGCCTCTTCCTTCCACTACGTTTCACACGAACACGGTAGACCGCATAGCCCTTGAAAGAAATAGTCTTAATCATAACTCAGAACTAGTCTATACAATGGAAAATGTAGCATTTAACATGATAGAATAAAAGATTTCTTACTATTGCTCGAATGAGTAAGAGAAAGAGAGTATACTTTATAAGGGTTTCTATCTTTTGCATATAGTATTTGACATAAATGATGAACAATATAGCCTTCACAAGAAACTCAGCAATCACAGATGTATGTCTCCAACATAACACAAATACAATAATATAAGACCCAACAGTGAGACAGACTTAACCCATAGGCAGCCAATGAACACAAATACAAATCAAAAGAGAGTATGATTCAAACTTCACTTCCATTGGATATGCAAACTCACTACTCTTTTTATGGACAAATATTGCAAAAAAGATACAATATCCGAATCCTACCATTAAGAACATACCGAATAAATTACTATACAAAATACAAATGTACCTTCTTGGCATTGTATCCCAAGCGGCGTACCTTGTTAGGTTTTGTAGGCCTGGTTACACGGACGATAGAAAGTAGTTGACGGTACTCCCAGCATCTCACCCTTTGCAAGAACCTCATAACATCTGACTGCTTCTTCCTCCAAAGCTCCGACACATAAGTGTAAGCATACATTGTGTCTACTATTCTTGTACATCGTTTGGCTTCGGAAATATCATTAATTTATGTATTGATGGAAGAAATACTTCTTGTTATTTGAGCTATGACAATCTCTAAAAGGGGAAAAACACCGTTCTTATGCATTTGAGAGGGTTTTTCTTATTTAGGGCAAACACTTGAGACTTCAAAAAGATTTTAAGTTTTATAATTTATTTGACAACTAAAAATAGGAGGGTAAGTAAAAATTATGCTGGAGGGAATTCAACATTTAAAGTGAAAACTCTAGGGCCACACTTTTTATGTGTTATTTTTATAATTATAAAAATAGCACACTTTAAAAGTGTGGTCATATGTGTAAATAGGTGTTGTGAATTAAATCATAATGTAACAACGCTTATAAAGTGTAGCTTATACCATTAAAAAGTACGTTTTAGAAGTGTTGCAAATATTAGTGAAGCCAAAAGTAAAAAACTTAGAATACACTTTAAAAGTGTACCCAAAAATATTGTAGGCAACACTTTATAAGCGTTGCCAAGATAAAGTGTGGTTGTAGGCCTAAAATGGTGCAGTGTAACCTACAATAATGAATGTAATGAAAGTCTAATACTCTTTATCGATTAATACTAAGAACCGAGTGTATATGATAGAGATGAGTACTCTCCCGTGAGTAGAGGTTAGGTACTTATTAACAATCTCTTGATATGGGTACCCTCGCATTAGTTAAGGTAGCATCCTATCCCTTAACTATGTGACCACATAGGATTAGCTAGTGGTTTTCCACATAAAGGCTAAATGAATGACCCTACCTTAGGCAAGTGGGGATCCCTCATTCGGTTGGGGTCAATACAAGGATTCCATGTTAAGCTATCATGGCTTATGTCAATTAAGCTTACCCCTAGAAAAGAATGTAATGAACTAGGACTTCTTTAAAGTAATCTACTTAGTATGGATAGTGGAATGGGACACCATCTATGCATTGGACAATTAGGTATTTAAAAGAAGTCTAGGTGTGTTTCTTATGATGCTAATGAAATGAATGGGCTCTTGTAATGAATTTGATGAGAATGTGATCTAATGTCTTAATAAATGAAGGTGTTTTAATGTAATTAAATTTAATGCAGGATGTTGATTGGTACTTACTATAAATATGTATGTGATACTTGGATTATATTATGAGATACTTCCTTGTCATGTCTTAATGTATAATGAATGTGCCTTGTCTAGGGTGGCTTCAAAGGAGTACTTAAGGTAAATAGTAGCATTAAATGCTACTTTCACATTGCACAAGTATTACTTAGAGTTGTCTTAGATGATGGTATTAATTTGATGTTCATGTCTCTTAATGTGTTGTGTATATAAAAATGAAGGGTTGAATGGTAAATGCCCTATGGTGATCCTACGGTGGTGCCTTAGTGTGGCTAGTGGTATGGGAAACTATATTCACATTGCACAAGCAATAACTTAAGCATCTACTTGAAGTGTAAGTTAAAGTAAAGGTAAAGGAAAGGTTTTGTCACGACCCGATAGCACCCCCTAGTCGTAACATGGCGCTCGACGTCTTGGAGGTCTTACACAAGCCCTTAGCATTCATTCATCACATTGTCATAAAATAGTGCGAAATGAAAAACTTTTTCATAATATAACACAAGACTAAAAAGTCATATCATAGAAAAACCATTAATACAAAGTTAGGATACTAAGTCTTATCTTTCCATCTTAGATACGACTTCACTAAAATAGGGACACGGCCCATACAATACGAAAAGAACATTACTACTCTATTATATGAACTTAAAGAAGCTCTTAACATAAAGTTCCTTGAATCATTAAGGACACACCCGAACATGAGAATAGTAATCCAAGCTCTTCATTCTAAGGAAGGTCCTTTTGCTACCACCACCTACACTTGGTGTAAAAAGATGAAGAAGAATTGTATTAGTACAAGAATGCACTAAGTATGATAACCATGCAAAACCATGCTTTAAAGAGGACATTTAGTTGGAACCATGCATCGTGTAATTTTAGTGAAACTTCATGAACATTGAATACATTAAACACAATAAAGTTCACATACATCATATTGGACATGGATACCATTCACAACAACACATAAAGCCATTTACCACATTTGAGACACATTCAATATTTACAACACATTACCTTTCTTTTTTACCTCAACTCCTTACCTCAAGCAAACCATAAGTAATACGTAGTGCAATGTATGAATAATGTCCCATTCCACCATGCATACCAAAGTATCACCTTAAGGTCACCAAAGATGTACATTCATACAACCTTGATCAATTCAACCACATACATCATAAGGACATAGCACATCATAAACCATTACCTTCACATGAGAACCATCAACCAAGAAAAACCCTAAGTCACACTAGTGCAACGTGCAAGTAATATTTCCATCATGACACTCATACCAAGTGTTCCTAGGAAGTCACCCAAGACTAAACACATCACATTCAACAAGTCACAACATATTCATTTAACTTTAAACATAAGACCAACATATTTCATATACCTCATACAAGAACTCATTCATTTATTACACCTTAGTCATAACCCATTTAGCCTTTATGCACATTTCAAGAACAAAACACAAGTCCATACTATAAGTAACACCATGATAAAACCATAGTCAACAATGCATATTCATGTTTCATTTCATCAATGTATCACAAGACCTTACTCATAAACCCAATCCAAGCCCACTAGAAAAATGTGTATGTGAAGCCGCATAACACCACACAAACCAAGCAAACCATCAATGAGATCACAAGCATTGTCATATCTCTCATACATAATTTAACATTATAGCAGACAACATGCATACTAAGAGAGACCAACATCATGTATATAAAATGAAACCAACATCATGCATATCATTTATAAAAGTGATATTAACATCATAATGCCATTCATAATATAGGTAAAGTCCATCCCCTTACCTACACCAAGTAACATCTGTTAAGTAATCATAGTTAGTGTTCATCTTCTTACTTTCATTTGTTCATTTTAAAATTCGAAAAACTTTGCCATAATTGACATAGTCCATGAAAGTTACATGGAATCCGATGTCAACTCCTCACACCAAAACAAGAGTGTCCTACTTGTTAAGGTAGGGCATAAACATTCATAATAGTACCTAGGTGTTTCTACTATCTAAGGTTCATATGGGGGCACATAGTTAAGGAACTAGGAGGTTGTTACTAGAAACCCTATTTATGATAACTAGAATTATTGTTTCCTTCTCATGAGAACATCAATGAAACTCCCTTCCTCTGTAAATGAATACCTCTCATTGTAAAAATTTACTTGATGCTAAGCTATATTGCCTTTTTAAAGAGCGTTTTAAGTATTTCTCAAACATTAAGTCACAATATAGGCCTTAGGGGCATAACCCCTCATATAACCTGTACATAGATAATAGGTTATATGATGAGAATGTCCTTATCAAAACCAACATCACGTGAGACTGTACTTTCGAAAAATCATAACATTCATAACATAGTATAGTTTAGACTATAATTAAGAAAACCTTTCAAGAGACTCTCTTTCACTAGATTATAATTAAACTTCTTCATTCATACATCCATGTGTGTGTATATATATGAGAAATCCTTTCACATAAACACCTTTAGATGACACATGCTCATGCCTTACTAGTCATATAGTTTTTAAGCATAATAAGATATAAAGGTGCATATAAGAATTAACCTTTCAATTGACACCATAAACATATCATACTCATATTTATGCATGGGGGTTGTGTGTGTATCTTAGTCCTCATAATGACATTATAGCAACAATATTATTACAGAGGGAACTTCCCTTCAAATGATCAAAACACATTTACAATATCCCCAAGTCATGAACAATTCACATATAAAGTATTTAGGAATACTAGAGAACACACCCACACTTCATTAAAGAGATAATAACACATTCAACATTGGAATAGATAACTAGTAACATGTATAATATTACACCTTCATATGGGGGTCATATAGGTAGGGGTAATTCAACAATAGTACTTAACATCATAAATCATGTAAACCACACTTTATCCCTAATATTATCATTTATGTTATACTCCTTATAATCAACACACTTGAAAGATCATGCTAGCATTGAGGATTTCATACAAAACCTTCATGGTACAACTTCATAAGCATATGCATCATAAAAAAATTTCACCTTGAATCTATGGACTTATATGGAATGATCATAAAATGTATATATATAGAAGAAGAAAACACCTCCACCATAAGTAGGTCAAACCATACAATATCAATGCCAGTATTATAGACAAGAAGTTAACTTCTCACACAAAAAGGAGAGTGTCCTACTTGTCAAGGTAGGGCATAAACATTCATAATAGTATCTAGGTGTTTCTAATAGCTAAGGTTCATATGGGGGCACATAGTTAAGGAACTAGGAGGTTGTTACTAGAAACCCTATTTATGATAACTAGCATTGTTGTTTCCTTCTCATGAGAACATTACTGAAACTCCCTTCCTCTGTAAATGAATACCTCTCATTGTAAAAGTTTACTTGATGCTAAGCTATATTGCCTTTTTAAAGAGCGTTTTAAGTCTTTCTCAAACATTAAGTCACAATATAGGCCTTAGGGGCATAACCCCTCATATAACCTGTACATAGATAATAGGTTATATGATGAGAATGTCCTTATCAAAACCAACATCATGTGAGACTGTACTTTCGCAAAAACATAACATTCATAACATAGTCTAGTTTAGACTACAATTAAGCAAACTTTTCAAGAGACTCTCTTTCACTCGATTATAATTAAACTTCTTCATTCATACATCCATGTGTATGTACATATATGAGAAATCCTTTCACATAAAAACCTTTAGACGACACATGTTCATGCTTTACTATTCATATAGTTTTTAAGCATAATAAGATATAACGGTGCATATGAGAATTAACCTTTCAATTGACACCATAAACATATCATACTCATAGTTATGCATGGGGGTTGTGTGTGTATCTTAGTCCTCATAATGACATAATAGTAACAACATTATTACTGAGAAAACTTCCCTTCAAATGATCAAAACACATTTACAATATCCCCAAGTCATGAACAATTCACATATAAAGTATTTAGGAATACTAGACAACATACCCACACTTCATTAAATAGATAATAACACACTCAACATTGGAATAGATAACTCGTAACATGTATAATATTACACCTTCATACCGGGGTCATATAGGTAGGGGTTATTCCACAATAGTACTTAACATAATCAATCATGTACACCACATTTTATCCCTAATATTATCATTTATCTTATACTTCTCATAATCAACACACTTGGAAACATCATGCTAGCATTGAGCATTTCATACAAAACCTTCATGGTACAACTTCATAAGCATATGCATCATAATAAAATTTATATGGAATGATCATAACATGTATATATAGAGATGAAGTAAACACCTGTACCATAAGTAGATCAAACTATACAATATCGATGTCAGTATTATAGACAAGAAGTTAAGTCAACTTACCAATTCTCAATCCATCATCAACATAGATCAATTTTAAAAAATTCGTAATCAATAACTCGAGATGACAATAGCACTCAATAATACATCACAATATAAGCTTAATTCAATTAACGTCCAATCAAGATCACAAAACACACTTTATAGGCTAAGTTGAGAGTGTAGGGAAATCATGGGTTTTTAAGGGATTTCATTGAAAATAATCTTTAAAACCTAAATGAAACATTGATTCATAATTACAACATCTTTGAAAATAACTTGACAATGAACCCATCTTTAGATTTGGAAATTGGGAAATTGGATTATTGAAACTCTTTGTAAATTTTTTTATAGAACTACTTGAATGAAAAGTTATCCAAGTATCAAGAGTTACCATACCTTATATATTTATGAAAAATGAAAATTGAAAAATAAATCATCTTAAAACCCATCTCCTAGCTTTATCTTGATCTTGACCTCCAATGGAGTTTTGAGAATATATATTTTGGGATGAAAGGGTTTAATTTTGAAGAATGAGTTCTAATTCTAGGTTTAAGTGTTTTAATTAACTTAAATTACCCTAAAGTACATAAAATAACCTTCCACAATTTAATTCGAACATGGGGCAAATTTATAAGTTCACCCTTAAGTGGTTGAGACCTGGCAATGTTGTAGGTCAATTTGATGATCACCATTGATGATCATCAATGGATTAAAATCCCATCTCATTCATCCGCCAATGATGAATTACACCTACAAATTTTGGTTCTAAGCTCCGCTGACTAATTTTGGAGTCACACCCCCTTCCTACGGCTTTGTGGGGCTATTTGGGGTCGTTAGTCAAGGTTGTCTTGACAAATTTTTGGCCAACATTAGGGTCCTTCTCCAGTAACCCTAGGGTGGTGTTTGGGTAGTCGTACTCAATCATTTTGATCCCAAACATTACCATCTAGATACTATGTTCACCTCCCATAATTTAGATTCCAAACGACACTTCAAAGCAAGGCAAGCATACTAGATCACACTAGCACACAAAAGGATAGTTTCTGAATGTCTTGATCGTCCCTTGATGTTGGACCTTGAAACTCTTTAAACCAACTGTTAAGAGTTGTTTCTAACTTATTAAAAAGTTATTAGCTCCTAGAACTCACGTGAGGATCTAGTTCATCCTATTTCATTTTGAGGTTATAACAGGTTTACATGTGATGTATGTTCTAAAGTGATTAATGACTAGTATGTTTGTTATAATGAATGTCATGGCTTTTATATCAAATGGCATAAAAACAGATTTCTCCAATAAATTTCCACTTTTTTTGCATGTTTTTGCATGACTTTCATACTTTGTGCTTAATTGTACTTACCCCACTTTTTCTCCTTTTGACTAAAATGTAGGGATTGGAAATTTGGTATTCTATGGATAATGGATAGGTTTCTAAGGTTATGAAGATGAAGACTTGGTGAGTCCTAATAGATTTGAAGACAATATCCATTATGTTTCCTTTATGTTTTTACTCTTTATTTTAAGTTGTTTATGGTTTTATTTCCAAATGGTGTACTCAAAAAGTTATTAGATGGTTTTATGAGACATAAGTGTATTAATTTAGAAGTCTTCTGCTTTCCTATTAATAAAAGTGCTCTTCAAGTGTGAAATTTTAAATTCTTTTTTATTTTTAGTATCGTATGCAATGAATGATCCATCTGGCTTTTATGAAACCTTTAAGAGGTCGAATATGTCAGCTACAACTAGGGGTGCTCTCGGGTCATGAAAAACTTGGTATCAGAGCATAAGGTTATATAATGGTCATAGGTTGTATTCAAACCACATCCAATAGAGTCTTGTTCATAATGTGAAGAGCGTCCATTATGAATAGATGGCTATTGGGTGCTAAAAAATTTTCACTTCTTGTGTCTTCAAGTCGTGCCATAGAGTTTATCTCTATAATGTCTTTCCATTGTTACTTATTGTATGGTCCTTGGAGCGTGACCTCCTTGAGAGGTTTTGTTGCACGGGTTGAGGGAGAGAAAATCTTAGCGGCGATGTCAACCATGACTTTGTGACTTGATAGATGTGAGGTGCAAGATGGTGATGTTGACTTTAGATTGAATGAGTTGCCTCATGATTGGGTTTATTGTTGGTAGAACCTTATTTAGGTTGTTGAGTTTTAAGGTATATTGAAAGACATGATGAAATGTGGTGTTAGAAATGTATAGGTGTGATAACTATGAAGGTTTAATGTTGTCTTGCTCCGATCTTAGAATGGGAAGGAGTGGAGTTTGAAAGAGATACCATGAACTTTATCCTAAATGGGGGACAATATGGGTAGATGGTAAGGCTTCTGAGAGTCTTTGATGTTCATGAGTTAGGCTTGATTGTTCTTGTTCTTTTAAGGGTTTAGTGAATTGAAGAGTTGGGAGAGTAAGGTGAATAGTAAGGTTTTTGGGGGTAACATATCCTTATCTTTTCCTTATGTGCCTATTAGAGCCTTAAATTGAGTGTTCTAAGTAGCTTGGTTCATGTTCTGGAGTCTTTTATGAAAAATGAGTTTCCAAATATTCTCCTTATAATATGCATGTCTTAGTTGAATTCTTGTTAATTAAGAAAATGAATTTTCTAAAAGGGAAGTTATGTTCCTTATGTTGATATGCATCTTTAATAAGTTGTCAAAAAAAAAATGCATGAGCTTACTTGTTGAACATGCCTAATGTGTTATTGAGAAGTTGTATTTTGAGCCTTTATGGGGAAAATTGATTTAAATGTGCCGTATTGAAAATGTTGCATGATTGTTCTTTGATTAAAAATTGCATGATGTTCTAAGGGATGTTTAAGTGAGCATGATATAATGTGGAGAAGGAAGTTCCTTCAAATGTGTAATGAGAAATGTGAAGTCTTATGCATGATGAGTTTGTAGATGTTGTTCCTACCTTCTTGTTGTGTTTTGAGTCTCTTATATGCAAAGTTCATGATCCTCCTAGATTTTTATATGAATAATTGAATGTATGATGTTGTATTGTTGTGGGCTTCTAGTTTTGATTCATTACCATTGAAAGTGTTTTAGTATCATTCGATTACTAAAGTTTTTTAAGTGTGCAAGGATTCTAAGACCCCAAAAATGAAATAGGATGTAGTAGATCTTCACATGGGTTCCTTGAATTAACAACTTTACAAATTAATAAGAAATAGCTTCTAAGGAATGGAAAGATGTAACGACCTGTTTAGTCGTTTTGAGCAGCATATTTTATTTCTGGGAAAACTGGCTGAAACCACGGACCCCACGACGGGCCGTCGCAGGCACGACGGGCCGTCGTAGGGTATCGTTTCAGTATACTTAGGAATTCTGAAATTGGGTACTGAAAATCGACTCTCTGTAATCTGTGACGGAGGTGCAGGATGGACCGTAACAGGTGTGACGGGCCGTCACAGCCCACTCGAGCTATAAGGGGCTGCGACGACCTGCGTGACGGACCGTCGCAGGCACGACGGGCCGTCATAGGCTGCGCAAGTCCCAGGCAGAATCGGATTTCTTCACACGTTTTAAGGGACGCATTGGACTATTCTTTCCTTAATTATAAAGTTAGAGGGTTAATATTAATAAGTCTAATTACTTGAGGGTTAAAAGAGGTAACCTTAAGTTAACTAGTGGGTTTTATTGTCCTCTTTTACACTTAATTATATGTTAATTAGGGTAAAAGAAAGAGGGTTTGAACAAAAGAAAACAGAAAGAACAAAGAGAAAGAGAGATTGAACGAGAGAGGAGAAACGAAGAGGAATATTAAAGCTTGAGGGATTTACGTGTTTGAATTCAATTCTTCGGTGGAGGTAGGTTATGGTTTATTTTACGATATTCGTAGTGAACTCTTAATAGTGAATGATATGTATTGATAGTATTGTAAACCCTGCTATGTGCTTAAATTGTATGCTTGCATGATTTTGATTATGAAATTGTGATGAATTAACAAAGCATGATGAAGCTATTGAATCCCAAATCTTGAAAGAACCCTAATTCACTTGTTAATGATGATGCCTCAGTATAAAAGAAGGCTTGATATGCTATATAATGAGATTGATGATGCCTTAGTATGAAAGAAGGCTTGATAAATTATATAATGAGAATGATGATGCCTTAGTGTAAAAGAAGGCTTGATGAATTAGGGGATCGGGTGCCACGTTCCGGTACCAGGATAGAATGAATATGAGGATCGGAGTGTCACGTTCCGACACCAGGATAGAATTATGGATCGGGTGCCACGTTCCGGTACAAGGATAGAATGAGGATCGGAGTGTCACGTTCCGACACCAGGATAGAATTATGGATCGGGTGCCACGTTCCGGTACCAGGATAGTATATGAGGATCGGAGTGCCACATTCCGGCACCAGGATAGAAATAGAGGAGCGGAGTGTCACGTACCGACACAAGAGGAAGAAAGATAATGAATCTTGAAAGATAATGAATATACTCAATCTAATGAACTTAATTCCCCAAATGAGTATGGTATTGAGGCTTGAGTCCTCATGTATGAACTCGGTTGTATTTATTGATGAATTAATATTGTTATTGCTAGATGTTGAGTATTGTAGTTGATTTACATTATTATTGATATATACTGTTCCCTATTTTGAGTTGGCCGATGATATCTACTCAGTACTTGTGGTTGTACTGACCCCCTACTTTTATGTTTTCTTCTTTGTTATTTGTGTAATGCAGCAAACGTTCCGTCAACTTCAACTCAACAGTAGATCTAGCCAGTCTTCACTTCATCGGAAATTCAGGGTGAGCTAATGCGTCTAGCTTGGACTGGGTCTTCTTCTTCAAGTCTTGATGCCTTGAACTTCCGGCATGGACTAGCTAGTATTTTGTTTTAGCTTCTTAGACAGTTTTAGTTTAGAAATTTGAGATAGATGTTCTTGTGATGATGACTTCCAGATTTTGGGGATATTAATAATAGTTTGAATTGTTTATTAATGAGTTTAAGTCTTCCGCATTTCTTTCGTTGATATTGTATTAAAATGTTAAAGGTTAGATTTGGTTGGTTCGCTCACATAGGAGGGTAAATGTGGGTGCCAGTCGCGTCCCCGATTTGGGTCGTGACAAACTTGGTATCAGAGCATTAGGTTCATTGGTCTCATCACACAAGAACGAGTCTAGTAGAGTCTTAAGGAACGGTAGGGGGACGCCTTTACTTTTATTTGAGAGGCTATAAGACTTTAGGAAAATTCCATTCTTTCATTCTTTCTTTCGTGCTACTACTTGAGTCCAATTGGTATCTAGGTGATACAAATTGGTATCTGACCATCTTCACTCTATTTCGCAGATGGTTAGAACTAGAGCAACGACCGCACCAGCAGCAACAACGGAAAGACAAGAAAATATTGAGCCAGCCACTGGGGCTGTAGCTCGAGGAAGAGCAGCGACAAGAGGCCGTGGGAGGACGTCCTCTAGAGGAAGAGGACGAGCACCTAGTCCATCTGATGCTAGGGCGGTGACTCCTCCACCGACTGAGGAAGTGGTAAGAGAAGTGGAGGATGGGGAGAATGAACAAGAGCAGAATGAGGAATTGCCACCCCAACCTACCCCAGAGATGATCAATCAGGTTCTCGCTTATCTTAGCGGGTTATCTGATCACGGTCAGGCACCTCCAGTGGTTTCTGCACCAACACCTCCAGTTTCAGAGATACGACATGCGGCTACTATGGCTCCCCGCATGGATGCATCATTGGAGATAGGCACATTTCCACGTCTGACTACTGGACCGATAATGACAAACGATCAGCACGAACTTTTCAGTAAGTTCTTGAAATTGAAACCTCCAGTCTTCAAGGGTGCAGAATCTGAAGATGCTTATGATTTTCTGGTTGATTGTCATGAGCTACTACACAAGATGGGGATAGTAAAACGGTTTGGCGTTGAGTTCGTGAGCTATTAGTTTCAAGGAAACGCCAAAATGTGGTGGCGATCACATGTCGAGTGTCAACCGACAGAGGCCACACCTATGACTTGGGCATCCTTCTCTACCCTGTTTATGGAGAAGTATATCCCAAGGACTTTGAGAGACAGAAAAAGGGATGAGTTCTTGAGTCTCGAGCAAGGTAGGATAACGGTTAACGCATATGAGGCTAAGTTTCGTGCTCTATCAAGGTATGCCACCCAACTTTGTTTCAGTCCACAAGAGCGGATTCGCCGTTTTGTGAAGGGGTTGAGGTCAGAATTGCGAATTTCAGCCCTACAGGTAGCGGCTACGGCAACATCCTTCCAAGAGGTGGTAGACTTTGTGATAGAAGTGGAAGGAGTGAAGCCAGATGACTTCACCATGACATCGACATCAAAAAGGTTTCGAAAGGGAGGTGAGTTTAGTGGTTCCTACTCTAGAGGACAGAGCTCCGGAGGTTACTCAAGTCGACCAATTCAGTCTTCACTACAGACTGTAGCTGGGGGTCCACCTCAGAACGGTCAACACTTCTCTGAGAGACCTATGCATGAACCCAGAGAGTGCTATGGATGTGGGGAGATTGGACATATTAAGAGATATTGTCCAAAACAGAGTTATCAGGCCCCCAATGGCTAGAGGTAGAGGTGGTTACGGAAGAGGCCGTCATCTGGAGGACGCGGTGGTCGAGGTAATGGTGGTCACCAAAACGGCCGAGGTGATGGGCAAAACGGAGCCACTACATCACAACATGGTAGGGGCAACGGACAAACTAATGAAAGGGCCCATTGTTATGCTTTCCCTGGGAATCTGAAGCGGAGGCGTCTGATGCTATTATCACAGGTAATCTTTTGGTTTGTGATTGCATGGTATCTGTATTATTTGACCCTGGCTCCACGTTTTCATATGTATCTTCATCATTTGCTAATTGTCTAAATTTACATTGTGAATTACTTGATATGCCTATTCGTGTTTCTACTCCGGTGGGTGAGTCTGTGGTAGTTGAAAAGGTATATAGGTCTTGTTTGGTGAACTTTGTGGGGAGCGACACTTATGTAGATTTGGTTATTTTAGAAATGGGTGACTTCGATGTAATTCTGGGTATGACTTGGCTTTCTCCAAATTTTGCGATTTTGGATTGTAATGCTAAAACTGTGCCGTTAGCCAAGCCTGGGACAGACCCGTTAGTGTGGGAGGGCGACTACACCTCCAATCCGGTGCGTATCATATCCTTTCTTCGTGCTAAGAAAATGGTTAGTAAAGGGTGTTTAGCTTTCTTGGCACATCTCAAGGATGACACTACTCAAGTACCCTCGATTGAGTCGGTTTCGGTAGTCCGCGAGTTTTTGGATGTGTTCCCTGCAGATCTTCCTGGTATGCCACCAGATAGGGATATTGACTTCTGTATCGATCTTGAACCGGGCACACGCCCCATTTCTATACCCCCTTATAGAATGGCTCCCGCGGAGTTAAGAGAGTTAAAAGCACAACTTCAAGAGTTGTTGAGCAAAGGCTTCATTAGACCAAGTGCATCTCCTTGGGGTGCTCTAGTTTTGTTTGTGAAGAAGAAGGATGGGAGTTTTCGAATGTGCATAGATTACCGGCAGTTGAATAAGGTAACTATTAAGAACAAATATCCTCTTCCTCGCATTGATGACTTATTCGATCAACTACAAGGAGCTTGTGTCTTCTCGAAGATCGACTTGAGATCCGGTTATCATCATATGAAAATACGGGCAGCGGATGTGCCAAAGACTGCTTTTCGAACTAGGTATGGGCATTATGAATTTGTGGTAATGTCTTTTGGTCTTACGAATGCCCCTGCTGCTTTCATGAGCTTGATGAACGGGATTTTCAAGCCATATTTGGACCTCTTTGTGATCGTATTTATAGATGATATACTGGTATATTCTAAAAGTAAGAAGGAACACGAGGAGCATTTGAGAATTGTATTGGAAATGTTGAGGGAGAAAAAGCTTTATGCCAAGTTCTCTAAGTGTGAGTTTTGGCTAGATGCAGTGTCCTTCTTGGGGCATGTGGTTTCTAAGGAAGGAGTGATGGTAGATCCTTCTAAGATTGAGACAGTGAAGAATTGGGTAAGACCCACTAATGTGTCAGAAATAAGAAGCTTTGTTGGGTTAGCTAGCTACTACCGCCGCTTTGTCAAGGGATTCTCTTCTATTGCTTCCCAATTGACGAACTTGACTAAGCAGAATGTTCCATTTGTATGGTCGGATGAGTGCGAAGAAAGCTTTCAGAAACTCAAGACTTTGTTGACTACCGCACCTATCCTCACCTTGCCGGTAGAGGGTAAGAACTTCATTGTTTATTGTGATGCATCCTATTTGGGTTTGGGTGCAGCGCTAATGCAAGAGAAAAACGTGATTGCTTATGCTTCAAGACAATTAAAAGTGCATGAACGTAACTATCCAACTCATGACTTGGAATTGGCCGCGGTAGTGTTTGCACTAAAGCAATGGAGGCATTATTTATATGGGGTTAAGTGTGAAATCCATACGGATCATCGTAGTCTACAGTATGTCTTTACTCAGAAAGATTTGAACTTGAGACAAAGGAGATGGATGGAACTACTGAAGGACTACGACATCACTATTTTGTATCATCCGGGGAAGGCGAACGTTGTGGCAGATGCCTTGAGTAGAAAGGCCGGAAGCATGGGAAGTCTAGCTCATTTGCAAGCTTCTAGACGCCCATTGGCTAGAGAAGTGCAGATTTTGTCTAATGACCTCATGAGGTTAGAAATAGATGATAAGGGAGGATTGTTAGCTTGTGTGGAGGCAAGATCCTCCTTCCTTGACAAGATTAAGGGGAAGCAGTTTGATGATGAGAAATTGGTCCGGATTCGAGATAAAGTGTTGCAAGGAGAGGCTAAAGAAGCAACAATTGATGAGGAAGGTGTTTTGAGGATTAAGGGAAGGGTATGTGTACCCTGCGTCGATAATTTGATCAACACTATTCTGACAGAGGCCCATAGCACAAGGTATTCTATACATCCGGGTGCAACCAAGATGTATCGCAACTTAAAGCAACACTTCTGGTGGAGTAGAATGAAGCGCGATATTGTTGACTTTATTGCCAAATGTCCAAACTGTCAACAAGTGAAGTATGAACACCAGAGGCCCGGAGGAACGCTTCAAAGAATGCCCATTCCGGAATGGAAGTGGGAGAGAATCGCAATGGACTTTGTGGTTGGTCTTCCAAAGACAATGGGTAAGTATGACTCCATTTGGGTGATTGTTGATAGGTTAACTAAGTCTGCTCATTTCATTCCGGTCAAGGTGACTTACAATGCAGAGAAGTTAGCCAAGATCTATATCTCAGAAATCGTTCGATTGCATGGGGTTCCACTATCCATCATATCAGATAGAGGTACGCAGTTTACTTCTAAGTTTTGGAAAACATTGCATACTGAATTGGGTACTAGGTTGGACCTTAGTACTGCGTTTCACCCTCAGACTGATGGTCAGTCTGAGCGAACGATTCAAGTGTTGGAGGATATGCTTCGTGCGTGCGTGATAGAGTTTGGTGGCCATTGGGATAGCTTCTTACCCTTGGCAGAGTTTTCATACAATAATAGCTATCACTCCAGTATTGATATGGCCCCATTTGAAGCATTGTATGGGAGGAGGTGTAGATCTCCCATTGGGTGGTTCGATGCATTTGACCTTGGGGTACTGACCTCTTGAGGGATTCGTTAGAAAAGGTGAAGGGCATTCAAGAAAAGCTTCTAGCGGCGCAAAGTAGACAAAAGGAGTATGCAGACCGAAAGGTTAGAGACTTGGAGTTCATGGAAGGTGAACAAGTCTTGTTGAAGGTTTCGCCCATGAAAGGGGTGATGCGGTTTGGCAAAAGAGGTAAGCTAAGTCCAAGATATATTGGACCATTTGAGGTACTAAAGCGAATAGGGGAGGTGGCTTATGAATTAGCCTTGCCCCTAGGGCTGTCCGGAGTGCATCCGGTATTTCATGTGTCCATGTTGAAAAGATACCATGGAGATGGAAACTACATTATCCGTTAGGATTCAGTTTTACTTGATGAGAATTTGACTTATGAGGAGGAACCGGTTGCTATATTAAATATAGAAGTTCGCAAATTGAGGTCGAGAGAGATTGCATCCATCAAAGTTCAATGGAAGAATCGACCGATTAAAGAGGGTACTTGGGAGAAGGAGGCAGATATGCAAGAAAAATACCCACATCTGTTTACAGATTCAGGTACTCCTTTTCGCCATTGTTTTCCTTCTTTTGATCATTTGGGGACGAACGATGGGTAAATTGGTATCTATTGTAATGACCTGTTTAGTCGTTTTGAGCAGCAGATTTTATTTCTGGGAAAACTGGCTGAAACCACGGACCCCACGACGGACCGTCACAGGCACGACAGGGCGTCGTAGGGTATCGTTTCAGTATACTTAGGAATTCTGAAATTGGGTACTGAAAATCGACTCTTTATAATCTGTGACGGAGGTGCAGGACGGACCATCACAGGTGTGACGGGCCGTCATAGCCCACTCGAGCTATAAGGGGCTGCGACGACCTGCGTGACGGACCGTCGCAGGCACGACAGGCCATCACAGGCTGCGCAAGTCCCAGGCAGAATCGGATTTCTTCACACGTTTTAAGGGACGCATTGGACTATTCTTTCCTTAATTATAAAGTTAGAGGGTTAATATTAATAAGTCTAATTACTTGAGGGTTAAAAGAGGTAACCTTTAGTTTCTGTTCTTGTGAATGTTCATTTTTCATGTATTGTACAAGACCAAGTAGAGATATTTGCTTTTGACTGGCTACAAAAGCATAATGTCGAAACTATTGAATGTAATTATATTCTTAATCCTGATATATCTATTATGATCTGTATATGTTAGTTATCATTTCGATTTATTAAACGTATTATTCTAAGAAGGGTTAATATGCTTGGTAGGTTGAATGATGATTATATATTGATGAAATAATAATTTAGATTACCAAATCCATGTCTCGACATAAAGATTGATGATATGCCTATTTGAGAAGCTTATAGGTTTCATCGTGTCAAACCCTGCAAGTGGATTTATGAATTCAACATATGAAATAAGATAAGTAGAGATCTAAAGTAAATCTAACCATTGAATTAAATGCGGTAGTAATTTAATTTATTGATAAATATAAGTAATCTTAATATGGGAAATAATATATATGTTTAATAGAGAATTTTAAAAGAAAAAAGTATTTTCTTTTCTTTAATCCAAGGAAAGGGATAATTATTGGACCTGTTATATTTTAAGGAAATGGAGAAGAATGTGTCTTTTTCTATTCAAAGGGAAGAGAGAAGTACATGACTTTTTCTATTCTAAGGAAAGATATTGTATTCCCTTGGACTAGGAAAAAATCTCTATAAGTAGGGATTCTTTTAACCCTTGAAAGAATTAGTTTTCTATTTGATACTTTCCCACCAAAGTATTGAGAGACTTCACATGTAAACTTGAGATCAATGTAGAAGACCAAAGAAATGTCGTCTAGTTTGTGGACTATCTTGTCATTTCACTTGAAGGTTCCATCATGTGGACTAGGTTATAGATTCGTGTGAAGCTATTTTCTAATGCATCAAGAGGTAAATCTGGAATAAAATTTTTAAAAAAATCTTATGTGCCTAGCATAAATTATGTGTTATCTATTATTCGTGTAAACAATATGATTATGGTATGCTTACGCTTTCCATATAGTTTTCCAACAACAAGGCCTTCTCTAGACGGTGCACTTTGTCATCTTTGCCTTTGATATAAAAATATTTAGGTTGTTCTACAAAGATTACTTATTCAAGGTACCCATTTAGGAAAGCTAATTTCTTATCAGCCTTGTGTATCTTCCATCCCCATAGAGGTGGTAAAGATTAAAAAAAAATTGTATCGTATACAAGAGTAAAAGTTTCTGAAAAATCTACTCCAAACATTTGTGCGTACCCTTTTGCAACAAGCCTTGTACTTTTTTATAGAACCATCATTATTAGGCCTTGTTTTATAAACCCAGATGATTCTAATAGCCTTCTTGTACGAGGGTCTTTCAACCAACTACCATGTGTTGTGAGTTTGTATCATTTTGAATTGCTCCTGCATTACATATCCCCATATTTCTTATTTGGAGGCCTCCATAAATTCATTGGGTACTAAAATTTTAGCATTACACCTCTGGTTTATCTCAAAAAGTGTTCTTGTGCCTATAACGGTTCATCATCAACATTTTTATCTTAAAATTCTATATATTTTTTTGTTTTAAATCATCTTTCCTAGTGTAGGTGTCATTTTCACGAACTGAAATCCTTGCCAATAATGATTTTGTTAGTCGAGGTATATTGATCCAATATGCTTTTGAGACTCTGTTGTATCCTACAGAAAAACTACAGATTCATCCTTCTTATCCAACAAATCTCTTTTAACTTGAGATAAATATGAAAACAAAGACAACAAAATATTTTTAAATATGATAAGAAAGGTTTGTAACGAAATGAAGCCTCTAATGGTGTTTTCTTTTCCAAGGCCTTAGTTGGCTATATGCTTAGTGGAAATACTACAGTATTTGCAGCTTCAGCGCAAAATTTATTTCACGGAATTTTATCATGGAGAAAACACCTTGTCATCTCTATTAACAGTCTATTTATTCTTTCCACTTCTCTGTTTTCTTCAAGAGAATATGGTGTTAGCTAATACTCAATTCCTACTTCGTTAGAAAACTTGTTGAATTTTTCTAAAGTAAACTCGATTCAATTATTTTCTTATTATCACTTGAATTCTGCAACCTCTCTATTTTTCAAAAAGCCTTGTATTTAAAGAATACATTAAGAGCCTTATATGTATAATTAAAAAAACGAATTTGTTATCTGGTACAATCATGAATAAAGTGTAACGACCTGTTTAGTCATTTTGAGCAGCAGATTTTATTTCTGGAAAAACTGTCTGAGTCGACGGAACCCACGACAGCCCGTCATGGGTACGACGGACCGTAGAGGGTGTCTCGTTCCAAAACAGTTAGAATTCTGAAATTTGGGTACTGAAATCGACTCTCTGAACTTCGTGACGGAATAGAAGTACGGACCGTCGTGGGCACGACGGACCGTCACAGACTCTTCAAGGAAATTGAGTCTCTAAACTTTGCGACTGACCTGCAGGACGGACCGTCACAGCCATGACGGACCGTCACAGGTTGCGTAATCCCAGGCTGGGTCGGATTTCTGTTTAAGTTTTAAAGGGGTGTTTCGGACTATTCCTGCTATAATTATGAATTTCATGGGTTAATATTAATAACTCAAATTCTGGGGGGTTAAAAGAGATAACCTTGAGTTAATTAGTGGGTTAATTACTCATCTTTTATACTTAATTATATGCTAATTAGGGTAAAAGAAAGAGGGTTTGAATAAGAAAAATAGAAAGAACAAGAAGAGAAGCAAAGACTTTGAGGATAGCTTGCTTGATCACGAATTCTTCGGTGGAGGTAGGTTATGGTTTCTGATACTCTTCGTAGTAAACTCTTAATAGTGAATGATATGTATTGGTAGTATTGTAAACCCTTCTATATGCTGAATTGTATGCTTGCATGAATGTGATTATATAATTGTGATAAAATAAGCATGATGAAGCTATTGAATCCTAAATCTTGAAAGAAACCCTAATCTACTTTTTTAATGATGATGCCTTGGTATAAAAGAAGGCTTGATGAACTAAAGTAATGAGATTTATGATGCCTTGGTATAAAAGAAGGCTTGATGAACTAAAGTAATGCGATTGATAATGCCTTGGTATAAGAGAAGGCTTGATGAATTGATAGAATGAGATTAGTGGATCGGAGTGTCACGTTTCGACACATAGTATTAAGGGATCCGGTGTCACAAACTGACATGTAGAATTAGGGGATCGGAGTGTCACGTTCCGACACATAGTATTAGGGATCGGGTGTCACGAACCGACACGTAGAATTAGGGGATCGGAGTGTCACGTTCCGACACATAGTATTAGGGGATCGGGTGTCACGAACCGACACGTAGAAGTAGGGGATCGGAGTATCACGTACCGACACATAGTAGTAGGGGATCGGAGTGTTACGTACCGACACAAGAGGAATTAAGATAATGAATCTAGAAAGATGTTAATATACTCAATCTAATGAACCTAATTAACAAATGAGTATGGTATTGAGTCTTGAGTCCTCATGGATGAACTTGGTGGTACTTATTGATGATTATAGTACTTGTTATTACTACATGTTGAGTATTGTAGTTGATTTATGATATTAACTGATATATACTGTTTTCTATTTTGAGTTGGCCGATGATACCTAATCAGTACTTGTGTTTTGTACTGACCCCTACTTGTATGTTTCTTTCTTTGTTATTTGTGGAGTGCAGCAAACGTGCCGTCGTCTTCAAATCAACCGCAACTCTAGCCAGTCTTCATTTCACCGGAATTCAGGGTGAGCTAATGCTTCTAGCTTGGACAGGATCTTCTTCTTCATGTCTTTATGCCTCGAATCTCCGGCATGGAATAGCTATTTCTTATTTTAGCTTTCTTATATAATCTTAGTTTTATTAATTGAGGATAGACGTTCTTGTGAGGATGACTTCCAGATTTTGGGGATAATGAGTTATAAATTTTAGAAGTTGTTTAATTGATTTTTATTAATGAGTTTAAGTCTTCCGCATTACTTTCTGTTGATATTATATTGAAATGTTGGGGTTAGATTGGTTGGTTCGCTCACATAGTAAGATAAGTGTGGGTGCCAGTCGCGGCTCGGTTTTGGGTCATGACATACTTGTATCAGAGCATTAGGTTCGTTGGTCTCATCACACAAGAACGAGTCTAGTAGAGTCTTAAGGAACGGTAGGGGGACGCCTTTAATTTTCTTTGAGAGGCTATAAGACTTTAGGAAAATTCCATTCTTTCTTTCTTTCTTTTGTGCTATTACTTGGGTCAAATTGGTATCTAGGTGATACAAATTGGTAACTGACCATCTTCACTCAATTTCGCAGATGGTTAGAACTAGAGCAACGGCTACACCAACACCAACATCGGCAAGACAAGAAACGTCTGAGCCAGCCACTAGGGCTGTAGCTCGGAGAGGAGTAGTGGCGAGAGGCCGTGGAAGAGGTCGTGGGAGGACGTCCTCTAGAGGAAGAGGACAACCACCTAGCCCATCTGGTACTAGGGCGGCGACTCCTCCAGCGACTGAGGAAGTGATAAGAGAGGGTGAGGAAGGGGAGAATGAAAAAGTGCAGAATGAGGAATTGCCACCCCAACCTACCCCAGAGATGATCAATCAGGTTCTTGCTTATCTTAGTGGGTTATCTGATCAGGGCCAGACACCTCCAGTGTTTTCTGCACCAGCACCTCAGGTTCCGGAGGTACAACATGCGGCTACCGTTGTTCCCTGCATGGATGCCTCATTGGAAATAGGCACGTTTCCTCGTCTGACTACAGGGCCTATAATGACAAATGACCAACATGAACTTTTCAGTAAGTTCTTGAAATTCAAACCTCTAGTCTTCAAGGGTGCTGAATCTGAGGATGCTTACGATTTTCTGGTTGACTGTCATGAGCTACTACACAAGATGGGTATAGTAGAACGGTTTGGTGTTGAGTTTGTGACTTATCAGTTTCAAGGGAACGCCAAAATGTGGTGGCGGTCACATGTTGAGTGTCAACCAACAAAGGCACCACCTATGACTTGGGCATCATTCTCTAGCTTGTTTATGGAGAAGTATATCCCCCGGACTTTGAGGGATAGGAAAAGAGATGAGTTTTTGAGCCTAGAGCAAGGTAGGATGTCGATTACTGCATATGAGGCTAAGTTTCGTGCATTATCCAGGTATGCCACCAAACTTTGTTTCAGTCCACAAGAGCGGATTCGCCGTTTTGTGAAGGGGTTGAGGTCAGAATTGCGGATTTCAGCCTTACAAGTAGCGGCTACGGCAAAATCCTTTCAAGAAGTGGTAGACTTCGTGATAGAGGTGGAAGGAGTGAAGCCAGATGACTTCACCATGGCATCAACATCAAAAAGGTTTCGAAAGGGAGGTGAGTTTAATGGTTCTTACTCCAGAGGGCAAGGCTCAGGAGGTTTCGGTCCGACCAATTCAGTCTTCACTACAGACTGTAGTTGGGGGTCCACCTCAGACCGGTCAACACTTCTCTGAGAGACCTATGCCTTACTCCAGAGAGTGTTATGGATGTGGGGAGACTGGGCATATTAGGAGGAATTGTCCAAAACAGAGTTATAGACCCCCAATAGCTAGAGGTAGAGGTGGTCACGGTAGAGGCCGTTATTCTGGAGGACGTGGTGGTCGAGGTAATGGTGGTCACCAAAACGGCCGGGGTGATGGGCAAACTGGAGCCACTACAACACAACATGCTAGGGGCAACGGACAGACAAGTAATGGGGCCCATTGTTACGCTTTCCCTGGGAGATCTGAAGCGGAGACATCTGATGCTGTTATCACAGGTAATCTTTCGGTTTGTGATTGCATGGCTTCTGTATTGTTTGATCTTGGATCGACATTTTCTTATGTATCTTCTTCATTTGCTACTGGCCTTAATTTACCTTGTGAATTACTTGACATGCCTATTCGTGTTCCTACTTCAGTGGGTGAGTCTGTGATAGTTGAAAAAGTATATAGGTCTTGTTTGGACTTTTGTGCGGAGCAACACTTATGTAGATTTGGTTATCCTAGAAATGGTTGACTTCGATGTAATTCTGGGTATGACTTGGCTTTCTCCAAATTTTGCAATCTTGGATTGTAATGCTAAAATTGTGACATTAGCCAAGCCTAGGACAGATCACTTAGTGTGGGAGGGCGACTACACTTCCACTCCGGTTTGTATCATCTCCTTTCTTCGTGCTAAGAAAATGGTTAGCCAAGGGTGTTTAGCTTTCTTGGCACATCTCAGGGATGACACTACTCAAGTACCTTCAATTGAGTCGGTTTCGGTAGTCCGTGAGTTTCTGGATGTGTTCCCTGCAGATCTTCCTGGTATGCCACCGGATAGAGATATTGATTTTTGCATTAATTTGGAACCGGGTACTCGCCCCATTTATATACCCCCTTATAGAATGGCTCCCGCGGAGTTAAGAGAGTTAAAGGCCCAACTTCAAGAGTTGTTGAGCAAAGGCTTCATAAGACCAAGTGCATCTAGGCTTCATAAGACCAAGTGCATCTCCTTGGGGTGCTCCGGTGCTATTTGTGAAGAAGAAGGATGGGAGTTTTCGGATGTGCATAGACTACCGGCAGTTGAACAAGGTAACTATTAAGAACAAGTATCCCATTCCTCGCATTGATGACTTGTTCGATCAGTTACAACGTGCTTGTGTCTTCTCTAAAATTGACTTGAGATCCGGTTATCATCAATTGAAAATACAGGCAACGGATGTGCCAAAGACTGCTTTTCGAACCAGGTATGGGCATTACGAATTTGTAGTGATGTCTTTTGGTCTTACGAATGCCCTTGCTGCGTTCATGAGCTTGATGAACGGGATTTTTAAGCCATATCTGGATCTCTTTGTGATCGTATTTATTGATGATATACTAATATACTCAAAGAGTAAGAAGGAACATGAGGAGCATTATAGAATGGTGTTAGAGTTGTTGAGGAAGAAAAAGCTTTATGCCAAATTCTCCAAGTGTGAGTTTTGGCTAGATTCAGTGTCCTTCTTGGGACACGTGGTTTCTAAGGATGGAGTGATGGTGGATCCATCTAAGATTGAGACAGTGAAGAATTGGGTAAGACCTAATAACGTGTCAGAAATAAGGAGTTTAGTTGGTTTAGCTAGCTACTACCGCCGATTTATCAAGGGATTCTCTTCTATTGCTTCCTAATTAACAAACTTGACTAAGCAGAATGTTCCATTTGTATGGTCGGATGAGTGTGAGGAAAGCTTTCAGAAACTCAAGACCTTGTTGACTACTGCACCAATTCTTACCTTGCCAGTAGAGGGTAAGAACTTCATCGTTTATTGTGATGCATCCTATTATGGTTTGGGTGCAGTGCTAATGAAAGAGAAGAATGTGATTGCTTATGCTTCGAGGCAATTAAAGGTGCATGAACGTAACAATCCGACCCATGATTAGGAGTTGGCCGCGGTAGTATTTGCACTAAAGCAATGGAGGCACTATCTGTATGGGGTCAAGTGTGAAGTCTATACGGATCATCGTAGCCTACAGTATGTCTTTACTCAGAAAGATTTGAATTTGAGACAGAGGAGATGGATGGAACTACTGAAAGACTACGATATCACTATTCTGTATCACCCAGGAAAGGCAAATGTTGTGGCAGATGCTTTAAGTAGAAAGGCAGGAAGCATGGGAAGTCTAGCTCATTTGCAAGTTTCTAGACGCCCGTTGGCTAGAGAAATCCAAAATTTGGCTAATGACTTTATGAGGCTAGAAGTAAATGAGAAGGGAGGATTTTTAGCTTGTGTGGAGGCGAGATCTTCTTTTCTTGAAAAGATCAAGGGAAAACAGTTTGAGGATGAGAAACTAAGTCGAATTCGGGATATGGTGTTGCCAGGAAAGGCTAAAGAGGCAATAATGGATGAAGAAGGTATTTTGAGAATTAAGGGAAGTGTATGTGTGCCCCGTGCTGGTTACTTGATCCACACTATTCTTACAGAGGCTCATAGTTTCGGGATATTCTATACATCCTGGTGCAACCAAGATGTACCGTGACCTAAAGCAACACTTTTGGTGGAGTAGGATGAAGCGCGACATTGTTGATTTTGTTGCCAAATGTCCAAATTGTCAACAAGTAAAGTATGAATACCAGAGGCCTGGAGGAACACTTCAGAGAATGCCCATTCCTGAATGGAAGTGGGAGAGAATTGCAATGGACTTCGTGGTTGGTCTTCCAAAGACAATGGGTAAGTATGACTCGATTTGGGTGATTGTTGATAGGTTAACTAAGTCTGCTCATTTCATTCCGGTCAAGGTGACCTACAATACAGAGAAGTTAGCCAAAATCTATATCTCAGAAATCGTTCGATTGCATGGAGTTCCACTCTCCATCATATCAGATAGAGGTACGCAGTTTACTTCTAAGTTCTGGAGAACATTGCATACTGAATTAGGTACTAGGTTGGACCTTAGTGATGCATTTCACCCTCAGACCGATGGTCAGTCTGAGCGAACGATTCAAGTGATGGAGGATATGCTTCGTGCATGTGTGATAGAATTTGGTGGTAATTGGGACAACTTCTTACCCTTAGCGGAGTTTTCATACAATAATAGCTATCACTCAAGTATTGACATGGCTCCATTCGAAGCATTGTATGGGAGGAGATGTAGGTCTCACATTGGTTGGTTTGATGCATTTGAGGTTAGACCTTGGGGTACTGATCTGTTGAGGGATTCAATAGAGAAGGTGAAATCTATTCAAGAAAAGCTTTTAGAGGCTCAAAGTAGGCAAAAGAAATATGCGGATCGAAAGGTTCGAGACTTGGAGTTCATGGAGGGTGAACAAGTCTTGCTAAAGGTTTCACCCATGAAAGGGGTGATGCGGTTTGGTAAAAGAGGTAAGCTAAGCCCAAGGTATATTGGAGCATTTGAAGTACTTAAGCGAGTAGGAGAGGTGGCTTATGAATTAGCCTTGCCTCCACGACTGTCAGGAGTGCATCCGGTATTTCATGTGTCTATGTTGAAAAGATTCCACGGGGATGGAAACTACATCATTCGTTGGGATTTGGTTCTGCTTTATGAGAATTTGTCTTATGAGGAGGAGCCTGTTGCCATTCTAGATAGAGAAATTCGCAAGTTGAGGTCGAGGGAGATCGCATCCATCAAAGTTCAATGGAAAAATCGACCACTTGAAGAGGCCACTTGGTAGAAGGAGGCTGATATGCAAGAAAGATACCCACACTTGTATACAGATTCAGGTACTCCTTTTCGCCCTTGTTTTTCTTCTTGTGATCGTTCGAGGACGAACGATGGGTAAATTGGTATCTATTGTAACGACCTGTTTAGTCGTTTTGAGCAGCAGATTTTATTTCTGGAAAAACTGTCTGAGTCGATGGAACCTACGACGGAACGTCATGGGTACGACGGACCGTCGAGGGTGTCTCGTTCCAAAACAGTTAGAATTCTGAAATTTGGGTACTGAAATCGACTCTCTGAACTTCGTGACGGAATGGCAGGACGGACCGTCGTGGGCATGACAGACCGTCACAGTATCTTCAAGGAAATTGAGTCTCTGAACTTTGCAACGGACCTACATGACGTACCGTCACAGCCATGACAGACCGTCACAGGTTGCGTAATCGCAGGCTGGGTCGGATTTCAGTTTAAGTTTTAAAGGGGCATTTCTGACTATTCCTTCTATAATTATGAATTTCGTGGGTTAATATTAATAACTCAAATTCTTGGGGGTTAAAAGAGATAACCTTGAGTTAATTAGTGGGTTAATTCCTCATCTTTTATACTTAATTATATGCTAATTAGGGTAAAAGAAAGAGGGTTTGAATAAGAAAAATAGAAAGAACAAGAAGAGAGAGAGAGAGGATCGATCAAGAGAGAGGAACGAAGAAGAAAAGCAAAGACTTTGAGGATAGCTTGCTTGATCACGAATTCTTCGGTGGAGGTAGGTTATGGTTTCTGATACTATTCGTAGTAAACTCTTAATAGCGAATGATATGTATTGGTAGTATTGTAAACCCTTCTATATGCTTAATTGTATGCTTGCATGAATGTGATTATATAATTGTGATAAAATAAGCATGATGAAGCTATTGAATCCTAAATCTAAAGAAACCCTAATCTACTTTGTTAATGATGATGCCTTGGTATAAAAGAAGGCTTGATGAACTAAAGTAATGAGATTGATGATGCCTTGGTATAAAAGAAGGCTTGATGAACTAAAGTAATGAGATTGATGATGCCTTAGTATAAGAGAAGGCTTGATGAATTGATAGAATAAGATTAGTGGATCAGAGTGTCACGTTCCGACACATAGTATTAAGGGATCGGGTGTCACAAACCGACACGTAGAATTAGGGGATCAGAGTGTCACGTTCCGACACATAGTATTAGGGGATCGGGTGTCACGAACCGACACGTAGAATTAGGGGATCGAAGTGTCACGTTCCGACACATAGTATTAGGGGATCGGGTGTCACGAACCGACACGTAGAAGTAGGGGATCGGAGTGTCACGTACCGACACATAGTAGTAGGGGATCGGAGCTTCACGTACCGACACAAGAGGAATAAACATAATGAATCTGGAAAGATGTAAATATACTCAATCTAATGAACCTAATTCCCAAATGAGTATGGTATTGAGGCTTGAGTCCTCATGGATGAATTTGGTGGTACTTATTGATGATTATAGTACTTGTTGTTGCTACATGTTGAGTATTGTAGTTGATTTATGATATTTACTTATATATACTATTTTCTATTTTGAGTTGGCCGATGATACCTACTAAGTACTTGTGTTTTGTACTGACCCCTACTTGTATGTTTCTTTCTTTGTTATTTGTGGAGTGCAGCAAGCGTGCCGTCGTCTTCAAATCAACCGCAACTCTAGCCAGTCTTCATTTCACCGGAATTCAGGGTGAGCTAATGCTTCAAGCTTGGACAGGATCTTCTTCTTCATGTCTTTATGCCTCGAATCTCCGGCATGGACTAGCTATTTCTTATTTTAGCTTTCTTAGATAATCTTAGTTTTATTAATTGAGGATAGATGTTCTTGTGAGGATGACTTCCAGATTTTGGGGATAATGAGTTATAAATTTTAGAAGTTGTTTAATTGATTTTTGTTAATGAGTTTAAGTCTTCCGCATTACTTTCTGTTGATATTATATTGAAATGTTGGGGTTAGATTGGTTGGTTCGCTCACATAGTAAGATAAGTGTGGGTGCCAGTCGCGGCTCGGTTTTGGGTCGTGACATAAAGCGAATATCGTACATGCTATCCTTTAAAGATTGTGTTTTTTGAGGTTATTTTCATCGTGAATATGTTGTGAAAACATCGTGAATATGTTGTGAGATTTTCTTTCACTACAAGAGAAGTATTAATTACCTAGGGATTTTCCTAGGGATAGTATAGTAAATTCGCATGTAATTTTATTTCTTGTGAAATTTCATTGCAACATGAAATGCGATTAAAAACCATCGTAGGTAACATTTACACACTGATTTAGACAAGCCCTAGGTAATTAATGTGGGGAATTTAAATCGTCAAGTATGTCACTTACGGATATATCTGCGATAACTAACTAAAATTCTTGAGAATATTTTGCTAAATTTTTATTAAAACAAAATATCTTGAAAATTTTCGTAGAAATATTTTGAAAGTGATTCCCCGTAAAGTACCCCAAGTAAATCATAGGAGTTTGGAGATGATTTTTATTAAAACAAGAGGAATCTTATTGTGAATATATATGAAAGTATTGCTCAAGATAATACAAATGAAATGAAACGTGCAAGAACCATCAAAAACACCATTCACAATATATCACTTCATTAACCATAAAAACAGAATTCATAATTCATAATTTATGATTCTTTTGAAAAGAAACCTGCACGATCAATAGTTTGTGATTCTTCAACATACAAAAACAATATAAACTCAAATATGAATCCTAAACATTATTATCAGCTATCTCAATCACCATTTGCATGATGTGCTATAATGGGCAGAACAACTGTCATTCACGTTATCATGGGCAAAATCACAAATGTATATTCACGCTATAAAATTCATCACAACTTTTATTCTTATAAGCTTGATTGTCTTCTTTAGATTGTTGCTCATTTGAACATGATGTGTCGTATACATGCTTCTTTAATAAGTCTAATTCCCTCTTCATCCTCTTATTTTGGATGCTCTTTTTGTGTTTGAGCATACAAGTCAGCATTGGAAGCATTTTACTTGCATTTAATCATATAATCAATTCCTCCCGATAGAGTGTATTTTGATTGGTCAACCCAAGAAACCAAGACCATTAAATCTTCATTTTTTTCCAACAAGAGATTGCACACAGATATCCATTTATGTTAAAATTAAGATTGTTGACAAGCGAAAATAGTTTCACCTTCCGCAACTGATGCACTTTGAGAAACTAATAGTTCTTGTTTATTCCTTTTAAAAGTATTCTGCAACAAAACAAGTTATTCCAAACAATATTTAAAGAAAAATCTCTATCTCTCTCCACAAACAAGAAATCATAAAAAGCAATATACATACTTTTCAACATTGATATTAACAAATAAAATATAATAACATAAGATCTTAGGATGACGACTCACTTTTTTGATTTCCATTAAACATGCCTATTGTAACATCTCACAACTAGAAAGGAGTTTAAAATCCGGAAATACTTATTTTGGAATATATAAGCAAATTTGAAAATTTTTAGTAAGTTAAAGTGAGATATTTTTCAACTTCAAACGACAATAAATCCTAGCTTAAAATGAGTTAGGTGTAGTTGCAGATATGGTTGGAAATTCTTGGGATGATTTTCAAATGCCGCCAAGTTTGTGCAATTTTGAGTTTGTATGAATTATGCACTTTGAAAGTTCGGTAGTTGGATTAAGAAAATGTCCAATTACGGTATTCTAAAGGGTATTTTAGTCTTTTCACTACCCTATTATTTTAATCCATTTTTCGAAGTTTAATAGGGCTCATGACTTAACTTGTTAGTTTTCGAATTGAGGATTTTCAGGTTAGGTCTAAGTAGAAAGGATAAGAGAAAGGAAGAAGGGAATAATGACAACTTCATCAATAATGTTGGTGTTTTTTTCCAAATGATTTCTTCTACCAGGTATGTGGGTTTCTCCCTCATAATGATGGGTTTGTTTAGCCACGTGCCAATCATGTTTGATTAAACATAATCTAGTTCAAAAACAATTGGATATTGAATGTTCTTGTGGGTTGTTATTCAATTGCATATATTCTTGAACATGAGTTGAAGTTAATGAATTTCTTGAGGTAGAAAGTGTTGTTATTGAGTTTATTGAGTTAGATCCTTATGTATATGATTTGGGTGCATTAATACAAATTAATTTTGAGAAACAAATCAAATAGGAACGATTTAATGTCAGAAAATGAGAAGAGATTTTCGACATGCGTCACCTGGGATGGTTAGGCATGGTGTGCCCCATCTTCGCCAAAGGGTCTTTAGTGGCGCGGATGAAGTGCACCCAAATGAGTCCTCTTAACTTTGGGGCTTCAGAGGAGTGCCTCTGATGTGTCTGGATCGACGTTCTTCACTTAATATTTGCAATCCGTTCTATTTAAGCCTTTATAAAGTATTTTAACCCTTCATATTGATTCTTAATACTCTAAATGACTTCTAAACATATAGAAATCAGCTAGAAACATGAATTTCAACCTTGAAAACATAACTTCCAATTCAAGGATAGTTAAGAGAAAAGTCTACAATGTTCTTTTCGTCTTTCAAAAAGTATTTTGCAAATGCTTTTAACTTTGTTTTGAAACATAAAGATGAAGTTGAGTAAAGAGTAAAGATAAGGAGAAGCAGTTCATTTCAAATTTCTTATGTTTTTTAGAAATGTTTTAACTTGTTTTTAAATTTAGGTTTGAGTTAAATTTATTGTAAAGTGAAGTCTTTTCTCAAAAAAAGTATGTGGGGACTAAGAATTCCCAATGAGGTATAAATTGTTTTAACATTTAAATGAGAAGGGAAACTGATATTTTCAAAAGAGCTATTGTCACATTTGGTAATAACCCCTACACGTAACCAGCGTCGTTGTCTTATTTGAGGACTAAGACGACCTTGTTTGCGTCCATCATTACATTCATAGTTCAAATTTAGAAGAAATTTAATGATTTTCATTACCTCTACTCGGAGGTTTACATAGACCTCTACATACCCATACCAGATATATATATCGAGTATACATAGACCCTTTCTATCGGAAGATTATTTAGTCTTCTACTTTTATTGCACATATATATAGAACATTAAATACTCATAATAATCGTCTCATCTCATAACCATGTAATAAAAGTAAATTATATTGGGTCTAGGTCATACATCAATGAAACAAGACCACATATAGGTCATACATATGTTTAGTATACGAATGAAAGGAAAGGAACATAATAGTCTTAATGCTAAAAACAACATCATAGATTGATAGTGGCATCACCCTCAGAAAGTTAGGACCTACCGTACTCTGATGATTAAGAAATTCAAGTCTTTTTCAATGTTGTCTCCAAAATCCCTTCAACGATCGAAACCTAAAATGTTTGGTAAAAGGAAGAAATAGGGTTATTGCACCACTTTTACTAAGTATGAGACCGTATGCACATTTATTTTTAAATAATGCTAAGAAAAGGGACATTTCATTAAGTATGAAATTTAAATTGAAAACTTATTTGACATCATGAGATGAGTTGATGAACACACTTTACTATGTTAAAGAGTAATAGCATGTTGAATCCATGATTGTGTGTTCAGAATTATTTTATTATAGAATGTATATCCTTCTATGAATATTAAAAATGTTGAGTTTCATGAATAATGGGCTGTTAGATGTAGTTTCAGTATCTTATGATGCATTGATTAAGTTTTCTTACAGTTGATGTTTCCTCCTTTGAATTGTGTATTATTTTGATGTTTCATGCATGTTGGGCTGCTAATTTGGAGTAATTAATTCCATAAAGTGTCTATATAATCATTCGAAGATAAAAGTTTCCAAAAGGTATATTTTGTAATACTCCAGAAACTAGTAGGCTTAGTTAAAGCTTAAACATGAGGATGAATGTCACAAGCGTACCTCCCAGTACCTTAATATATAGTGTTTTGTCTTAGAACGTCAAGGTAGAACCCCCAATGGACAAACCATGGGTCCTTGAGGAGGACCCTAAGAAGTTGTCTTGGAAGTTACCCACAGATGGAACCCATCCCTCGTGGATTTGGCCATGCCTCGAGGGTAAGGAGTCTAGGCGAGGTGCTGAGAACCAAGAATCAAAACCCTAACGATATTTCACCAGAACGGGTTGTGGTACTAACAACAGTCCGTCAGTTAGGGGCACGGTTCACGATCACGCGACGTGGGTCTATCCAAAGAACATGGTTGTGTGGTCGTGGGTGAGTCTTGAAACGTCCTTTTGGCAGTTATATTTAGGGGCATTAAGGGGTTTTTCGGTTTAAAAATTAATATTTAGTGACACAGTTTATACTAAATTAGACAAAATGTATAAGGGTTTTAACTTACTAAATCAATTCATATTCCTTATAATTCCAAATCCCCAAAGAAAGACCTACAACCTCTCAAAAATATTCTCTCTCTAGAACTCCAAGGAGGAAGAAGAATGAAGGTGAATCTAGAGCATGTTTTTTACTCAATTTCATTGGAATTCATTGATAAGGTATGGAAGTCCATCATCATTGTATAGATATGATACATGGCGTCCCTTTTAACCATAATTTCAAAGACTAAAATTCCCCAATAGCTAGGGTTTTACTCCAAGTCATGGATTCATTTCAAAAACAAATCTATTGATTTAGTTACTTTATATTTTGATTGAATTGATGTTTATTCTAGTTTTATGATGAAGTCCCCCAAATATACATGAAATCCCCATATACCCAATTTATGACCCTATGATGTGGGTGAATTGGATATTATGAGATATGCATGTAGTAATTGAATTATTTGAATCATGTTATGAGAATGGTGCACAGAAATGAGGTTAATGTATATTCTTTAATAACACTTCGAGTGTAAAGTGAATATGCATATGATCTAGTTGTTGTATAGTTGGAAGATTGTCCCCCTGTACACACTTATGCATGAATATGATATAATATGGAAGGTTTTCTCAAAATATGATGATTTTATGGTTGAAAATTTAATTTAACTTATTTAATGTAGGATCTATAGTAGGAGGTATGATTTATTGAGTGTCAAGACATTCTTTCATGAGTATGAGCTTAAGTCAGGACTTAATGTGTAACGACTCAAAATGAACTAAGTTAAATAGAGCCTTACATTTGTGGTATGAGTTAATAAGATATAAAAATGATGAATTATAGAATTAGAAGTAAGTTTGAATAGTTTGGAATTCAAACGTCAAAGAACGAAAATGTTGTTCGGAAGTTAGCCTTTATATGTGCTAGTTTGTTCTAGATTACCATTGCATATTCATGTGTTCTTTGGTGTCTTAATTAGTAATAGAGGGATCTAAGATCAAGATTACATGTGTAGGTTTGAAATGTCCATGTAGGTCTACTCAAGGACCAACCCAAGGGTCCTTGAGGAGGATCAAACCTTGTCAAGAAAGCTGCCAAAACAGTCCCAAACGACGCCCCCTATTTACGCTTCTTTGCTCAAACGACGCCCCATTGTTTGGGGGCATAGCTACACACATAGTGGTGGGATCTTATCCCCCATTTTTTGAGAATCTTACCAACACATCAGACCATTCGGATGGTCCATTGGTTGATCGACAACTCTTTAATTGTATCTATCGATTGACACCTGCAAATTTCTACACGTGTCTTAGCCAAGGCAAGGAAAAGTTTTGAAATTTACCTAGCATCCTTATTAAGTCATGGGAGGTTATAATAAGTTTTTTTATTATCTAATTTATGTTATTTTATAATCCTAAAACCTAATTTAGAATGAACTTCCCAAATCAAAACAAAAGATGAAAATAGAATTCTCTCTAGAGTCTATTGATGCTTGAAGCAAGGTTCAAGCTAGGATTGAATATCTTCATTGATTCCTCCATCATTTTCGTGGATTAACCTAAATAAAGGTGTGGTGATTCATCCGTGATTCTTCTTCCATTCAAGGAGCCAATTTTAAAGGCTTTTCAAAGATCACCCAAAACTATGAAATCTATTTTTAATTCTAAGTATGAGTTATTGCATGAAAAGGTTTTGAGTGATGTTTTATGGATTGATCAATGTTGATTGAATGTTTTATGATGAAAATATCTATGAACCCATGTATTACATGAATTCCTATTTTTGACTTTAATATGGGTGAATTGATCATGGCTTAATTATATTGAATTCATGTGTAGATTCTATTGGATTATTTAATTATGTATTGATTAATGCTAGAATTGTTCATGACTTCATTATACTATTGATATCTATATTGAGTATTGATTCATCAATTATTTGTTTGAATTATTGGCTCGGTCTTATGTATATTGTTATGTGTTATATCTCTATTATGTGAATTTTTATTGGAAAGGCTAAACGAAGATGATTGTGGGTATGGGAAGGTGGTTAGTTGACTTAATTCTTTTGATTAGAATTTAATTAATATTGAATTACTCTTGTTTTTTTATGTTGAACTAATGATGGCGGTTTTACTGGATATAATTATTATGAATATGGCCTTATCGGCATTATATTGTGAAATATGGTATAATCATTACAATGTATATGAAAAGGTATAAAGTGAAGTTTTTATGTGATGTCTATAAGATCATGTATTAGCATATTATACTATGATTTGATATGTTGCCTCTCTAACTGATGATACATGATGTGAAGGACAAGGGAGAGCCTTTAGAGAATGTTGTGGTATTTTGTGTGGTAGACTACTTGTCCCTACTTGGTACTTGAAAAGTTATTGAATGAATGAAAGAATGAAAGTATAGGATCGGTAAATCTAATTTGGTGCCCTTCCTTGAATGATTAAATGAGGTATTTTAGATCATGTCTTGAATCGGTAGACCTAAGCATGATGCCCCTTCTTGATAAGTCTAGAATCCTATGTGAAGGTAAAGCCTTCAATAAGTAATGAAGGTAAAGAATGAAGAACCATGAATATTGAAAAGTAGGTCAAGAATGTGAAGCCTTGAATATGATAAGAAGGTTAATAAGAATCATTGAAGTGAAAGACCATAATTGTGTCCTTCTTGTGTCGAATGATGGACCTAGGGGTAGGTTGGCTGGACCAAAGTGAAACGATCTCTAAGGAAGTCATAAGACCTATACAAATAGTCTTTGGTTGGCATGCTTAGTGAACCCATCCTTGGAATAAAAAGTTATTGTGAGTTGGTAGCGCGTAGTGATAGTAACTTCTCTAATACACCTAGTGAGTGATTTACTCTATCAGCACAAAGGAAAGGACTGAGTGACTATTATTATGGTAGTATTTGTTCTTTAGATGAGACTAGAGTACAAACAAGCTTTTGATATTCCTTAACCATATACCAACATGAGATGACTACTAGTTCTACATTTGGCAAGTTGAACACCTTCCATGGTGTAGGGTCTTATGACACCGGATTCCATACCTAGCTAGTTTTTGTATGTCGGTTAGTGCCTATTCTAATCATATGGGATGTGCATTGTAGTATTGAGAAAGTTCTACAATGTGTAGGTAGTATAAAGGGACACTATCTACGCATGGTCACGAGTACGCTTCGAAGATCCTAGGATGAGTTTCCTAGGTCCTCCAAGACCATTATGAAGTCCTCTCAATGTTACTTGTCTCGTAAATGTCATAATTAATAATTATGACTTTAGTTAATACATGTTGAATAGAAAGGTTCTTATGTAGGGTGCTTTGAGGATATCTTAGGTTGGCTTGAAGAGGGTGTATGGACGGTCTCTTCATGTATTACTTAGGCGAGTCTCAAAGTAACTTTAGTTAGAGAGTCAAAATGATTAAAATGGAATAATTTTATTTTGGGAAGTATTGAAGATCACTTAGTTGTGTGTGAAGGGGTTCTCTGGGCGGCCGCTTCATATCTTACTTAGGTGTGTCTTAGAATGAGTTTGGTAGGAGGTCTATAAGTTTATATGTTTTCTAAGAGATGATACTTTTATATTGTGGATTACATGAATATGTGATATATGTGAAGATTGATTTTAATATGGTTCTTATACATGTTTTATGAGGTTTTATCAAAAGAGCATGAAAAGCATACTTTAAAGTAAATGTCTGTTTTTGCATGGTTTTATTGCATGTCAAACATACTTAGTGCATTCAATGTTTTAGTTCCATATGTTGTTCTATTTCTACAAGATTAGGTGGCAAGTAAGGATTCCCTTAGAAGTTGAATCTTGGGATATAACATTCTCTCAAGAATGATATTTCCTCATATGTTGAAAACAAGACTCATATTTTAGTTTCCTTTTCAAAAAGATATTGTAATAGACTATAGTTTCTTTTCAAATCGATGTAAGGGTTGTGAACCTACAATATTATATGATTCTACGATTGTTATGACTATACTTAGTTCTTCCTTTTGATTTTTTAAAATAGTGTGACTATTATGATGAAAAGTTATAATTGCGAACTACTTTTTAAATATATATGTGATGAATAATGTCTAAAGCCTTTTATAAGATGTTAGAGAGGTCGAGTACGCCGTGTAACTTCTAGGGTACACCCCGGGTCATCAAAAACTCCATGGGTATTAATTCCTAACACCATGTTGATAGTAAAATAATATGGAAGACCTCACCTTAATAGAGCATGTGATTCTAGGAGCAATCTCTTTGAATGGAAGCCCTCACGATAATATAGGTTGGGTTTTATAGTAGCAATCACCTTACTGCGTAAACTATGTACCCTCATAGGTATTTAGCTAGTGGACTCACCTAAGCTAAGGTTACGGTTTTACCCTAGGAAACTAGGAAAAGCCTTTTTTTGTGGGGCAGACACCAAATTCCATGTTTAGCTCACATGGACTATGTCGGTTAAGGCTTATCCCACTATGATGGTATAAAAAATAATATGAGTTATGAACTAAGGTTACTCAAGAAACTTTTCTTAGAATGGATGTGATTATGGCATCTTATTGATAAATTGCACAAGTATGCTTTGAGGGTATTTATGTTGTGGTCCTCGAATGGTATGCTGATTCATGAGTTTATTATGCTTATGACATGCTTTTCCATTCTATTCAAAATGATGCTTTAAACTAGTAAATGGCATGCATTCAATTAAAATATCCTTTTTACATTTATTATTAGTTTATCTATGGTTGTCATACTTAGTTTATTTTTTTGTACTAACCCATATTTTCGTACATTTTCCAAAGTGTAAGGTCCTGTTCTCAAGGTTGTTCCCATTCCTTAAAACAATGAGAAACACTTGAAAATTTTTCCAGCAAAGTTGCAAAAAGGTCAGATGAAGAAAGACTCATCAAATCGTTTGGCGAGTAAGCGGGTTCTTGGGCGAGCAAAAAGTACTAGCACACAATCTTTAAAAACACAATGCATGTCGGTGATACTCAAGGCCATTTGGCGAATCACCGACACCAATTCTAGCTCAGTGGAAGTTAAAATATATTTTTTGGGTTAAGGGGCACAATAAGTCATATCTATGCGGGACTTGGCAGACCGCTGAACTACTCGGCGAGCCTGACTTGGCTCGCCTAATGGTATTTCGTGCCAATTTTAAACCCTATTTTTCAAATTCAAATTGTAACCCTCGAAAATAAAATGAAACACATACATTGTCATATTCAGCCAAGATGCATACTACCCATTCCCTCGGGGGTACTCAGACTTCACCCAAATTGGTCAAAATTGGCCATTTGACATCTTGTCCCTTACGAAAATGACGTCAACTCTACCATCATTGGGAAAACCACATCACTTAGAACAATTTGGAGTTACTTAGAATTCACTCCAATAGACCCAATTTATTTTCAATGCAACCCTACAATTTAGACTCGATTTTAAAAAACCAGAACAAGAGAATCGATCAAATATTCACAATCAGGAACTAATTTAACTCATTATGGGTAGTCTAATAATTAAACACAATAAAATCATTCTACCCTACAAAAATCAACATCAAATTACTGAATCATTGAATTTAAACTACATTCATAGTACGAACTTCAGTAAACCAACATTAACAAGAATTTTTATTTGTAAAGCTAGGCAACAATAATTCACAATTCTGAGAATCAATTTCACACGATATGGGAATTAAACATGAAAAAAAGATATATTTACTACATGATATGAGAGTATAAGGATTAAAATTGGAGAAGATGAAGTATTTTGAAATTTTAAGTCGTTTGACCTATAAAACCTTTTACTTCACCCTACCTTAGGCGAAGTAAGTCGTGCCCACCGAACCACTCCCTGATGTGTCGAGTATTCATATAGCTCTTTGAATTTTATTGAATTTCCAACAAATTGGGCGTTAAAGGGCGGACAATGTCAGGGCTCGCTGGCCTTGTCGTAGAATCGCCAATTGAGAATTTAACAATCATTGCATTATAGAGTTACCCTTAAAATATGATGGTTCCAAGGACGGTCAAAGTCGGGGCTTGGCGACCTACTCAACATGATGCCGACTAGACTTTGGCTCACCAAACTACCCATTTTCCAACACTTTTATCTTTTCAACCTCCACAATCAACACTAGTTATTCAAAATAAAAATAAAGCATCAAAAACATGAGCTATCTTCAAAGAAGCGCCTTAGTTAATGTTGCGGAACAACAAAAATACTAATTCAAGGATAATTCATTCGGTTTTCCAAACTATTACTTTGTAACCCTTTTGGGCATGGGTTTCAAACAAGAATATATTTTACTGATTTTGGTTTCCGATTCTTTAATTGTCAATGAATGTGATGTGACCTTCTGATTAGGTGTAGAAATATCCACCTTCATCTCCTTCAACACCTTATCTGACCCTTCAACTTTGTTGAGAATGTCTTTCGTACACATATTTTCTAGTACATTTGACTTTTGATGCTCATGGGGTGGTACATGCCTCTCCTTGTCACCCTCTATTTCGTTCCAAGTAACGTTACAATCACGCCAATCTCTTTCATGATCTCTCAAAACATCATCTCTATTCCAACCTACAATTCATCCCAACCTTAGATATTTTCCGCGATATCCTCCTCTTTTGTTAGATAGGAAGTTCACATCTTCATTACACATTGCTTCAATCTAAGCTTCTTCGGGGTTTTCTCCAACAAAACCCAGCAAACTTACACTCTTTGATCTACCCGTCACAATTTCCACAAATATATCCAGCTATGTCATTATTTTTGCCATGTTTTGGTGTGTATATTGATCCTTTTCGGTCTTCTCTTTTTTCATCCTATATTTTGGAAGAGACACTTGGTGTACATAAGTGTACCATGCCCTATTGATCTTGTTCATGAAATCAAGGATTTTTTATGCTACTTCATAGGGTTGTTACTTTATATCATTGGGAACAAGTTGAACATCAACTCATTTGTTCATCAGCCAAGGCTCCTATAGATATATTGTAGCGGTATATTTTTCGGAAGGCCGTTAGTCGGTTATTGAAGTACAAACTTCTTAAATCTGGCCAACACTCATGAATTTTCTCACCCTCCAAGCGTTTGAAACATTGCAAGTTATCTTGAAGCGTCATTATCTTTGATGGGGGAAAGAATCTCATAGAGAATGTTGTGGTGAGTTCATCCAATGAGGTGATGGATTCCCGTCGTAACTCAGGCAACCATTTTCTAGCTTCACCAATTAAAGAAAATGGGAACAAACTTAGACAACCTGATTATTCTGATATGTTCTTGAATGAGAACTGACCACAAACGTCAACAACGTTCCTTATATGCTCATGAGGGTGTAACGACTAGGAAATTTAGTAGATTAAACTACAACCTAATTATGAGGGTTAACATTAAGGTATATATTTTATCCCTTGTTTATGAAACCATCAAAAGCAAGTGCGAAAGTAAAGGGAGCAAAGCCTAAGCCAAAGGCCACAATTTCCCTAACTTTTTTAAGGTTCTACCTCAAGGCCACGACAAACTTCACGGCTAGTTTTTTTGAGCGTAGTTCGTGAAGGGTCTCCTGTAAACCCTTTAGGCTTGTGGAAGGGATGTCCTGAGTCCAAGATACTAACTAAGGACCATGAGTCACTTCACGACCATTGGTCTTTACTACGTCTTGTAGGAAGGCTAGTGGTCTTGCCTTCAAATTATGGAGGACAGGACTGAAGAGCATAGCCATTGCCCAAGGACCAAGGGAAGGATCATAGGTTGTGGTCTTTACCACGGCTAGTGAACCCAGTCATGGTGCGTGGAAGTGGGTTTCCTAGGAAGGGTCATTTTGGTAAATTCCTAATTAGTTAGTTAATTAATGGGGTCAATTTATGTTGTTTTATTTCATATAAATAATTTAAATTCACGAATAACCCCATTACTTCATTATTACAAAAACCCCAAAATAGTTCATTTTATCAAAAATATCTCTCTAGAAGTTCCCAAAGAAGAAGAAGAACAAGTGAAGGCTAGGTCTTGACTAAACAAAGTATTTATTTTAAAATTCATGGGAAAACTCCATAAGGTATGGTGGATTTTCATTTATGGGTATATTTAACCCATAGAGTCCCTTCAGTACTTTATTTCAAAGCATACAAATTTCCCAAAAAAGTTAGGGTTTCAATCTATGTCATGGGTTCTCTTTCGGAAACATTCTAATGGTTTATTTATAATTGATCATGATTGAATTAATGATTTAATTTTGATTAATTAAAAATTCCCCCAAGAACCCATGAATCCCCATATCGCTAAATTGTGAATTTATGATTTGGGTTGATTGATCATAGAAGCAGGTCAAGTGATTTGTGTATATTTATTAGTTATTGAATCAAGATATAAAACTTATCTAATATAGTAATTATAGATGTTTGTTTTGAGTTTGATTCATAGACATTGGAGGGAAAATAATCAAGGTTGTTGTAAATTATGATGCTTATGTATGTGCTTTATGACTCCATGAAAGTAATGTGATAATAACTACAATGAACATTTTAATATTATTTATAGTTTATTATCAAGTATAAATTTTGAGTGATGATGAAATATTGTGAAATGTTTCTTCAATGAATGTTATAACTTCAATTGGTAGGCTTAGCATATCCTTTTCTTATGTAATCAAAAGTGATCTTGAAATCTATACCTTGAATGAGTAGGCTTAAGACATCTCGCTCTTGTGTAACTAAAGTATGTTGAATTAATTAACTTTTAATCAGTATACATAATTATGGTAGCCCTTTCCTGATAAGTCTATGAACTAATGTAATGATGAACATTTGATTTGTAGACCTAATGGTGGTGGCTCTTTTTTGAGGATTCAATAAGATATCCTAATAATGTACTTTGCATCAGAAGATATAATAGTGGTGGACCATTCACGTGTGTGTAGTAAGGTACTTTTTGTTGGTAGCTTTAATGGTGATAGCCCTCTAAGTATAAGAATGTTAATGAGAATGAACTACTCTACAGGAATTTAAATCTTAGAAGAGAGTGGATGTTGTAAGTTGGAAGCTCTCCCCATGTAAGGTCGTGTTTTTATGAACCCCTTCCTTATCCTATAACTATATTACCTCATAGGTCTAAGATAGTTGATCAACCTAAGCTAAAATTCTATCCGTTCTACATTAGGCAAGTAGAATAACTTGTTTCGGTGTGGGACACGACACTAGCTTCCATGAACTGCTGACCTAGTCTATGACAACTAATGCTTATTCCCATAATGCAAGTTACTTTTTGTATTTTCTAAAGAGGTTCTATTAAGTGTGGGTGGTAGTATGGAATGTAATTCATGCATTGCACGAGTAGGCTTTGAGAGGGCTATGATGTGTTTCTCTAATGTCATGATGTCTAATGAAATGAATGTGCTCATAATGATTGTAATGAAGATGCTGACTTAAAGTCGTAATGAAATGATGAAGGCTTAACTTTGATTGTTAATCTGAATTGCTTTCCTTGTCATGACTTATTGAATAAGAATGTTCCTTTTCGATGGTTTCCTTATAGCTTTTATTAGTGTAAGTGGTATTATGCAATGTTGTTCATACATTTCACAAGTATAACTTAGGTTTATCTAATATGTTATAGTGAGAACATGGTGCATATGTTTGTGGCTTATTAGCTTATATTTAAAAATGCATGATGATTCTCCAAATTTTTAAATGCTTTGTTTTCAACCAGAATATCATTTTTAGCATTTTTTTTCATGGCTAGCATACTTAGTACATATCTGTGCTAACCCATACTTTTTTCAACATTCTTAAAAAGTGTAGGTTCCAGATCTTAAGGTGACTGCTAGTGTTTAAAGCTTGGATTGATTTTCTCCAAAGCTAGTGGTGAATCCTCATGGTTCGAGGAAAAGAGTTGTTAATTTCTAGTTTCGTGATGTCATTTTACTTTTTCGACGTTTAAGGGATCTGACCCTAATATTCATTTCACTATTGTATTATATAGTCATGTGACTCAAATTTAGACTTCTGATGTTTTTAAATAAAGACTTCGATTGTATCGATTAAAAGTTTTAAATTTTGTACGATATTCTTATGTCTTATGTTATGAGGCTTGTATTTGGATTTTAAGAGTCTTGTACACCGTGTTACGTCTGCATTGTAGGGTCTAGTCATGATAAACATGGTATCAGAGCACAAGATATAGGGATGATATTTAGGATTCACATCTCATAAGACACGTCTAGTGGTCTTGTTCATAGTATGAAGTGCTCTAAATTTATAAATGAGAGGCTAAAACATATTAGGTAGCTACATTGTTTAATTACTTTAGGTCGCGCCATAGAGTTTAACTCTATTAGATCTCTCTCATATCCCCTATATGAGGGTCTTCAAGATGCATTACTCAAAGGTTTAATGTAGAAAGGGTAGAGGTAGAAAAGGATAGTAATGATGTCAATTGCGTTGACGTGACTAGATAGGACTTTGTATGATACCTTTACATGATATCCTTTAGTATAAATAGTTTGCATTATTGTATGTGTGTTTTTAAACAATTCAATAAATGTGTTGCTTTAGAATAGTGTATATCTGTTGAGAGAGTAGACTCTTCTAAGAAGGGTAGGCATGTAACTAACCTTTGTTTAGAATCACCTTTTGTGATGGATGCTGATGACTCCATCACTTGGACTCATTTAGGGATTTATATTGAGAGACTTTGTGTCCTCAAATACTTATCTTATGCTAATATTAGATGTAAAATCTTTTATTTTAAGATATTCTGATTTAGGAATAAAGCATGGACACTAATGTACAAAAAGACCAAAGCAAGGTAAAGGAATAAAGAAATGAAGGTTTGGGGATCACCCATGTTACTTGGAGAATTTCCAAGTTGCCATTTTACCTCCTAAAGTTACAGATGGCTGGAGCTAAATTAGGGGTGACTTCGACGAACAATAGTTCTATTTGGCGTGTCATCGATCGCTTCAGCAAGGGATGACCAGGTCGCTGAAAGTGCAGATGGAGATTCAAAAAAAGTTATTATATGCAAAATAAAAGGAAAATGGGTTAATCTCATAATTTTCAACAATCCCAATTTGTATCTCCTAAAATTACATTAGCTGGATCCTAAAAGAGGGAAAATTAAGGTATTAGGAAGGACAATCGGCGAGTCAACGAACGTTCAACAAAGATCGATATAACTCACCTATTTGTCTTAAACTGTCACATACCAGACATGTTTAAATTGGTTTTTTCTAGAGAGAGTATTCACAAAGAAGAGGAATAAAAGATTGAGAGAAAATACACTACGAGGAGGTATTTCAAGTGATTTTTAAGAAAGTTTTGTTTGATATTTTTAAAGAAAGAATATTTGTTTCAGTTTGACTGTCTAATTTTATTCAATAGCTTTGAAAAACATGATATATGTAGATTTTCAACTTTTTACTAGGATTGGCTAAAACCCTTGTCTTAGGGTTTTGACTACGTGACTAATTGTTGAGTTCTACTAATTGGTTGTTATTGATTTATAAATAATGGTTTTAATTTGAAGTGGATCTGAACTGCTACTATGTTTTGAAGTCATCGCGTGAATAGTGTATAGAGTTTAGTTTTTTGTGCTTTCTATAGAGAGAATTTCAGGTCCAAAGTAGCAAGTTTAGCATTCTTAGTAGTGGGTCACCATGATTTCAACTTGTGAGAGTGAAATATGAAATCAATCCTTTGTATCTTGATTGAGAGAGTAGATGACGAGTGCAAGAATTGGGCATCTTCCATCTTCTGTTGAAGTTTGAGAGAATTTAATAAACATGAGGTAATTGTTCTAGAGAAAATTTCTTTACATATAATCGTACCTACCCACGATAATTTATGCCATTGTGAGAGACAATGTTCATCAATTCAGTTGAGTTCAATAATTACTTAGTCATTTCCCCAATCTTTACCTCACTATTTGATCGTTTTGTAAGAATTGTTGAACTAGAATGACAATTATATCAAAAAATTTGAAGTTCAATAAAAAATATGTATTAAGTGGTTGGTTGACAACATTGTTTTTATTGTTCTATAGGAGAATTAGAAGGAAAGTCTACTCTCTATCGGATCGACCCCAACTCATTTGTTGGGTTATAATACTCAATAGAGATGTTGACACTTAAAATTTGATGAATTGTCATTGAAACGTTTATCTAAATGGAGCTGCTATCAAGGAGTAGCTTGACTTAAAATCCTTTTATTGAAGTTTAATTTACGATTTTGTAAGAGGTAGTTGAATTGGCTAAGGTCGCATTGTGTAGTGTCGGTTGGGCTACATATAAGTAAAAGAAATATGATTGGAGAAGAGGTGAATGATAGTCAAGAAGGTCATCGGGACAATATCGAAGATAACAATAGTGCTTATTACTCATATCATGCTGGAAAAACAAGTGCTATTTTCTTAGAAAAGGATCATGGCAATGTAACATTTGAAGTCACTAGCACGAGTCTTTATCTCCTTAAAATTACGGAACGTTATCGAGGGCTAGACCACGAATACCCGCATGAGCATGTAAGAAATTTTAAAGAGATGTGCAGCCCGTTTTCATTCAAGGATGTGTCTCAGGGTCAACCCGACTTTGGTTATTTCAATTATCTCTAACGGGGGATGCTAGAAATTGGTTGAGCTACTGAACAATTCCAACACATCATGGAAGGAGCTGATTATAGCATTTAATGCTAGATTCGTTCCACCTCCAAGGATGATAAAACTTAAAGATGACATTCAAGGATTGAATTCATGGGAAGGTGAACCCATACATGATATGTGGGTGAGGTTAAAGAAACACTTAATTAAATTCCCAACTCACGGGCTACCAAACGAGTTGTTATTCCAATATATTTACCATAGACTTAATTTGGTTAGAAAATGACTGTTTGATCAATTGGTGTGAGGGTAAATCATGTTGCAATATTTAGAAGTATCTTCATTTCTTCTCGATGGGATGATGAAAATAAAAAAATGTTGGCACACTCAAGAGGATCAAAATCTCTTCGTTTTGTTTTAGAATGACACAAGAATAACTTGTAAAAGAGAGAGAAATGGATGAAAACGTTAAGAAAATATTTACACGAATTGATCCACTACAAGAACATATTATTGAAAATGTAGGAAATATCAATGTTATAAGTAGAGTATTTAGAGTTGAGGAGCTTTCTTCCTCGGGTTATTCAAAAACAGGAGAGAATCACGGTTGCAACTTTAAAACATAAGATAAGGGTTTCCACCCACGCTAATTAAAACAAGGTGGAAATCAAGGTTGGATCTATCAAAAGGAGGAAGAGCAACAGAGATAGAATCAATATTGGGGTGAAAAGAGTGATTATTGTAGAAGGGAGGATGACCATCAAGAGGACCACTCTCACTTCAGTAATATCCCAAAATCGAAAGCGAGTGCAAGTAATCCCTGGGTGAATGATTTATCGTCCCACATACTTGATATATTCAAAGGATTATATGATTTGTTGAAGGGGGATGAACGTTGACTTTTCATCACTGAAAAACAAAGTGAACTCTCACGCATATGCAATCAAGATACCTGATGGTCAGTTGAGTTTACTTTAAGCAAAATTGAAGAACAAAAATTCATGGAGGGATAAGAATCACATTATTCCCATAAAGAAGTACTTAAGAACCACAAAGAGAATGGAGGAACACAATCCAATCCCAAAAGATAAGAAAACCTTTACCCAAAATATTTCCCTCATTTCTTAATGACTAAAGAAGAAAAATAGAGTTGACAAGTTCAAAATTTCTTATCGGTATTCAAGATATAATTAATTAATTTCCCCCTTGTGGAAGAATTGTTGGAAATGTTGGGTTATGTCATGTTTATGAAAAAGTTAGACATAAAGTAAATGCGCTGTGATTTTAAGACAATTAATGTTTCCATAGTTGAACTGAAATTATGACTATGGAGCTGATAAAAAAAAAGAGAAGATACATGAGCATTTACCATCCCTTGTACAGTTGGCATACTACAATTTGATATAGCCCACTGGAATTCAGGAGAAAGAATAAAACTAAGGCCATATGAGATCAACAAAAAACATAGGTTAGGAGAGCCTAAAGCTACAACAGTGAGACTCTTGATGACTAACTGATCAATTAAAAGTCCTGTAGGCATACTGTAACACCCCGTATCCAAAACAAATGAGAAATTACCTTTTCAAAAAATTTGCAAGTGCAGAAGATGGTTTCCATCGACGGACAGTAGCATGACCCATTGAGTCAAAAAACCCCAAAACTTAGCCCTAAAAATTTTACTTTGTGTTGAACGACGGACGGACATGTAGCTCGTAGGTCAGAATACGGTTCGTAGTCTGTGTCCGTAGATCAACACTCCGTTCACCCACAGATATATAATTGAATTAACTTTGAATTAACTTTCCATAGCCACCAACCTTGCTTAAACCAAACCTTTGAGCAAAAAGTTAAGCCTTTTTTTTGTAAAGGCCTATCAAAGAGGCCCAAGCTACGGACCCAAAAGATGGACCGTCGATTAAACGATGGACCGTTAGTCCAGGTCATCATTTAGTCCTACAACAATTAACTCAGAGGTCTTTTGGTCTTTTTTTACTTTGTTTAAAACCAAAGATACGTCATTTTGATCATATTTTAGTCAGTTTAAGCCTAGAACCATAACTAAAAACTTACCTAAGTGTCACGACCCAAAATCGAGCCGCGACTGGCACCCACATTTACCCTCCTATGTGAGCGAACCAACCAATCTAACCCTTAAGATTTCAATGTATATCAACAGAAAATAATGCGGAAGACTTAAACTCATTAATAAAACAATTCAAAACTATTATTATTATCCCCAAAATCTGGAAGTCATCATCACAAGAACATCTATGATCAAATTACTAACTAGAAATGTCTAAGAAGCTAAAAATACATAAGAAGCTATTCCATGCCGGAAGTCAAGGCATCAAGACTTGGAGAAGAAGATCCAATCCAAGCAAGAAGCATTAGCTCACCCTGAATTTCCGATGTAGTGAAGACTGGGTAGAATTACTGCTGAGTTGAAGTTGACGGAACGTTTGTTGCTTTCCACAAATAACAAAGAAGACAACATAAAAGTAGGGGGTCAGTACAACCACAAGTACATGAGTAGATATCATCGGCCAACTCAAAATAGAAGATAATATATATCAAGTAATATTATAAATCAACTATAAACTCAACATGTAGCAACAACAAGTACTATAATCATCAACAAGTACCATCAAGTTCATCCATGAGGGCTCAAGCCTCAATACCATACTCATTTGGGAATTAAGTTTATTAGTTTGAGTATATTTATCATCTTTCAAGATTCATTATCTTTCTTCCTCTTGTGTCGGTACGTGACACTCCGATCCCCTACCACTATGTGTCGGTACGTGACACTCCGATCCCCTAATTCTACGTGTCGGTTCGTGACACCCGATCCCCTATATGTGTCGGTACGTGACACTTCGATCCCCTATATGTGTCGGAACGTGACACTCCGATCCCCTAATTCTACGTGTCGGTTCGTGACACCCGTCCCACTAATACTATGTGTCGGAACGTGACACTCCGATCAACTAATACTATGTGTCGGAACGTGACACTCCGATCCACTAATACTATGTGTCGGAACATGAAACTCCGATCCACTAATCTCATTCTATCCGTTCATCAAGCCTTCTCTATACCAAGGCATCATCAATCCCATTACTTTAATTCATCGAGCCTTCTTTTATACCAAGGCATCATCATTAATAACGTAGATTAAAGTTTCTTTCAAGATTTGGGATTCAATGGTTTTCATCAAGCTTGTTTTATCAAAATCACATAATCATATTCATGCAAGCATACAATTAAGCATATAGACAGGTTTACAATACCACCAATACATATCATTCACTATTAAGAGTTCACTACGAGTATCGTAAAATAACCATAACCTACTTCCACAGAAGAATTGGAATCAACAAGCAATTTCCCAAGCTTTGATATTCCCTCTTCTCCTTGATTGATTCTCCCTTAATTCGTTTCTCTTCTCTCTCTCTCTCTTGTTCTGTTTCTTTTTCTTATTCAAACCCTCTTTCTTTTACCCTAATTATCATATAATTAAGAATAAAGATGGCAATAATAGCCCACTAATTAACTTAGGGTTACCTCTTTTATCCCTCAAGAATTTGAGTTATTAATATAAACCCACGAAATCTATAATTAAGGAAAGAATAGTCCAAAACGTCCCTTAAAACGTATAAAGAAATCCGATTCTGCCTGGGATTTGCGCAACCTGTGACGGCCCGTCGTGCCTGCGACGGTCCGTCACACAGGTCGTCGTAACGATCAAAACTCTATTTTTCACCAAGGACACTGTGATGGTCCGTCACACTTGTGACGGTCCGTCCTGCAAGTCCGTTACGAAGTTCAGAGAGTCGATTTTCAGTACCCAATTTAAGAATTTCTAAGTATATTGAAACGAGACCCTGCGACGGTCTATCGTGCCTGTGACGGTCCGTCGTGGGGTCCGTTGCCTCAGCCAATTTTCCAGAAATAAAATCTGCAACTCAAAACGACTAAACAGGTCGTTACAATAGATACCAATTTACCCATCGTTCGTCCCTGAACGATCAGAAGAAGATAAGCAAGGGCGAGAAGAAGTACCTGAATCTGTAAACAGATGGGGGGTATTTTCTTGCATATCTGCCTCCTTCTCCCAAGTAGCCTCTTCAACCGGTCGATTCTTCCATTAAATCTTGATGGATGCAATCTCTCTCGACCTCAACTTGCGAACCTCTCTATCTAAAATAGCAACGGGTTCCTCCTCATAAGTCAAATTTTCATCAAGCAAAACTGAATTTTAATGGATGATGTAGTTTCCATCCCCATGGTATCTTTTCAACATGGACACATGAAATACGAGATGCACTCCGGACAGCCCTGGAGGTAAGGCTAATTCATAAGCCACCTCCCCTACTCGCTTTAGTACCTCAAATGGTCCAATATACCTTGGACTTAACTTACCCCTTTTTCCGAACCGCATCACCCCTTTCATGGGTGAAACCTTCAACAAGACTTGTTCACCTTCCATGAACTCCAAGTCTTTAACCTTTCGGTCTGCATACTCCTTTTGTCTACTTTGCGCCGCTAGAAGCTTTTCTTGAATGCACTTCACCTTATCTAACGAATCCATCAAGAGGTCAGTACCCCAAGGTCTAACCTCAAATGCATCGAACCAACCAATGGGAGATCTAAACCTCCTCCAACACTTGAATAGTTCGCTCAGACTGACCATCAGTCTGAGGGTGAAACGCAGTACTAAGGTCTAACCTAGTACCGAATTCAGCATGCAACGTTCTCCAAAACTTAATAGTAAACTGCGTACCTCTATCTGATATAATGGAGAGTGGAACTCCATGCAGTCGAACGATTTCTGAGATGTAGATTTTAGCTAACTTCCCTGCATTGTAGGTCACTTTGACCGGAATGAAATGAGCAGACTTAGTTAACCTAGCAACAATCACCGAAATGGAGTCATACTTACCCATTGTCTTTGGAAGACCAACCACAAAGTCCATTGCGATTCTCTCCCACTTCCATTCAGGAATGGGCATTCTCTGAAGCATTCCTCCGAGCCTTTGGTGTTCATACTTTACTTGTTGACAGTTTTGACATTTGGCAATAAAGTCAACAATATCACGCTTCATTCTACTCCACCAAAAGTGTTGCTTTAGCTCACGATACATCTTGGTTGCACCCGGATGTATATAATACCTTGAACTATGAGCCTCTGCCAAAATAGTGTTGATCAAATCATCGATACGGGGTACACATACCCTTCCCTTAATCCTCAACACACCTTCCTCATCGATTGTTGCTTCTTTAGCCTCTCCTTGCAACACTTTATCTCGAATCCGGGTCAATTTCTCATCATCAAACTGCTTCCCCTTAATCTTGTCAAGGAAGGAGGATCTTGCCTCCACAAAAGCTAACAATCCTCCCTTCTCATTTACTTCTAACCTCATAAGGTCATTAGCCAAAATCTGCACTTCTCTAGCCAATGGGCGTCTAGAAGCTTGCAAGTGAGCTAGACTTCCAATGCTTCCCGCCTTTCTACTCAAAGCATCTGCCACAACATTCGCCTTCCCCGGATGATATAAAATAGTGATGTCGTAGTCCTTTAGTAGTTCCATCCATCTCCTCTGTCTCAAGTTCAAATCTTTCTGAGTAAAGACATACTGTAGGCTACGATGATCCGTATAGACCTCACACTTAACCCCATATAAATAGTGTCTCCATTGCTTTAATGCAAACACTACCGCAGCCAATTCCAAGTCATGAGTTGGATAGTTACGTTCATGCACTTTTAATTGTCTTGAAGCATAAGCAATCACATTCTTCTCTTGCATTAGCACTGCACCCAAACCCGAATAGGATGCATCACAATAGACAATGAAATTCTTACCTTCCACTGGCAAGGTAAGGATAGGTGCGGTGGTCAACAAAGTCTTGAGCTTCTGAAAGCTTTCCTCACACTCATCCGACCATACAAATGGAACATTTTGCTTAGTCAAGTTCGTCAGTTGGGAATCAATAGAAGAGAATCCCTTGACAAATCGGCGGTAGTAGCTAGCTAACCCAACAAAACTCCGTATTTCTGACACATTAGTGGGTCTTACCCAATTCTTCACTATCTCAATCTTAGAAGGATCCACCATCACTCCATCCTTAGAAACTACATGCCCCAAGAATGACACTGCATCTAGCCAAAACTCACACTTAGAGAACTTGGCATAAAGCTTTTTCTCCCTCAACATTTCCAATACAATTCTCAAATGTTCCTCATGTTCCTTCTTACTTTTAGAGTATATCAGTATATCATCAATAAATACGATCACAAAGAGATCCAAATATGGCTTAAAAATCCCATTCATCAAGCTCGTGAAAGCACCGGGGGAATTTGTAAGACCGAAGGACATCACTACAAATTCATAATGCCCATACCTAGTCCGAAAAGCAGTCTTTGGCACATCCGTTGCCCGTATTTTCAATTGATGATAACCGGATCTCAAGTCAATTTTTGAGAAGACACAAGCACCTTGTAACTGATCGAACAAGTCATCAATGCGAGGAAGAGGATACTTGTTCTTAATAGTTACCTTGTTCAACTGCCGGTAGTCTATGCACATCCGAAAACTCCCATCCTTCTTCTTCACAAACAAAACCGGAGCACCCCAAGGAGATGCACTTGGTCTAATGAAACCTTTGATCAACAACTCTTGAAGTTGGGCCTTTAGCTCTCTTAACTCCGCGGGAGCCATTCTATAAGGGGGTATAGAAATGGGGCGAGTACCCGGTTCAAGATCGATACAGAAGTCAATATCCCTATCTGGTGGCATACCAGGAAGATCTGCAGGGAACACATCCAAAAACTCACAGACTACCGAAACCGACTCAATCGAAGGTACTTGGGTAGTGTCATCCTTGAGATGTGCCAAGAAAGCTAAACACCCTTTACTAACCATTTTCTTAGCACGAAGAAAGGATATGATACGCACCGGATTGGAGGTGTAGTCGCCCTCCCACACTAACGGGTCTGTCCCTGGCTTGGCTAACGTCACCGTTTTAGCATTACAATCCAAGATCGCAAATTGCGGAGAAAGCCAAGTCATACCCACAATTACATCAAAATCAACCATTTCTCGGATAACCAAATCTACATAAGTGTTGCTCCCCACAAAGTTCACCAAACAAGACCTATATACCTTTTCAACTACCATCGACTCACCCACCGGAGTAGAAACACGAATAGGCGTGTCAAGTAATTCACAATGTAAATTTAGACCATTAGCAAATGATGAAGATACATATGAAAACGTGGAGCCAGGGTCAAATAATACAGATGCCATGAAATCGCAAACCAAAAGATTACCTGTGATAACAGCATCAGACGCCTCCGCTTCAGATCTCCCAGGGAAAGCGTAACAATGGGCCCTATCACCAGTCTGTCCGTTGCCCCTACCATGTTGTGTCGTAGTGGCTCCAATTTTTCCATCACCTCTGCCGTTGTGGTGACCACCATTACCTCGACCACCACGTCCTCCAGAAAAGCGGCCTCTACCATGACCACCTCTACCTCTAGCTATTGGGGCTCTGTAACTCTGTTTTGGACAATTCCTCCTAATATGTCCAATCTCCCCACATCCATAACACTCTCTGGAGTCAGGCATAGGTCTCTCGGAGTAGTGTTGACCGTTCTGAGGTGGACCCCCAACTACAGTCTCTAGTGAAGACTGAATTGGTCGAACTGAGTAACCTCCGGAGCTCTGTCCTCTAGAGTAAGAACCATTAAACTCACCTCCCCTTCGAAACCTCTTTGATGTCAATGTCGTAGTGAGGTCATCTGGCTTCACTCCTTCTACCTCTATCACAAAGTCTACCACCTCTTGGAAGGATTTTGCCGTAGACGCTACCTGTAAGGCTGAAATCCGCAATTCTGACCTCAACCCCTTCACAAAATGGCGAATCCATTCTTGTGGACTGAAACAAAGTTGGGTGGCATACCTGGATAATGCACGGAATTTGGCCTCATATGCGTTAACCGTCATCCTACCTTGCTCTAGACTCAAGAACTCATCCCTTTTTCTATCTCTCAAAGTCCTTGGGATATACTTTTCCATAAACAAGCTAGAGAATGATGCCCAAGACATAGGTGGTGCCTCTGTTGGTTGACACTCAACATGTGACCGCCACCACATTTTGGCGTTCCCTTGAAACTGATAGCTCACGAACTCAACGCCAAACCGTTCTACTATACCCATCTTGTGTAGTAGCTCGTGACAATCAACCAGAAAATCGTAGGCATCCTCTGATTCTGCACCCTTAAAGACTGGAGGTTTCAATTTCAACAACTTATTGAAAAGTTCATGCTGATCATTTGTCATTATAGGCCCAGTAGTCAGACGTGGGAACGTGCCTATATCCAATGATGCATCCATGCGAGGAGCCATAGTAGCCGCATGTCGTACCGCTAAAACCGGAGGTGTTGGTGCAGAAACCAATGGAGGTGCCCGACCGGAATCAGATAACCCGCTAAGGTAGGCCAAAACCTGATTAATCATTTCAGGGGTAGGTTGGGGCGGCAATTCCTCATTTTGTACTTGTTCACTCTCCCCTTCCTCACCCTCTCGCACTACTTCCTCAGTCGGTGGAGGAGTCACTGCCCTATACCAGATGGGCTAGGTGCCTGTCCTCTTCCTCTAGAGGACGTCCTCCCACGACCTCTACCACGGCCTCTGGCCACCGATCCTCCTCGAGCTACAGCCCCAGTGGCTGGCTCAGTCGTTTCTTGTCTTGCCGTTGTTGTTGCTGGTGCGGTCGTTGCTCTAGTTTTAACCATCTGCGAAATAGAGTGAAGATGGTCAGATACCAATTTGTATCACCTAGATACCAATTGGACTCAAGTAGTAGCACGAAAGAAAGAATGAAAGAATGGAATTTTCCTAAAGTCTTATAGCTTCTCGAAGAAAAGTAAAGATGTCCCCCTACCGTTCCTTAAGACTCTACTAGACTCGTTCTTGTGTGATGAGACCAATGAACCTAATGCTCTAATACCAAGTTTGTCACGACCCAAAACCTAGCCGCGACTGGCACCCACATTTACCCTCCTATGTGAGCGAACCAACCAATCTAACCCTTAACATTTCAATGTATATCAACAGAAAATAATGCGGAAGACTTAAACTCATTAATAAAACAATTCAAAACTATTATTATTATCCCCAAAATCTGGAAGTCATCATCACAAGAAAATCTATGATCAAATTACTAACTAGAAATGTCTAAGAAGCTAAAAATACATAAGAAGCTAGTCCATGCCGGAAGTCAAGGCATCAAGACTTGGAGAAGAAGATCCAGTCCAAGCTAGAAGCATTAGCTCACCCTGAATTTCCGATGTAGTGAAGACTGGCTAGAATTACTGCTGAGTTGAAGTTGACGGAACGTTTGCTGCATTCCACAAATAACAAAGAAGACAACATAAAAGTAGGGGGTCAGTACAACCACAAGTACTGAGTAGATATCATCGGCCAACTCAAAATAGAAGATAATATATATCAAGTAATATTATAAATCAACTATAAACTCAACATGTAGCAACAACAAGTACTATAATCATCAACAAGTACCATCATGTTCATCCATGAGGGCTCAAGCCTCAATACCATACTTCTTTGGGAATTAAGTTTATTAGTTTGAGTATATTTATCATCTTTCAAGATTCATTATCTTTCTTCCTCTTGTGTCGGTACGTGACACTCCGATCCCCTACCACTATGTGTCGGTACGTGACACTCCAATCCCCTAATTCTACGTGTCGGTTCGTGACATCCGATCCCCTATATGTGTCGGTACGTGACACTCCGATCCCCTATATGTGTCGGAATGTGACACTCCGATCCCCTAGTTCTACGTGTCGATTCGTGAAACGCGTCCCACTAATACTATGTGTTGGAACGTGACACTCCGATCCACTAATACTATGTGTCGGAACGTGACACTCCGATCCACTAATACTATGTCTCGGAACGTGACACTCCGATCCACTAATCTCATTCTATCCGTTCATCAAGCCTTCTCTATACCAAGGCATCATCAATCCCATTACTTTAATTCATCGAGCCTTCTTTTATACCAAGGCATCATCATTAATAACACAGATTAAAGTTTCTTTCAAGATTTGGGATTCAATGGTTTTCATCATGCTTGTTTTATCAAAATCACATAATCATATTCATGCAAGCATACAATTAAGCATATAGACAGGTTTACAATACCACCAATACATATCATTCACTATTAAGAGTTCACTACGAGTATCGTAAAATAACCATAACCTACTTCCACCGAAGAATTGGAATCAACAAGCAATTTCCCAAGCTTTGATATTCCCTCTTCTCCTTGATCGATTCTCCCTCAATTCGTTTCTCTTCTCTCTCTCTTGTTCTTTTTCTTTTTCTTATTCAAACCCTCTTTCTTTTACCCTAATTATCATATAATTAAGAATAAAGATGGCAATAATAGCCCACTAATTAACTTAGGGTTACCTCTTTTATCCCTCAAGAATTTGAGTTATTAATATAAACCCACGAAATCTATAATTAAGGAAAGAATAGTCCACAACGTCCCTTAAAACGTATAAAGAAATCCGATTCTGCCTGGGATTCGCGCAACCTGTGACGGCCCGTCGTGCCTGCGACGGTCCGTCACACAGGTCGTCGTAACGATCAAAACTCTATTTTTAACCAAGGACACTGTGACGGTCCGTCACACTTGTGACGGTCCATCCTGCAAGTCCGTTACGAAGTTCAGAGAGTCAATTTTCAGTACCCAATTTCAGAATTTCTAAGTATATTGAAACGAGACCCTGCGACGGTCCATCGTGCCTGTGACGGTCCGTCGTGGGGTCCGTTGCCTCAGCCAATTTTCCAGAAATAAAATCTGCTGCTCAAAACGACTAAACAGGTCGTTACACTAAGTCAAATCATTAATAAAAAATTTATAAAATGAGAAGCGAGAAAGGATAAAAAGGTCAAGAACCCTAGTTCAAGAACGCAACAAGATTCCAGCAATTTCAGTCCCGATGTTTAAATATTTCACTCTAGATTTCATCACAGATATGTGAGATTTTACTAGTAGGTTCCTTTCACCTATTAGGTCCCTAGTTTTCAGTCAGATTCTTGATTCCCATATAATCTTTATACCTAGATATTCTAGAATTTCAACAGAATTTCATGAATTAATTACTTATATGTTCCAATTTAGATTTCCATGTTATTATATAGATTATTTCATGAATTTTAAAACCCTAAACATGTATTTCTTTAGTTCTTAAATTAAACATGCTAGGTCAGATATATCAGTTACTTTATATATACATGCCTCAGTTATAAATGCATAATTACCATATTAATTGTTGCGTTCTTCGTTTACATGTTATGTTTTGAGCTATCAAGTATTAAAAGAAACTTAGTCTTAATCAATTAATTACATATTTAATTGGGAGTAGCATTAATACAAAGTTGGACTACGGTTCAGTGTACCTGTTTAGTTCTAGAATTACTAACCAAATATGTTGTAAGTCCCCTCTGTGGGCATCAGTTTAGTGATCACGCCACCATGCCTTTATACCTTTGGAAGTGTATATTGTGTCCTCTCGATGGGGCATATACATCAGACTTCACATTTTGCTCATGTAGTTTTATTATAGGTTATTAGTAGCTCCCACAATTTAGTTAGACTCTATTGCATTGATCATTTATCAGTATATTCAGTATTCAGTTTTAGCATGTTATAAATTTGTCATTGCATCCAATTAGAATAGAATTTAGTATATCATGTTCATATTATTATATTTGCTTTTGTGCTTGTTCAGTTATGTTTCATTGCATCTTTACTCTATCATGCATGCTTAATACATTCATGTACTGACGCATATATGCGCTACATCTTCTCGTGATGTAGGTTTAGGTTCTCAGCATTCATATCACGCTTAGGTCGATTCCCGATCTCCAGTTCAGCGGATTCAGTGGTGAGTCCTCATTCTTCGAGGACAATAGTCATGACTTTCTTTTTAGTTTATATTATAATTTAGCTTCCGTATTCACTTTATTATCTATAGTATGGTCATGATTATTCTGACATGGTTATCTTGGGGTCACTTGTGAACCTAGGTTCTGTGTCCGCATCACGGGGTAACTCGGGGAATGACAAAACTTGGTATCAGAGCACTAGGTTAAAGAGTCCTAGGATGTGTAAAAAGACACACTAAGAAGAATCTTTTTCATTGGAGTGAAGTGCACCACATCTAATGAGAGGGAGGTTAGAAAATGTTTTATGAAAACTTCACTTTGTTGTTACTCTTACCGTGCGTAAGATATGATCTTATTCCACTCCAACTTGACGTTCTACGTTTCAGATCATGCCTCCTCATAGATCTAACGCTAGGAATGCAAACGCAGCTCCTCCAGTCCCAAATCAGGTAGTTTCCAATGCTGAGTTCAGAAATGCTATAGAGATGTTGGCTCAGAGTATTATTAGCCAAAAATATTGGGTTCATACTCATGCGAATGAAAATGGTTGATAAGTAGCAGCAAGGGTCAGTGACTTTTTTAGGATGAATCTGCCTAGTTCTTAGGATCACAAACTCATGAGCATCTTCAGAATTACATGGATAAGATCAAGAAGATCTTTGAGGAAATGCAAGTCACTGGGAATTATAGGGTTGAGTTGGCATCATACAAGTTTAACGATGTTTCTCATATCAGGTACACTCAATGGAAGTAAAATTGGGGTACAGATGCATCTCTTATTACTTGGGATTGCTTTAGTGAGGCCTTTCTGGACAGATATTTTCCAATAGAGTTGACAAAAGCAAAGGCGCAGGAATTCATGAAATTAAGGCAAAGGCTCAAGAATTCATGAACTTATGGCAGGGAAACATGAAGGTCCAAGAGTATGGGCTCAAGTTTAACTAACTCTTAAGATATTGTAATGATCCTTTTGATCGTTTTGAGTACTAGAACTTTTTATTTTCATAAAATAATTTGCGATAGATTTTAAATAGATATTTTGAATCGTTTTGAGTACTAGAATCTTTTATTTCATAAAATACTTTGTGATAGATTTTAAATAGTTATTTTGGATTATCCGTAATTATACATATGAAATTATTGGGGTAGTTTTACTAATTGATTTAGTTGGTGATTAAAAAAAATAACATTATAATTAATAGTGGGTCACTTTTATAATTAATCCTTACATAATTAGGTTAATAAATAATCTCTAGAAGGAAAATAAAAGGGGGAAGATGAGAACAGCGACGTGGATGAATGAAGTAAACGAGTACACTAAGGTAATTTCCAGAACTTATGATCAGTTTGGAATGTATTGTTGCTGCCATGTATTAGTTAAATATTATTTTGGGTGAGGAAATATAAGGCTCTAATGAATGTTGGAAAGTACTATCCGTTTACTGGACTTGAGGTTGGTGGATACAAAAATTAAGATTAAAGAATTATGTACAGATCATAAAATAATATAAGGTGCATAAATTTATTGTAATATATGTTGATTTGAGAAAAACAAAGTCAAACAGATTGCACAATTCATGAGCGAATAAAAGTATGGTTTTCTTTTGTTATTGTGGATTTATTTTAAAAAGTTTGTTAAAACTTTATTGGTCAATAACATGAGTTCTTTTGCATTATTGTATAACTTCTTAATGACCAACTAAGAGTAATATTTGTAGTTAACTTAGTTATTATAATTATATGTATAGTCTAATAAATTGAATAGAGTTAGCCAAAAAGTAAATGTCATGGAGAGTGTATGTAATTTTAGTATCATGTTAGCATTTAGGTTAAGTATATTGAAATAGGTAATTAAATATTAGGTGTATGAAATTATTTGAATTACATTAATGTTATGTTAAATAGAGGAATAAGATTTATCCTTGGGTTTAAGTTCGACATATTGTAGAATGAGTGTTTATAGACTCTTTAATTTATAATTATGCATATGTATTTTATAGATTAAAAATGTTTGGAGGCATTGAGGAAATGAAAATAGGAGAAATTGCTTGCTTGATTTCGATTCTTCGGTGGAGGTAGGTTATGATTTATGCTATTTGATAATAAACTCTTAATAGTGATTGATATGCATTGAATGATATTGTGATGTTTTTATGTACTTGATTGTATAACTGTGTTGCTTGGTTGCGAGTTTTGTGATTTGTCTGAAATCCTGAGACCATGAAATTTATATTCTTGAACCCTCTTATAAAAGTGATGCCTTGATTAAAGAAGGTTTGATGAATTAACAGTGAATTGAAAGTGCTGATAATAAATAATAAATTGATGGTATAATTGGATCGGAGTGTCAAGTTCCAACACAATATAATTAGGTTGAAGTATAATTTTCCGACACGATATTCTTGGTTCAGAGTGTCAAGTTCCGACACGTTATAATTTGATCAGAGTGTCACGTTCCGACACAGTAACATTAAAGGAAAAAGATATGACATTAACGGAATGTATTCAATCTCAAAGAATTCAATTCCCCAAATGGTTTAGTTCGAGGCATGAGTCCTCATGGATGATCTTGATATTGTTGACCTATTACATACTTACTTTAGTGTTGTTGACAGTTGTTCATGTTGTTTTTTTCTTATCACACGTTAAGTGCTATAGTTGAGTTTATAATATTCTTCATTGTATATTAGTTTTTATTCTTAGTTGGCCGATGATACCTACTCAGTACATGTTTCCCTGTACTGAGCCCTACTTATGTTTTACTTTGTTTTCCTTTTTTGAAGTGCAACTAATGTACCAGCGACTTTGACGTGCCTTCAGCTCTAGTCAACCTCCAGCATATCAGGTTTTAGGGCGAGCTATTGATTCAAGCGCTTGTTGGACTCTCTTTGTCATGGTATGATGTCCTTAGTTTCCGACATGAACTATTTTATTCATTTACTTTGGTGTCTTTTATACTTTTAGACTTAATAGTTGGAGATTAGACGTCTTTGTTGTTATGACTTTCAGTTTTTGGAAAATAATACTTTAATAAGTTTTGGATCTTCTGCATTATATTTGTTATTCGTAGTGGAATAATTGGTATATGTTGGGATTTGGATTCCTTGGTTAGCCCACCTAGGAGGTTAAGTGTTGTGACACTCATGACTAAAATTGGGTCGTGGAAGGTATGCTCCTCACATGGTTGCTAACTCCAGGCTCAGGTGAATAAGTTATTATATAGAGTGTCGAATCAGGTAAAAACTGAGTGAAGATGTGCTATGTTTCTTGGAGATATGAACATCTCTCGGCTTATGACTCATGCTAAGCAGGTTGAGGGTGATAAGCTTAGGGAACACGCTAAGGAGAATAAGAGGGCTAGGACTGGGAACTATGACCATTTTTTTGTAGAAATCGGGTGGTGGAAATCGCTCGCAGAGTAAACAAAATATTTCAGCTCCAGCCCATTCGTCAACTAATGTTCTATCCTCCAAGAAGAGGTATGACCAGAAGGGTAGAGCACAAGGCTCTAAGTATCGGGGAAGTGCTTCAGGCACCAATGCTTACCCCACTTGCCCTAAGTGTTGTAAGAACCATCCAAGCGAGTGTCTCACAGAAAAAGAAGGATGTTTTAGGTGCGGTCTGTCTGGTCACATATTGAGGGATTGTCCATCTAGACAGGATCAAGGAAGTTGAAATGGTAGAGCTCACTCTACAACTTCAGCAACACAAGCAAGTCGTCTGACTCAGCACGGTAAGTAATCTGGTACATATGGCGGTCAGCGCCACAACAGGTTGTATGCTCTTCAGGCTCGCCAAGATTAAGAAAGTTCTGCTGATGTAGTCATTGGTACATTACGAGTCATTGACTTTGATGTTTATGCATTGTTAGATACAGGGATACTCTTTTTGTAACTCCTTACATAGAAGTCCAATTCAGTGTTAGTCCAGAAACTATCTGAAAACCTTTATAGTCTCTACGAAATCTGGTGACTAGTTTTAGCTAAAAAAAGTATACAGAAATTGCCCTGTAAGTCTCTCAGAAAGTCAGCTTAGAAGATCTTATAGAGATAGAAATGGTTGACTTTGATGTCATTCTAGGCACTTATTTGTTATAAAATGTTATGCCTCAGTCGAATTCATAACAAGGATTGTTTGTTTTCAGTTTTCTGTTTAACCAGTCTTTGAATGGAAGGGTAGTAGCTTAGCGCCTATGGGTCGATTCATTTCTTACCTTAAGTCCAAAAAGAGGATCTCAAAGGGTTATCTATATCATCTGATTTGATTTAAGGAATCTATCTGTGAAACCCCAACTTTTGAGATAGTTCCATCAGTCAGTTAGTTTCCAGAAGTGTTTCAAGAAGATCTTCCCGGAGTCTATCCCGAAAGGGAAATCGACTTTGGAATTGATCTCCTACCAGATACCCAGCCTATTTTATTACTCCTTACACAATGGCTGCAACAAAGCTTAAGGAATTGAAAGTTTACTTGAAATACCTTCTAGATAAGGGCTTCATTATACCAAGTATTTCACCATGGGGTGTACTGTGTTGTTCGTATAGAAGAAATATAGTTCTCTCGGAATGTGAATTGACTATATACAATTGAACAAGGTCACAATCAAGCATAAGTCTCCTTTACCAAGGATTGATGACTTGTTTGACCATCTTCAAGGTGCTAGACATTTCTCAAAGATAGACCTCAGATAGGGTTGTCATCAGCTTAGAGTCAGAGATAGTGACATTCCGAATACAACCTTCAGAACTCGGTATGGTCATTATGAATTTCTAGTTATGTGTTTTAGACTAGCCAATTCTCATGCATGTTTCAAGGATTTGATGAAAAGAGTGTTCAAACAATACTTGAACTTGGTCGTTATCGTCTTTATTGATGATATCTTCATTGACAGTAGGAATGAGGAAGAACATGTGAGTCATTTGAGAATTTTTCTACAAACTCTCAAGAATTGCTAGTTCTTAGCTAAGTTTAGCAAATATGAGTTCTGGTTGCAATCCGTTATTTTCCTTGGTCACATTGTATCTTGTGAAGGGATCTAAATGGATTCACAAAAGATAGAAGCAGTGAAACAATGGCCAAGACCTAGCTCTGCTACAGATATAAGAAGTTTCTTAACTCTAGCGGGGTATTATAGGAGGTTCACGGAAGGACTCTCATCCATAGCCTCACCATTGACTTTTTTAACTCAGAATATTGTCATGTTTCAATGGTCAAATGATTCAGAGAAAATCTTCGCAGAATTGAAAACTGGATTGACTACAACTGTTGTGTTTAGTCTACCATAGGGTTCAAATGTTTATGTAATCTATTGTGATGCATCCAGATTTGGCCTAGGTACTGTTTTGATGCAGCGACATAAGGTTATAGCATATGCGTCTAGACAACTTAGGTTCATTAGAAGAACTATCCAACCCATGAACTCGAGCTTGAAGCAGTGGTGTTTGTACTCAAGATATAGAGACACTACTTGAATGGTGTTCATGTAGGTGTGTTCACTGATCATATGAGCATTCAGTATGTGTTCACCTAAAAAGAGTTAAATCTTCGCCAGAGGATTTAACTTGAGTTCCTTAAGGATTATGATAAGAGTGTGCATTATCATCCTAGTAAGGTGAATGTAGTTGCAGATGCTCTTAGTGGATTATCTATGTGAAGTGTAGCCCATGTTGAGCAAAGGATCTAGTGAAGGATGGTCACATGCTTGCTCGCTTAGGAGTTTTCCTTATGAGCATATCCGACAATGGTGAAACAGTTCAGAATGGGGTAGAATCTTCTTTGGTAGTGGAGCTTAAGAAAAAACATGACAATGATCCAATCTTGCTTGATTTTGGGTGCAGTCCACAATCAGAGAGTGGATGTTTTCTCCCAAGGGGGAGATGGTGTACTTCACTACTAGGGTAGATTGTGTTTCTGATGTAGAGCTTTCGATTAAGATATTATAGGATATGTGGAGGGTGTGTGTGTGTGATCGATTTCTCGGGTAATTGGCATGATCACTTACCTCTCACTGAGTTTTCTTACCCTAGCATCAGTTTGGATCCTAATAAGGCTCCATATAGGAGAAAATCTAGTTCTCATATTATATGGTTTGGAGTTGGTGAGGATTAATTGATTGGAGAAGAGTTGGCTTATCAAACTACTAATAAAGTAAAGATCATTCAAGAAAGGTTGAAGAAATCATATACCAATGTTAGGAGAAGAGACATAGTGTTTGAGGTGGATTATTGGGGTTACTTGAAGGTTTAAACCATGAAGGGTGTTACAAGATTTGGTAAAAAAGGGAAACTTAGTCCCCGGTATGTTGGTCCTTACTGGATATCCAAGAGAATTAACAATGTAGTATATGAGTTGGAGCTACCGTCAGAGTTAGCAGGAATCCATCCAGTATCCGGCATTTCAATGTTAAAGATGTTAACTAAGTTTATGGGTGATCCATCAATTATTATACCTACTGAAAATATTGGTATTAAAGATAACTTAAGTTATGAAGACGTATCCGTTGAAACACTTGATCATCAGGTTCGCAAATTTAGATCGAATGAGGTAGCATCAGTGAAGGTTCTATCGAGAAATCAGTTTGTTGAGGAAGAAAATTTGGAGGCATAGGGGGATATGAAGAAGATATACCCACATATCTTTACTTATGTAAAATTTCCAGTCCAAGGTAATGACTCTTTTAGAATACTCTTCGATTTGATATGCTATGTTGTGTTAAATTGCATGTTGGCTGTTGGATGTTTCCACCCTTATTTTACTTAGAGTGACGTAATTCAAGTAAGAATTTTACAAAAATAAAGATATATGGTAACACCTTTGTCTTAGAAAGAGTTAATTTTAGAAAGAACTAAATTGAAAGAGATAATTTGAGATTTTGTAAGTTGGAAAAATTGTGAACTTTAAGTCAACTTCAAATGAGTTTACATTACTAAACATGATTTCTTAGGTGTATCATAAGATATCAAATGCAAGATCTTCGAGTGCTCTTTAAAATGCCACAAAATTTGTTGAATTACAAGTACGGATTAGGGAGATATGACCGGTTAAGCATAGTCTGTCCACTTAAGGAAATCCATCTGAATTAAGGAGGGGTATTTTGGCCTTTTCCTTACTCCACTACTGTAACTCATTTTTAGTAATATTTTATGGTTCTAAATTGACATTGATCAGTTTTCACAATTTCTAAACGCACTTGTGGATTTACACAGAAGTTCAAGAGGAGAAAATGGAGAAGATCAAGCGTTTGTTTCAAGATTCTTCTGATCGTTGGGGAGTTTTGCCTACATTTCAATCCTTTTTAAGTATGTAAGCATTTATAGTGATCGGTTTATCAAACTTCATGCCAGTCATGAGTTTCTTGAGTTGATTTCGTCCATTAGAATCCAGGTACTGAGGTTCTTAATGAGCTTTTTAAAGTTTCATTCTTAAATCTTCAATATTAGATTTGATGGGCTCTTGAGGTGATTGTGATGAGTATGAGGGTTGTTTATTTTTTTATTTTCTTTTACTAATATTGGGTATACAAATCTAAGGGATTCAGGAAGAAAAAAAATCGAGTCTAGGTGAATTTAAAGCCAAATATTGAACAAGATAATTTGTCAGGTTTTCTTGGCAGGGACTATGGCGATGCACCAGCTGTGGTAGGGGATCTTTCACATCGCGCTAGTAGTGTGCCAGAAATGGTGCTCTGGAGTTTAGGGGTTGGAACCTAGCTCCACTCACTGCACACTCATTTTTCCTGATTATACCTGTCCAAACAACATCTAATCAATGAGAAATATTGTATATCCAAATCATAACTCTTGAATTTATAATTTAAATATAATGTTCAAGGTATTTCATTCGAGCTATTTTTAAAAGTCTTTTGCAAACTTTTACAGTTTGTTTTAAGACTTGAGTGTTTTATACATTTTCAGAAAATAATATTTTTATAAGTTTTTTTTTTTACTTTTTAGAGTCACCACTGAATTTTTGAGAAAATCAAGAAAACTATTCTTTCAATTTGACTAAAATAGAAAATAAATTTAAATGATTTTTTAAAGCGTTAAGGGATTCATTTTAACGTCTTAGGAAGTTTTGAAAGGACCTAAGACGTTCGCTTACTTGCGGCTATCCAACAACTAATTTGCTTGGATTAAACTCATCTTTATTTTGAATAAAATCTGTTTAGAGTTTGTTTGAATGTGAATGATTATTTCTCTATCTAAAAGAATTGCTAAAATTTATTTTAGTTTATTTCTTAGCTCAATTTAACTAGGCGATTAAAACGATACGACGTCTCGAGGGGATTTGGATTATTTAACACTAAGACTAGCGACAATTAAATAACAAGTAATTAATAAAATAGACAGACAAACAGAGAGAGAGAGAGAGAGAGAGAGAGAGAGAGAGAGAGAGAGAGAGAGAGAGGAGAGAGAGAGATATTGGGCCCAAGCCCGAGTTCTGTCCACCTGGATCAGTATTTGGACCTATTTTTTTGTGGACCTTAGGCCCACTTGACTTGTACCTGTCATAAACTAAACATAAAAATTATAGTATAAGTTACATAAATCCCATATTATAATATCTAAATTACATCTTATCCCTGTTTTTTTCTATTTTACAAAAATCCCCTAAAATAGAAGTCAACCGGATACATAAGTTTCATGCGGATACATTAGATGTGATACATTGTAACAGCTGTCACTTGCACCTTTCAAGGAAAACAGTTGGTTGATGCGCTTTATTAGGAAAATTAATCTAAAATTAATCCTATATTCCATGATTCAAGCATAAGTCTTTATATCAACCCATCACAATCCGTAACAGATTCATGTTTTTCAAAATTAAATTTTTCATCAGCTCTATCAATCCGTCATTGCAGTCCAATTCATTAAAAATTTAAATTACTCGACAATATTGGCTGATGCAATATGAGTCTATATCTATTTTTTTGAGAGAATCAAAAATTTTATAAGAAATATGATTTATGAAAAATTACAAAATTGATGAAATTTTCAATCTCAAAGTCGTCATTTACGTCAACTTGTAGATCAATGAGCGTAGGTGAATTTTACAAATTAGATACAGGTAATAACTCATCGCCATGGAAAACTAAAAACAATTAAAGGTGTAAAACTTTATTTGATGATGAAAAAGACGACTTGATTTGCAATGTATCCTTTATGTATTAATACAATAGAGAATATTGGTAGAGAGACATAACTTATATAAAGCGATCTAACAGAAAAAGGTACGTGACTTTTTTTTAGTCTCTATACCTAATCTAGTATGATACATTACTATTATTATTATTATTATTAGATGTATTATGTTGCTAGGAGTTTTTTGCTTTTGATGATTATATGATATTGATAAGATAATCATGATATATTAGTTTTATATTGTCAATAGTGTAAAATTAATATTGTATCTAGTTTTTGTACAGATTTTTTTGGTGGCACACTATAAGACATTTTGAGAGTGTGTATATTTAAGCATTAAATAACACTATAAATAAACATAATGAATTGTACGCGATACATACATCAAAAGAGAAAGAGTTACCATGTGTCAGATAAATTTTGTATCTCTATCTGAGAGTAACACTAATTTCTATAACGTGTATCAAGCTAGTGCTCTGAATATGATACATACAACCAATGTAATAATTTAAATGTATCAAGTAGTTGTAGTAATCATTATAACGAATGATACATTAATGTATATCATTATTTGAGAAACTGTTAATCATTGTGCTGCTATGTATTTCAAATGTCTTGTAGATGCATTAATATGATAAAAAAATTGTATAACTATGTGTAAATGTGCTTTATGATTGATAGTGGATGAAGCATGAAGGCTTTTGAATGTTTGCTGATTGTCTTTTTCGAATGTTTGCAGGTTGTTCCATTATCTGATTTTATTAGTGCATGATCGACAATAACTTTCATTTTTCTCTTCGCGTCACTGCTGCCTTTATGACCCTTTTGTCCTCTATCAACATTGACTATACACATGAACTAAATTTCAAATACGAAATCTCTCTTCTTCTGCAAAATAGAAGAACACATAATTGATATAGTAACTAGATAAATTTAAATGTATCAATTTTTATGTAGTTATGTATCATGTCTATAAAATTGTTCATGATACATTACTATTTGTAACATTAGCTTTAAGGTAAAAATATCTAAAAACGAAATATATGAAATTGCATGTATTGTGTTCTAAAGTCTGATTTTTTAATTTGTGATCTCACGATGGACACATTATTTATGATTTATCAAATTTTTAAAATAAGTATTGTAATCCCAAATGATACACTAAAGTAGTAAAGATTGCTCATAATGTGTTCGGTTTAAGATCGTTAGATACATCAATTTAAAAATTGTAACATACTAACATTATTCATAGTTTAAAATTCTTTTTCTCATTCTTTCCAAAAACTTTTAGTTTTTAAATTAAATCTGTCGACAAACTATTCTAATACAACAAGAACTCGTTGATCTTGTCAAGACCTTTCAAAATATGAAAAATTTTGGTGAGGTATGAACAATACAAAAGTTATAAAAGTGTTGTTGGTCAAGATATTGATACATTACTATTTGATTTTAGATAGGTACATGATTGTTTGGCTTTAAGAATACATTAATTGATAAATTATAACATGCTAGCATTATTCAATCAGTCCATTGCTGCTGAATTATAAATCGATGAATTGAGAAAAAAATTGTAGTAGGGAAAAATAGAAAATATGATAATTGATGTTGTGTATATAAGTAATTTTTCCAAAATAATAATACAAGAAAAGGCTTAAGTCCACAATAACAAAATACAAATAAAATAATAATAATAATAAAATCTTCCAACATCTCCGATCTTGTACGAATTCTTTCAACTTTAGATCTGTACGCCTTTTCCGGTTGTGTGACTCGATGAAGCGACTTAAGTCTTAATGGCTCTCTAAAAATGCAAAGGTGAGGATTAGAGTTCATAGGGAACTCGCATAGATTTCACATGCAAAAAAAGAAAAAATAAGAAATTAGATTACTATACAATAATTAAATGAAACACCAATAAACAGTAAATTAATCTAGAATTGATTTTTTGTAACGTAAAATGACATAAGTGAATGAAGTAATACAGATTGTTTCACATAATACGTAGACAAATTCGATAACTTCTTTATGATAGTATAAGCTTTAATGATTGAATTTCAAACATTTTCATTCAACCGTAATAATTTTATCTAGAATAGAGACGATAAAACCTTGAATCAGTAGAAAACAACACTCAACACGCCAAAATTTTATGAAGGGATAAACCATAACGTGATTCTTTCCGATATCACAAACCAACCACAGAAACTACCACTAAAACTCAAAAGCTCAAAGGATCAAACATCATCGAGAAAGTAGTAGGAAGGAGTAACTAACGACAAAAGTTATAAGTGATGAAAGAAAAAACAAGCTGAAAATACATTGCTAATTTATTCAAAATGAGAGCTATATGCATGATATTATGAAGCGTAAAAAGTCATGGAGAAACATTATGCCATGAAAGGAATATAAAAATGAAAGGTGACAATGAAAGTAATTGAAATTTCCACATTTGGAACTATTTGAAAGACACCAAAATAGTCTAAGATCTACTTTGGAAGTACAAAGAGACAAATATATTCTTAGTTGTAACCTAGAATTCGATCATATGGAGTAACAGAAAATCTTAAGAATAAGGCTGCTTGTAGTTCTATAACGACCTGTTTAGTCGTTTTGAGCAGCAGATTTTATTTCTGGAAAACTGGCTGAAACGACGGACCCCACGACGGACCGTCATGGTCATGACGGACCGTCGCAGGGTCTTGTTTCAAAACACTTAGAAAATCTGAAATTGGGTACTGAAAATCGACTCTCTAAACTTCGTGACGGAATGGCAGGACCGACCGTCACAGGTGTGACGGACCGTCACAGACTCTTCAGAGAAATTGAGTCTCTGAAGTCTGTGACGGAGCAGCAGGACGTACCGTCGCAGGCACGACGGCCCGTCATAGGCTGCGTAATCCCGGTCTGGGTCGGATTTCTTTACACGTTTTAAGGGACGTTTTGGACTATTCCTACTTTAATTATAAAGTTAGAAGGTTAAGGATTATAAGTCTAATTACTTGGGGGTTAAAAGAGGTGACCTTAAGTTAATTAGTGGGTTATTATTGCCATCTTTTAAACTTAATTATATATTAATTAGGGTAAAAGAAAGAGGATTTGAATAAGAAAATAGAAAGATCAAGAGAGAGAGGGAGTTGAACGAGAAAGAGAGAAAACGAAGAAGAAGAACAAAGCTTGGGAATTCTTGCTTGATCACTAGTCTTCGATGGAGGTAGGTTATGGTTTTCATGCTATTCGTAGTAGACTCTTAATAGCGAACGATATGTATTGGTAGTATTGTAAACCTGTCTATATGCTTAATTGTATGCTTGCATGAATATGATTATGTGATTGTGATAAAACAAGCATGATGAAAACTATTGAATCCCATATCTTGAAAGAAAACTTTAATATACATTATTAATGATGATGACTTGGTATAAAAGAAGGCTTGATGAATTAAAGTAATGGGATTGATGATGCCTTGGTATAGAGAAGGCTTGATGAATTGACAAGAATGAGATTAGCGGATCGGAGTGTCACGTTCCGACACATAGTATTAGTGGGACGGGTGTCACAAACCGACACGTAGAATTAGGGGATCGGAGTGTCACGTACCGACACATATTAGGGGATCGGGTTTTATGAACCGACACGTAGATTTAGGGGATCGGGTGTCACAAACCGACACGTAGATTTAGGGGATCGGAGTGTCACGTACCGACACATAGTAGTAGAGGATCGGAGTGTCACGTACCGACACAAGAGGTAGAAAGATAATGAATCTTGAAAGATGATAAATATACTCAATCTAATGAACCTAATTCCCAAATGAGTATGGTATTGAGGCTTGAGTCCTCATGGATGAATTTGGTAGTACTTATTGATGATTATAGTACCTGTTGTTGCTACATGTTGAAGCATCATAGTTGATTTTATAATATTACTATATATATATTGTCTTCTATTTTGAGTTGGCCGATGATATCTACTCAGTACTTGTGGTTGTACTGACCCCCTACTTTTATGTTTTCTTGTTTGTTATTTGTGGAGTGCAGCAACGTGCCGTCGTCTTCAACTCAATAGTGATTCTAGCCAGTCTTCGTCACACCGGATCTTCAGGGTGAGCTAATGCTTCTAGCTTGGACTGGATCTTCTTCTTCAAGTCTTGATGCCTTGAATTTCCGGCATGTACTAGCTTTTACTTGTTTTAGCTTTTAGAAATATTCTTAGTTTAGTCATTTGATTTTAGATGTTCTTGTGGTGATGACTTCCAGATTTTGGGGAATAATAGATGTTGAATAATAATAGTTTTTGAATTGATTCTATTAATGAGTTTAAGTCTTCTGCATTATTTTCTGTTGATATACATTGAATGTTAAGGGTTAGATTGGTTGGTTCGCTCACATAGGAGGGTAAATGTGGGTGCCAGTCACTGCTCGGTTTTGGGTCGTGACAAGTTCGCCTTGATCAGTTGTAAAGGAAAATGTTTTATGTTAGATACCCTTTGGTTCTGGAAGACTGACGAATTAAGTCGAGTATGGAAAAAAGGCTTGTAAACTCATAGCAATGAATGTGGTGCACTTCACACCCATAATTAAGAACTTACACGAACATAATTTCCAAAACTCTTGGTGCATCGTCACTTAGATTGGAAACATGCTTCCGGTAGAGACTAATATTTTCTGATACCAAACTCGAAACAAAAAAAACCCAAAGAGAAACCCACATTCCTTCGATAGGGGTGTTATTTGATTGTGGTTGAAGTCGCTCCTCTGCTCACATCCTAAGAGTTTGACACTCCTCTTTGGACTATGTCCCAGTTCGCCGCTAAGAAAAGTTCCACGTTGTGATGCATCGTTTTGATGTCGACCGCACCTGTGGTTTTTCGGAGAATTCATCCTTTCAGATCCTCTCGAAAAAGACTCAGATAAACTCATTAGCATAAAAATTCATTCAAATGGGTTATAGTGTCTTTTACCGTGTTAACACTCAATTGCACTCCTCGACATTTGATGTCAACTCGATTTGGTTTGACGTAAAGCAAATAAAGTTTATGTCTTATGTTTGCAATGTAATGTTCAATTTATTCTTCATTTGATGTCAAAATGAATAAAATTTGATGCCGTGTTGATATTTCTCTTTGTCATTTTTTATGATTCTCTTGGCATTCAGTCTTGCCAAAAAAATATGTAGTTGATTTTGAAGGGTAAATATTCCTCTCGAGATGCACGATTTTTTCCTCTAGCAGTGCATGATTTCTCTTTCGCAATGCATAACTTTTCCGTGATGCATGAATTTTCTATTGCCATGTATGACTTCTTTCCGCAATGTATGATTTGTTTTCCGCAATGCATGAATTTTCCGTGATGCTTGAATTTCTTCTAGCGATGTATGAATATTTTCTTCCGATGCATGAATATTTTCTTGCAATAAATGAATTTGCTCTTGCAATGCGCGACTCCTTCCCCACAATGCATTATTGGTTATTCTTAATACGTGAATTTTCCGCTAGGCATGAATATCTTCTTGCGATGCATGATTTTCAGTGATGCATGAATATCTTCTCGCGATGTATCAATATTAACTTGCGATGCATAAATATTGACTCACGATTTATGATCTTGTGCGATGAATGAATATTAACTCGCGATGCATGACTTTCATGAGGCGTGAATATTAACTCGTGATGCATGATATTAACTCGCGATGCATGAATATTAACTCATGATGCATGATCTTCCGCAATGCATAAATATTAACTCTCGATGCATTATCTTTGGCAATGCATGGATATTAACTCGCGATGCATGATTTTTCGCTATGCATGATCTTTTAAGAGGCATAACATGGGGCATGAGTATCCTCCCACGATGAAAAAGAAAGATAGTGCTTCAATCGAGCCACATAATGATCTTGTGGGTGCCCCTGAATGGTGATATTATCTTAATTAACGAAACGAATAAAATTACCCTCTCGTAGTGTATCATCTCAATGGACAATACAAATATAATGACGCTCCGGGCAATAATACCATCATGTCCGATAATATGGTGCAGACGACGTCCTTGGCAAAAAAATATAAAACATCTTTCTCGAGATTTTCATTTGATTCATCTTTGAAAACAGTTATATCTTCATCATAAATATCACATTGTTGGGAATTGGATGAAACGATGTTGTTCACGTTTCTAAGTCTTCGGTACAATCAATATAAAATAATTCTTGCATCCACAGAAAAATATTAATTTTGGGGATCTCTTGCTCCTTGACTTCTCCATATTCATCGATCGGAGGAATAGGATGACTTTAGAGAAAACCTATAAACCTTCATTAAAAAAAACTGTTAGTTTCAAAACAGACTGATTTTTGTCGATTTCTTCGATTGTCTGCTCCTTGTCTTGCTATCTCCGATTGATTTTTTGATTCACCGTCTCTATATAGATAAGACAAAATATTTTGTGCAAAAACAAATGAAACATAAAGGAAAAATTTTAAGACAAAATAAACTTTCCAAGAGTAGCATTTTGAAATAGGTTACTGCCAAGTATCATGTCATGTCAGGATTAGCGAAATTCTTTTAGTCTTATGCTTGGAGATCTATTTGATTACTCATTGGGGAGTATTCAAAGTCATTCTGGACTGTCAATAAACCCATGTTGAAATTTTGAGGCCAGCCTTAAAATTTTTGTCCCTTTTAGAAGTCTCGACTTATTTTTGACTGCCAGTGAGTAAATCACGGAATTTTTGACATCCTCTTGAAAATTCTGTCAAGGTTGCAAACTTTAATGTAACTGCACTCTCGACTTATTGAGGAAAATCTTCTTCTCGAGAATTTTTTAGTCCCTCTCGAAAACACTGTCCCAATTTTTGTTGCAAAGAGAAATAAAAATATAACGTGAAATATGATTGAACCCTTGTGGTGCCTACGTAACCTGTTTAGTTAGGAATCATATCAAACGTAGTTCCCCTCAATGCTTTAACACTAGTAAAAATTTACAAAGAAAACCAACCGAGGTCAACATAGGCTGCCTACGTATCTCATTCTTAAGAATTCAGGTCGAACATAGTTAAAATACAAAGAAACATTAAAAGAAATAAATGGGGTGATTGAGGCCGACACAGGCCGCCTACGTATCTAATTCTTGAGAATCAGGTCAGAGGTAGTTCATTACAATAGGGATAAAATTTTAAATACAACAAATATAAGAAAATAGGATGACTACAAGGAAATAACAGAAAAACAAACTGAATCTTCACACGTAATATCTCTTGACAGAATTTCAGTTGATCAGTTTCGACCATGAAGTGTCATCCATCTGCGATAGGACTAAAGAACCTCCAAATAATACCTTGCAAACCATGTAAGGTCCTTGGCGATTCCGTGCTAATTTCCATTTGTACTCATCCTAATGATAAAAAAATTCAGGTTCTTACTCTTTTGTGGAAGGCATGAATAATTCTTTGTCGGTATAGTTGGCCATGACAAACGACAATCATTTCTTCTCATCAATCAAAATTACATGGTCAATTCGCTTGCTGACCCATTCAGCATTACTCAACTCAGGTCTTGTATGATTCTCAAGGATGATATCTCAACTTCAGCAGGTATGATTGCTTATGTTCCCTATACTAGCAAGTATAGAGTAGCTTCAATCAACATTGTGACGGTCGTTCGATAACCCAATAAAGTATATGAAAACACTCATGCCAACCTTAGTGATTGTCGATCATTTTACTCAAAATTTTCTTGATGTTCTGATTTGTGGCCTCTACAGTTCCGTTCGTTTGTGGACAACAACCGGTTGAGTCACAATAAGTAATCTTAAATTGCTCACATATATCTCTCAACAAGTGAGTATTGAGATTTTCAACATTATCAGTAAGGATGGACTCCAGTACACCAAACCTGCATATCATATTGTTGCGAACAAAATCAGCTACAACTTTCTTGGTCACCGACTTGTAAGAAGCTGATTCCACCCACTTGATGAAATAATCAATGGCAACCAAAATAAATAAATGTCCATTTAAAGCGGTTGGCTCTATCAGACTGATAGCATCCATGACCAAAGCTACTAACGGCCAAGGTGAACTCATAGGATTGAGTTTGTGAGGCGGTACTCGGATTATATCACTATGCGCTTGACATTTATGACAATTTTGCACAAACATTAAACAATCATGCTACATAGTCATCCAGAAATAACCTGTTTGAAGGATCTTCCTTGCCAAAGTGAGTCCATTGATGTGCGTGCCAAAAACTCCGGCATGTATCTATTTGATAAGCTCACAGCTTTTGCAACATCGACACATCTGAGAAGTCCTAAATCTGGACTCCTCCAATAAAGAACTTATCAACTTAGACTGAAGTTGAGGGCCATACGACTTATCGACTTTTTCTTGTTGGATGTGGCATCTTTAGGATAACCCTGGTCTCTAAGTACTTCATTATATAAAAATACCATGGCAAAACATCTAGTTCTGCTTCGACATTTGAACAATGGACTGGATGTTCTGTCAGCTCGTATCCAGAGGATAAATATAATCAATATCCGGATTCTTAATCATTCAAGAGATAGTGGAAAGAGCATCAACTAACTCATTTTGTGTTATGGGAGTGTGTCCGAAATCAATCTTTCAGAATCTCTTGCATAACCTCTGCATAAATTGCGCATACGATGTGGTCTTCGGGTTCTTTATGGACCATTCTCCTTGAACCTGATAAATTAAAAAACATGAATCTCCTATAACAAACATCCCATGGACAATCATGTCAATGGAAATCTTCAAACCGGGGATACAATCTTCATATTAAGCTTTATTGTTTATGCAATTAAATCGGAACTTAGCTGCCACGAGATAGTGCTGACCGGATTCTGACACTAAGACCACTCCGATACCTTTTCCTTGGTAATTTTACACTCCATCAAAGAATAATATTCAGCCAGGATATACTTCAGAAAAATCTTCACCCACAGATGATACTTCTTCATCATGAAAATAAGTCTTAAGCGGTTCATACTGCTCATCGATATGATTTTTTGCGAGATTATCAGCCAAGGCCTGTGGTTTTATTGCCTTTTCAGTCACATACACGATATCAAATTTACCCAAAAGCATTTGGCTTTTGGCCATCTTTTTTGTCGGCATCACTTTCTAGAAAATGAACTTCAATGGGTCCATCCAGGAACTGAGACATGCAGTATAAGAAGACAAGTAATGTCTCAACTTCTGGGCGATCCAAGTCAAAGCACAAAAAGTTCTCTCCAAAAGAGTATAACGAGACTCATACGGAGTGAACTTATTTCTTATATAATAAATGGCTCATGACTTCTTCCGTATTTCGTCATGCTGCCCAAGCACGCATCCATATGCATTATCTGAGACAAACAAATACAACAACAATGGACTCCCTTTTTTGCTGAGGAACCAGTACTGGTGGATTGGACAAATAGTTCTTGATTGTATCAAAAGTAGTCTGACACTCTTCTTCTGTCCACTTTGTCAAAGCGTCTTTCTTCAATAGCTCGAAGCTAGTATCACACACCACAATTGATTGGGCTATGAATCGACTAATGTAGTTCAACCTCCCTAATAAAACCATCACCTCTTCTTAGTTTTCGGGGGAAGTAACTCTTGAATTGCCTTAAACTTGGAAGGTTCAAGCTCAATAGCTTTTCTGCTGACTATAATTCCCAACAACTTGCTGGACGGCTCCATAAAATCACATTTAGCAGGAGTTAATTTCAAAATATAATGGTGCAGACGATCAAAGAACTTCTTTAAATGCGGCAAGTTGTCCGAACTCTCATAAGATTTAATTATGAGTCATCCATGTACTCCTCGATCTCCTAATGAATCATGTCATGAAATATGGTCGTCATGGCCTTCATATAAGTAGCATTAGCATTTTTAACTGAATAGGTTGACACTGTAATGCATAATAAAAGCTGATTTTTTGGCGTCTTGTTCGTCCATTAGGATCTGACTATAATCTCCGTAACAATCTACAAATGACAGCATTTTGTGTCTAGCACAATTATCAATTAGAATGTGGATATTCGGCAAAAGACAATTATCCTTTGGGATGGATTTGTTGAGATCTCTATAATCGACACAATCTCTGATATTCCTATCTTTATTGGTGACTGGAACAACATTGGCCAACCAAGTCAGATATTGTGTCACTTCCACAAATCGAGACTCAATCTGCTTGGTGATCACTTCTTTGACCTTTAAACTTAAATCAGGCTTGAGTTTCCGAGCCTTCTATTTCACTGGCCTGGACCGCAGATTGATAGGCAACTTGTGGGATACCACATTGGTACTCAGCCCTAGCATGTAGCTGACCTCCCAAACTAACACATCAATGTATTCAATAAGAAAATGAATATGATCCTTTCTTTGAGTTTTATTCAAGTGGAAACTGATTTTAACCTCTTTAGCAAACTCTTGGTCTACCAGATTCACGATTTATGTTTCTTCCAAATTTGGTTTATGCTGATTTTAAAATTGTAGAAATTCTTCATCAACATTTTTGGTTTTTCATTTTCCTCTTCGTATTCTTTACCGTCGTCATCACCTGCCTCATTTTGTTCTTTCAGTTCGTGACATGACATGAGATTGGCAGGTTTGAAATTAATATTACTTAAACCATAAATAGACAAAGTTAGGAAAATAATTTAAAGCAAATATTTAAATAGGTAAGTTTACAATAAAAGAGGCTTCTTTAAAAATGTAAAACAATGCAAACTTTAGCCATAGAAAAGTGCCATGTTGACTTTTTAAACATCACAAGGAAATTATGAAATTTCAAACAATTTAAAGAAAGCAAAATGGTGTGTCTCGGGCCTCTTTTGGACCACCACCAATTTCAAAATATTCATAAAGAATGTCCGTCTACCATGATGATCGGAGAATCAAGATCGGCGTGGAAGTCTAATTCTTCAGCTCTTCCCCAGGCTCAACATCAAGGATACCAGCTCGCTCGACCTCTTCTTTGATGTTAACATCGATAACTTCAAAAGGGTTGCAGATTCCTTCCACGAGGCCACCACGATCTGTGTACTTCCGGACTAGAAATGATTGATATAGAGGTGGGATCAACTTAGCAATTCTTGATCACTGCTCTTCTTCATCTTTACCTCATCATCTATGGGGTTTTATCCCAAAGCATATCTCACTCATTTGACGGGAGTGGAACAGTCTCAATAATCCCTTGGGAATTCGTTCCCAATCTAAAACCTGGTTCAAACCCATTGTGCAGCTTCACAGTGGCAATTATCTTGTACACGACATGCAGAGGTTGTGGTGCAAAATCCTCACAAGTGGTATTTACCAGCTCCACTGTAGAGAAATTGGTACCTCGCGGGACTTCATCAATTATGGGCGTCTGCCTACCCGAGTGCCTCTCTTCGCTGTGGATAACCAATTCTTCGTCCTTCCAAATGAGCTTCATCATCTGGTGAAGAGTAAAAGGCACAGCTCCATCCATATGGATGAAAGGAATTCCCAACAGAAGATTATAGCTGGTGTCAATGTCCAAAACTTGTGCACTAAATTCTGTTGGGCCCATTTGGATGGCTAGATTCACCGCTTCCAAGATATCTCTTTGTACTCTGTCGAAGGCTCTTACATTGACTTGGTTTTGTTCCATCTTACCCAAGTCAAACCTTAACTACCTCTGAGCCGACAGCAGGCAAATGTTGAGACCGAATCCATCATCCACCACGAAATTATTTATGACCCACTCGCGGCATATTACAATCATATGCAATGCCTTGTTGTGTGACCTCCCTTCAAACGGCAACTCCTTATCACAAAATCTAATCCGATGCCCTTGGATAACTTGATTGATCATACCCTATACATTATCGATGCCTGTGCCCACAAGCACATATGTATCATCCAAATACTTCAGCAAGGCATGTCTATGCAATGGAGAGCTCATCAGCAACGCCGACACAAAAATCTAGGCTAGGGTTTTCTTGATGCTCAACAATTGAATAGTCATTTGGCTGTATCTTTCTCTAGAATTCCTCTGCTTCGCCCTCACTTATCGGCCTTCTCCTATGATCCTTATTTAGTCCTCCTGAACCCAAATCTTAGGGAGTATAACACCTCCCAGAGTAGGTCATACCGACAGCCGCAGTGGTTTCAATCACGAACTTCCGCCTAGAAGGAGCTTCGAATGGCACCAAGGCAACAATCTTTGCGATTTTCACTATCACAAACTCCTTTTTCTCTTTAACATTAAGCGGGGACACAACCCTTTCTAACTCATCATGGACAATCGGAGTTATCACTTTTGTCATGCGGTAGTCATCATCTATATTTATCAAATTAACGCCTCCATGGTTCGGCAAAGGATTGGTGTTAATATTGGGCATGAAAACTTAAAGAGAAACCACCTCTTGATCGATCAGATCTTGAATCTTGTTCTTAAGGTTGATGTAGTCCTCGGTATTATGTCCAACGCTGTTGAAGTGATACGCACACCTTTGATTGGGTCTGTAGAATTTTGAACTAGTATCCACCGGCTTAGGTTCAACCAGGGTGAATATATCCAGCCGCAACCAGTCACTCATACAACTTTATTCGGCTTTCAGCAAACGCGATAAAGTTTCTTGGGGCTTCTTCTCCAATTTGGATACAGGGGGATCATAGCTATCTTGTAGGAGAGGAGGCATTTGTTGATAATTTTGGATATTTTGACGGGGAGTTTGGCTTGTTGGATATGGATTTGTTGGGTTATTTGGTGATGGAGCTTTGTTATTCATAGGGGTATTTTGGTATACTGGAGCTTGGACTTGATATACAAGTCGGGATGCTTCGTAGTTTGAGTGCACATCGGCAAAGTTAGGAGCAACATTTTTGTAGATAGGGGATGGGATTTGGTAAGGTGGAGGAGAATTTTCGTAAACGGGAGATGAATTTTTGTAATTTGGAGAAGGGGCATTTATGTATGAGGAGGTAGCATTTGGATAACCAGATTGCGTGCACCAAGCCTGGTAGGAGTTCTACGAAGATCGAGGATGACCTAAGTAGATTGACGATCTTTCGTGGGTCTTCCTCCCCTCAGAAGAGACAGCCAATACATCTTCTCTCTTCTTTTTCAACGAACCCGATGATCCAGGCGATGAAGCAACATGGGCTATCTTCCCAGTTTTCAAACCATCTTTGATAGTCTCCCCAATCATGACTCTCTCACAAATTTTTCTCCAACGAGCAACATGATTCTATGTATTCGGGCTCTTTCACCGGCACAAACACATCGACTATTTCTTTTTCGGACAACCAAGGCCGAACACTAGATACTTCTTTACTCCACCTGTATGTATACTCTTTGTAGCTTTAAGTGGATTTTTGCTTCATTCTTTCCAAGGAGTAGCGATCGGGAACGATTTCCATGTTATGAATAATTGATGGATAAACTTCTTTGCCAGGGCATTCCAGTTGGGCCATTGTCTAGTATCACGGGAAGTGAACCATTCTAGAGCCTCCCCACGTAGACTGCGGCTAAAGAACCGCATAAGTAATGCTTCATCTTTACCTACCCCGACAAGCTGGTCACAGTAGGCTGTCAGATGGGCCATAGGATTCCCTACTCTTTTGAAAGTATCAAATTTTTGGATCTTGAACCCTTTTATGAGGTCTAGATTTAGATGAAAAAGAAATCCTCATAGTTCAAACCAGCGAAGTTGGGGATGCATTGGAACTCCTTCACTGCTTTCCTGATCTCATCCTTTATATCCACCTTTTCCTCTTCCCTTTCCCTCCATTCCTTTTCCTGCACCTAGTAATGGTGTAAATTAGAACCGTGCACATCGTGCTCAATTAGGATGGGGATCTGGAAAGTTGTTCATTTAGGTAGGGGTAGAGTTACGGAATGACTTTGGACTTTTTGGGTAGTTTCATAGTTTTGCGGATAGGTTTGGGGATTAGTGTTTTGGTTTTGGTTGTGGTGAGGAGTTTGGGGGTGGAATGTGTTTTGGTTTTAACTTTGATTCTGGTTTTGTAGTGGCGGAGAGGTTTGATAGTGGGTATTTTGGGGATGAAGTGATATTTGGTAATGGTTTTTTTGAGAAGGTGATGGAGTTTGGTAGGATGCAGAGACATACTAAGTATTTTTGGTGGTTAAATGGATGACTGAGGGATTTTGAGCAGGAGTATGGCGGATTCTGAGGTGGATCTATGTTGTAAGAGGGGAAGTAGAGAGGTGGTCTCCCATCAACAATGCTAGCAGAAAAACCAAGTTGAGGCAGATCTTGTCTCCTTTGCATTTCCACTCTCATTTCAGTTTGTAGAACTAATTGCATAATTAGTTCATTTCTGATCCTCTATGGTGGGTTCATCCACCACAACGTTAGTAAGATTGATCTCTTCGTTGTTGTCTCCCATTGTCTCTTTTCATTTATCTAAATTTTTGTCGGGGAAGTAATCTGCAGGACCTTTGGATATAGTGAAGAATGGATGATTTTCCAGGTTAAATCGACAAAGAGCAGGTTCAAAGTACCTGAGGAGGAAAACAACTAAAATGCAAATTGTTAGTTTATGTTCTGAATACAAAATGCAGGATATCACATAGAGAGTAAATAAACACACTAAGTTGCTTTGTTTGATGACATCTTTACCCACGAGTAAAGGGAAACTATCTTTCGAACAAGTAGGATTTTGCTTGTTTTAGTTTGTTACTATCTCACAAAAGGTTAGATCACGTTGAGCTATGGTCTTCTTGCATCTAGTCTTTGGCGTTCGTTGATCTGGTATGGTATCTTCTTGTAACATGAAGGGGGAGAATGAAAATTTTGAAAGATAGGGGTTGGACCTTGGAAGGCTCCCTACGTATCTCACAAGGACAAGTCAGGACCTACGTAGTTCGGACACAAAGGAAATACTTGTTTTTTATTCATTTTTTTATTATGATCACAAGAAAGTTGAAAAATAACAATAAAGCTTCTCAAAAGACAAGTGACGGCCCCATCTCGACCATTTTCTTCTTGTTGTATAATTAGCCACGGGGAACAAACTCGACTCGGATCTTCCCCGAATTGACAAGGGTTTCTACATTGTAGCGAAAACTGGGGCACATTGAGAGGCTATGACCTGTAGCATTACAATAAGAAGAAGGTTTCAATATTTCTATCCCAATGGGATCGAGACCTCTATCATCCTCGTGGATAGAGTCTAAGACTCCATTATGAACCAAATCTATGTAGATTTCCAGCAATGATTTTTTAAAATGTGTGAAATATTGAAAAATAAACCGGGTATGAAGAATTGTCTCTGACTGGTCATATCTGAGAACGGTGTTATACCGCCATATGTGCGGAATGATCCCAATGTCGATCTGGCTGCGGATTCTGACCTTAAACTGCACACATTCTTCTATAGTGTTCCCTCACTGGTTCGGGTGGACGGCACATATATTCGAAGATTTTTCATACCTAAAGACTGAAGATATTCACTCATGAGGTTTCCACTGAAGATGTTGGTATAGAAAGAGCACACGACATAACTTTCGCTCTTATGCTATGTGTCGACTCGTAAGCCGGGAGGGTAACCTTCTTGTCTTCTCCTCTTAGACGGTTCAAAAAAGGAGGTTTGTAGACGATTTCCTCATCAATGTATTCCGCAATTGCTCCAGGGTGAGTGTCATTGAGACCACCACTAGCTTCTTGCTCACGGATAGAGTATTTCCCACACATTTTCTGAAGTTTAGCAATTATGTCATGGTGGAGAGCTTTCTTCTTCCTCCTCATCTTTGTAATTCTTTCACTCGTGCTATTGAATTCTTCCATCTCCATGTCAATAGTGCGTATTTTGGCCAACATATTTGTGGTTTCTAATACTATCTCTCCTTCCCTTGCTTCGCTTTCCTGAATCCTTAGCCAGAGCATTTCAAACTTCTTGATTAAGTCCTCTCTCCACCTCAATGTATTTCTTCTTCCACATTTTGACATTCTTGAATTTCCTGTGTGATTTGTCCTATCTTTCTTCCAGTAAGTTCCCTCTTGATACTCTTAACCTTTCCCATAGCTGTGATTCTACCTTTCCTGAGACGATAGAATATTATTTTAGGATTTGGGTTATGAATGTGTTTTTGAAGTGAAAAAGTTAGGACTGGGAAAATTTTTATTGGACGTTTTGTAATAGTGACTTGTGTATATGTTTAGAAATTTCTGACAAGAGTGTCTTAACAATACCCTCATTAAAAACAACATATCACATAAACTGTTAAAAAGACATGTATCACGTCCTAATCATGCATGTGACCCTTTTGTGCCAAGAGCCTAACGATTTGACGGTTGTATTGCATCATTTAAAACAGATTTTTGCATCCCTCAAAATAAGCTTCACAAATTATCATAGCATTCTTTATAGTGTTTTAGTCAAAACGGGGTACATTTAACGGGAAGTGGAATATGAAAATAAACAAATAGAAAACAATCCACGCAGGGAAATTATAAGGTTGACGGTCCTGCTCCTCTTCTTGCTTTTTCTACCTCCTCGTGGATGATGTACTTGTTTGTTACTACGTACGGCTCGACAAACACAACTTGGAAGATGGTGACACGGTCCGGAGAGTGTTTACCTTCTCATCCAGTTTTGTATCTAGACGCATCAAACATGCCCTCGCATCGGCTAATTCTTGTGACATCATAGCTAAGGCACTTTGACTTTCAAATTCTCTAGATTGGTACTCTTGCTCTCTTCATTGAAATATGTGTTCCCTTTGGACCCATTTCTACTGAAAAAAGATATGCGTGGATCTGGAGCCTCATCTGTACTTCTTTGATTTGTCAACCCACGTGTAGTGTCATGTTAACTACACTACGCAAATCATCCTGCAACCATGTTTTGTATTCATCAACGTACCCAGATTTGTATTTGTTTTCATCCATATTTCCTTTCATATTGACACGTCCGGCCCATTCTTGGAGGATGATTTTGGCGAAAGGTATTTTAATACATGAGTAGTAATTTATAATGGAGATACTACTATACCCTTGGACAGGGGTGGTTTGTCTTCTACCGAATTGTCGTATCACCCTAGCTGGGTTGTAGGGTCGCATTCGTCTTATGCTAGGAAGGACAAAAAAAAGACGTTTAGCCCCTCGCGCCGCTATTATCTCTAACATAAAGTTCTAAACCAACCATTGTATGTCTCCTTCTCTTACGTCATAAAATACTCTTGCCCATGCAGCGCTTATGGTCTTGATCCGGAACCTGCGAACGCCTAAATAAAACTCGTAATTGTCAAGGAGACTCATCTGGCTCGATTTTGACAAATCTTGTGGCTGAGTGCCAATTTTTTACACAGATGTTCGGTCATCCACCACTGAAGTAAAATGTTGCAACCTTGAAAAAATTTGAACCCATTCTTACACAAGCTCATAGATCGATCGATATCGGCCAAAATGATTGGCGCCAAACTGTAGTGCTTCTTTTCTTCTTCTCCATTACCAATCATTTTGAAGATGGCATCTACTACCATCACAACCAGGGTATCGATCTCTCTTCCTTCATTCAGAGGGAGTACAATTGTTCCTAAAAGGCATGCGGAGAATGCAATAGTCTGAGTTTGTCTCCGAGTATTGTTGTTATGAAACTCTTTTGTAAATAATCTGAAATGGTTGTCGTGCCGCCATCATTCAAAAAATCTCATTAATGGTATCATTTAAGAATCCAACCAGTCCGCATTCACTAATAGTAACATGTCTTTCAGTTTCTCATTAGTCGGCCTATCCGGCATGAGGATGTGATGATCTAGATATTTTTTCCTCTAGCAACATATTCCGATGGAGTCCAAACAAAATTTTATAACCTACATTGTTGGGGTTATTTTGACGTCTCCAAATCGGATAATCATCCTTTTATCATCCCAGAACCGAGTAATTACCTCGATAAACATGGGCCAAACCTTGAATTCCATTATTGAATGTTGGTGGCCCAAGTGAATCAAGATTTCTCTCTTTTTACTATCTTTGCGATTGTTCCACCACACACAAAGAATGTCTGGTGTCTCGGTGACAATCTTGAAACTAAGAAATTTACTTGACATCGAAAAAAACACACAACTATTTAGTTGTCACCCCACATCCCCACCCCCAAGATACAAAAGTCCGTTAAACACGCAAAAAACCTTCAAATAGAACATAAATATGATTATCCTATCGAGCCGTGGTCTCTTTGGACTCAGGGCACTTTTTCTAATGGACCTAACACTCCTTGGGTTGTGGGTCGTCTTAATCTAATTCACTACTTTAAGGATTTGGTTTCGCTCTATCTTACATTGACTAGGAGTGTATTTTATTTATAGTGGAAAGGGTGACCAAAGCGGATTACTTGGGTTGGGACCATTGTCTTTTGACGGAGTAATGTTATGCCATGAAATGCAACAGTTTAATAAATGCAAAAACGAAACAAATATACACTTATTTCACATAGTAAAACAAGTTTGTTTTAGGGTCAGAATACTCATATTTCCTAGCAGAGTTTCCATATTTGTTTTATACATTTTCAGAAAATAATATTTTTTATAAGTTTTTTCGACTTTATAAAGTCGCCACTAAATTTTTGAGAAAAATCAAGAAAACTATTCTTTAAATTTGACTAAAATAGAAAATAAATATCAAAGAATTTTTAAAGGGTTCCGAGATTCTTAGTAATGTCATAGGAAGGTTTGAAAGCACCTAAGATGTATGCTTACTTGCGGTCATCCGACAACTAATATTGTTGGTAAAACTCATCTTTGTTTTGAAAAAAAAAATCTATTTAGAGTTTGTTTGAAAGTGAATGATTATTTCTCTATCTAAAATATTTGCCAAAATTATTATTTTTAGTTTATTTCTTAGCTCGATAAACTAGGAGATTAAAATGATACGACGTCTCGCGGGGGTTCGGATTCTTTAACCCTAAGACTAGCGACAATGAAATAACAAGTAATTAAGAAAATAATAAGAGAGAGAGAGAGAGAGAGAGAGAGAGAGAGAGAGAAAGATTGGGCCCAAACCCGCGTTATGTACGCCTCGACCAATTTTGGACAATTCTGTTAGTGGGCCTTAGGACCACTTGACTTCTACCTGTCCTAAACTTAACATCAAAATAATAATATAAAAAAGGCTTAAGCCCAACATAACAAAATACAATTAAAAAAAATCAAATTCTCCGATCTTGTACGAATTCTTTCAACTACGGATCTGTACGCCTTTTCCGGTTGGCTGACTCGATGAAGTGACTTGAGCCTTAACGGAACTCTCAAAATGCAAAGGTGAGAATAAGAGTTCATAGCGAACTCAGGAACAAGAAAAAAAAATAAGAAATTAGATTACTATACAATAATTAAATGAAACACCAATAAACAATAAATTAATCCAAAAGTTTTTTTATAATGGAAAATGGAATCAGTAAATGAAGGAATACAGATTGTTTCACAGAAGGCGTAGACAAATTCAGTAACTTCTTTAAGATGGTGTAAGCTTTTATGATTAAATTTCCAAAAAATTTATTCAACCTTAACAAATTTATCAACACGCCAAGATTATAAAAAGGGATAAACCATAACGTGATTATTTCAGATATCGCAAACCAACCACACAAACTACCACTAAAACTCAAAAGTTCAAAGAATCAGACATCATCAATAATATAGTAGGAGGGAGTAACTAACGACAAAAGTTATAAGAGATGAAATAACAAACCTGCGGAAAATGCATTGCCAATTTAAGAAAAATGAGATCTATATGCATGATATTATGAAGCGTAACAGGTCGTGGAGAAATAGTATGTCATATGTCTTACATACAAGTGCAGTGATTCATTATAGTCCAAAACCTACAATAAATTTAGCACGTAATCCAAAAGACTAGGGAAATGCTTGGCTACCCTTAATAAAAGTTATTCTTTCGATTCTTGTTAAATTGGGCATGAAATCTTTATAAATCAATATTTATTGGCTAGGCCACTTATTTCATCATTTTCCTTTTATGAATATTAAGGGGCATTGATCATCCATTATGTTTTACTCCCCTTTATTGGCATAATATAAGCAGTCATTATAAGCCAATATTTGTTTGGCTATGCCCATTATTTGATCATTTGCATAATGTGAATATATTGGAGCATATATCTTGATTTGGCACAAGACAATAACTTGTTATAACTCATTCTTATAAACGACAAATGAATTGACATACTTAAGCTCTTGCTTTCTTAGATCACTTTGAACATGCATTTCTTCTTCTTTCTTTCTTACTTTCTTAAAGAAATCTTTAGCATTAAGATCATCTGAGCTAACATTAAATACAGTGTCTACCCCACACCAAAAAGGGTTCGTTCACCCATCAAAGTGAACCTAGATCATGTGAGCTAAATATGAACTCCATTGTATACCCCATATAGAAAACGGGTGGTTCACCAGCTAAAGTTAAACCTAGTCAACTTTCTTCCCTACACCGAAAAGAGGTGGTTCATAGCTAAAGTGAATCGAATACCTTCTTTGAGCAATAACCGACATAGATCATGTGAACTAAACATGAAATCCAATGTCTTCCCCACACTGAAAAGGGGTGGTTTCACTGGACAAAGTGAAACCATATCATACTTTGCTCTCTTAGGTAGAATCTGCTGGCTAGTTCCTATGTTGGCAACATAGTTCAAAGACTAGGAGATTCTAGGAGACTCTTATCCACTTTGGTGGAGCCTCATATAATGAGGCTTAGATGTGATGGAACAAGCTCATTTCTAGTCTATCGATGCTTTGCTCAACTTCTTTTTTATATTTATAACTTTTAGAGTTGACTCAAACATTATGGAAGCTTGCTTCTAGTTATGAGATTTACTTAAATCTTTGGATAACCTGTCATCCCTTTCTTTACTTGATGAAATGTGAATTTAACCTAACATTTTTATCTCGGTGTTAATGAGATTTTCTCAGCATTATTAACACCCTCTTATGTGAGTATCTTTAACATAATTTTCTAGGTGGTGAATGAGACTTGTCTCACTTCTTTTAACACCTCATTCTGGTAACTTTCATACTTCTTACACTTTTTATTATTTCATTACTTACCTTATCTTATTCATTGACATTTGGTAGCTTTATACCACTCTTTGTGAACGGTATAAACTTTTTTCGTTGTACTTACTTATATTCATAGTTCATTTTGAAAGGGTATGTTGGAACTTCTCCCAATGATTGGCATAACCTTGTGTATGAATTCAAAGCTACATTGGTCATGCTTAATTTGGTTTAATTTTGTCATTAGCAAATTCTATATCATAGTTTATAAATAACATAGTAAGCCAATTCTATTCAACTTTTTGGACAGTATATTGCTAGGAAATTTGTTGGCGTAAATCAAACTATGATACTTTCACTAGCTAAGTTAACTTCAAATATGTACTGTAGTGATTTCGTCATTCTGAGCAAGTCGACATTTAACAATGAACTAAACTTCATGAAAAATTCATAATTTCATCTTCTCGAACACAATTAGGCATTACAACATTCTTTAACTCATGTACCTAATACCCTAATCATTCTAATCAAATATATAGTCCTCATTAGACATTAACAGATAAATAACCCTACACATAATTATCAATTAGCACCACATACAAACAACATGTTCGAGATTACATCTACATACTATTACGATAAAAAACATATATAACTATAGAGGTGGACGTTCAAAAATGTCATTGGGAACAACCCTAGTTTCAATATTCTTGAACTCATAAGATGCTTAAAAGCCTCTTGTAGAAATGAAACCACGAGAGAACACTAATACCTTATGTATAAGTGAATCTACGAAGATCACCTTGCACGAAAACCTTGAAGAATACCTTCGAATCGCCTAAGAGAATTTTTGTCTTCCTACGTTTTGCTTTCTTCTTTTCTCACGTTAGTCTTCAGGATTAGTCTTGAGTTTCTAGGTCTTGGGAACTTATATTAACTAATTAAGTGTAGGCTAATTAACTTAATTAAATAAATCAATTAGCTAATTACCAAAACACCCCTTCTAAATTGACTAGAATTAAAAAAATTCTAGACTTAACTGAAATCTAGAAATTGCTTAGTAGTTTCGGTTTTGACAATTTAAATTAATTAATTAAGTTGTTAACTAGTGTAATTAGTAAAGTACACCTAAGTTGTTAGGACCATAACCAAACCTTTGGACCATCCTAGGTTAGGTACTAGGATGTTTCTTAGTTAGTTACTTTTCTAGTGTAAGAATTTCGGTTTGACTATTTAAATTAATTTATAAAGTTGTTAATTTAGTTAATTTAATTAATTTTGTTACCTAGCGTAGTTAATAAAGTACCCTTAAGTCGTTTGGACCATAACTAACCCTTTAGACCATCCTAGGTTAGGTACAAGGATGTTTCACCCATTTAGGTCTTAGGTTGTCGAGTCCCTCAATTAGTTATTTTTGGTTTGTCCTTTGTTATTTAGTTAGGTAGGTCAATTATTCAGATCCTAGGACCAGTTAGTTAGTTTAGCCCCACATGGGCTGACCCGAATGCACGCCTTGTCCCCAACCACCCTAACCGAATTGGTTAGCTTGTCCCTTAGCCGATTAAATATGTGTTTGCACATGTGTTATGTGTACTTTCCTAATAGACTATTAAGGAAGGTTAATTTGGAATTTTTTATTATTGTCCAACGGATACCCACTATGTCCTTGGGCACTGCTTAATCTACATGATCATTTCAAGTGATCATGTGCTATGGTTCTAGGCTTGACACTTGGATGCCTAGTACATATTATATGAAGGTTGGCATATTAATTTTAGCTTAGGGTCTTCATTGCAGGTATATTTCTCAAACAACCTTGGATTATATTTTAAATACTTAAGTATATGTAGACATTGGATAACACCATTAAACCAATATTTTCTTATATGCCTAATATTACTCAATATTGGACATTGGGATGTCTATGTACCCCAATGCCTATTCTTCAAACTTAATAGACTCTTCACTAGTTGTGTGCATTTTTCCGGAATGTTACATTATCCCCCCCATAGGAACATTCATCCCTGAATGACACTACACACCGTTTCAATCAAAGAGGGTATTTTTAAAAAGCACATCAACATACTTGAAACTTATATCTTTGTTAATATTTGATTCACAACTTACTGTTAATGATTCACATCACTCAAAGCTTATATGAAGCTTCATATATGAGATTGAGGAACCTCACTCCCAATCCTACATTAACATAATGCACATCACACTCATGCAACACATAAAATCACGCAAACGGTATACAAAAACAGCAACAAGAATGTAAGCATGAACTCATATTAACTCATATAGTGCAAGTATAAAACACCCAGTTATGGACTAAAAACACCAAAACCGACTAATGCACTAAAATTAGAGTTTCATAAACAAAATCAGGCTTAGGAAAGGCATATCTAACTTCAAGAACTGAAAAAGTGAGGGTGACGGGATCTCCTATCGGCCTCAGCCTCCCATGTTGACCCCTCAACAAGCTGATTCCTCTATAACACCTTCACGGTGGGAACCTCCGTGTTCCTCAACCGTTTCACTTGGCGATCTAAAATTGCAACGGGGAACCTCTTCATAAGAGAGATTCTCATCGACTCCTAACCCCTTAGATAATCTCTTGTTGTCTTTTATATGGGAACTATTTGGCTTTGTTGGATTTGAACTACGCCCTTCCCATTCAAGCTCCAACTCATTAGGAAAGTGAAACCTTATTACCTTGTTTCAACAGTCTATGGTAGCATAACACTTACAGTCTATACCCAAAATTTATATCAAAGTCAATCACAATTAATTCTATTAGGTCAGCATAACTGACTCTATCAAGAATAGTTATTAGGCAATCACTATATACCCTTTCAGTTCTAATGTTGTGTCCTAAGGTTGTACTTAGTAGAGAAGGTTCATGCAAGATCTAAGGAAGCAAGTCAAATTTACTAGATACGGAAGGAGTAACCAAAGACAATGTGGATCCTGGATATAAAAATGCATATACAGGACAAAAAAGACAAGCAAGTTACCAGTAGAAACATCGGCTAACTTCTCCTGCTCCTCTCTACCTTTCAAAGTGTAGAACCTTTTCCCCTTGGGAGGCTCGACTGCAGCAGTAGGATTAGGCTGAGGCTGAGTATCTTCTTTGTCCTGATTCTTCACATGTGGGCAGTTGATTATTATATGCCCACTCTTGCCACATCCATAGCAGGCATTAGTACCTACCAAGCACTCACCTCCATGCAAACGACCACACTTACCACAAAACTGTCTTTCACGCCGGACATTTATATCATTGCCCTTCTTGAACTTGGGCCTATCCTGGACTCCAGAATAACTCCTACCAGTGTAACAACCATCCTGATCCGAAGGCCTATGCTTCTTTCTTTTTCGATCTCTCCTCCTCTGACAAATCTCCTCCACCTGATGTGCATGTACCATCAACCAACCAAGGTCCATGTTATAATGCAACATGGCTTTCTGACTTTTCTCCTCCAGATCCTCCGATACTCCAGTCACAAAACTGCTCATCTCATCCATGCGACTACGCAACAGAGAAGAAGCATATTTCAAGAGCTTAACAAATTTCAAGGAATACTCCTTGACTGACATACCTCCGTGTCATAGGTTGATGAACTCATCAACCTTAGACTCCTTCTGTTTTTTTTGGGAAAGTACCTCTCTAGGAATGCACTCTTGAGAATGTCCCAAGTGATGGGAACTTCTCCAGCCATCTGCCCACATTTTGTATTACAGTTGTTCCACATCTTTTAGTTGATATGCAGCTAACTGATCCTTCCCCTTTTATGTCACCCCCATGGCACAGAGAATCTTGTAAACTTCATCCACAAACTCTTTGGGATCCCATTAGTCTTGGACCCATATTAAAGTGTATGGACGGTTTTTAGGTGTATTTTTGTCACGACCCAAAACTGAGCCGCGACTGGAACCCACATTTACCCTCCTATGTGAGCGAACCAACAAATCTAAACTCCAATATTTCAATATAATAAACAGAAAATAGTGCGGAAGAATTAAGACTCATTATCCCCAAAATCTAGAAGTCATCATCACAAGAACATCTATCTTCAAATTACAAAGTATAAGAGTTTTTAAGAAAACAAATAAGTAAGAAAATGGTCCATGTCCGAAATTCAAAGACATCAAGACTTGAAGAAGAAGATCCAGTCCAAGCTAGAAGCGTTAGCTCACCCTGAAATCCGATGTAATGAAGACTGGCTAGAATTTCGATCGAGTTGAAGACGACGGTACGCTTGCTGCACTCCACAAATAACAAAGAAAGAAACATACAAGTAGGGGTCAGTACAAGGAACACGTACTGAGTAGGTATCATCGGCCAACTCAAAATAGAAAACAATATATACCAAATAATAATATACAGTCAACCACAATACTTAACAGATAGCAAATAACAAATACATAAACCATTGGAAACAACATCATAATAAGTACACCATCAATCACAACATTAAGCACACCCTTGAGGACTCAATCCTCCACACCATACTTATTTGGGAAAAATAGTTTTTCTTTGAAATTGAGTAAAATAATATAATTTAAGATTCTTTTCATTTAAAAATACCGTGTCGGAACGTGATACTCCGATCCAAAATATATCGTGTCAGAACGTGACACTCCGATCCAAAAATACCGTGTCGGAACATGACACTCCGATCCAAAATACCGTGTCGGAACGTGACACTCCGATCCAAAAATACCGTGTCGGAACGTGACACTCCGATCCAAAAATACCGTGTCGGAACGTGACACTCCGATCCAAAATACCGTGTCGGAACGTGACACTCCGATCCAAATATACCGTGTCGGAACGTGACACTCCGATCCAAAATGTATTTAATTTATTAAAACTGTTTTCAAATCATTTTACTTCCATCAAGCCTTCTTTATTCAAGGCATCATTTCAAAAGAGAGTTTTCAAGAATAAAATTCAATAGTCTCAATATTTTAGGCAAACCACAAACCACACAATCATAATATACAACCACAAAATCAAGTAATAGGAGACTTTACAATATCATCCAATACATATCAATCGCTATTTAGAGTTTATCTATCACATAGAAATAAACCATAACCTACCTCCACCGAAGAACCGAAATCAAGCAACCTACCTCTCCAATGCCTTTGCCTTCCTTATTGCCTAAGAACCTTTTCAATTTGAAGATACCAAATTTTAATGTTGAGTTTCTTCGTTTCCTCCTTGTGATTAATTATCCCTTATTTATAATGCATAAGACTAATAGTAAAAGTAACCCACTAATTAAAGAAATAATAAATAAATACCCCATTAACTAAAGAGATAATAAAAAAATTATCCCACTAATTAATTTCATAATTAAAGTTACTCCACTAATTAATTTCATAATTAAAGCTACTCCACTAATTAATTTCATAATTAAAGCTACTCCACTAATTAATTTCATAATTAAAGCTACTCCACTAATTATATAAATATAATAGTCCAAAACACCCATAAAAACAAATAAATAGTGGAAGCTGACATCATGTGGGGTTACGCCGCGTGTGACGGTCGGTCGCATCTAGTAAATATTTATCAGAATAATTCTACTGCTCAAACCGACTAAATGGGTTGTTACAATAGATACCAATTTACCCATCGTTCGTCCTCGAACGATCAAAAGAAGAAAAACAAGGATGAAAAAGGAGTACCTGACTCTGTGAACAGCTGCGGATATTTTTCTTGCATATCAGCCTCCTTCTCCCAAGTGGCCTCTTCAACCGGTCGATTCTTCCATTGAACTTTGATGGATGCAATTTCCCTTGATCTCAACTTGCGGACTTCTCTATCTAGAATGGCAACAGGCTCCTCTTCATAAGTCAAATTCTCATCGAGCAGAACCGAATCCCAACGAATGATGTAATTTCCATCCCCATGATACCTTTTCAACATGGACACGTGAAATACCGGATGCACTCCGGACAGCCCTGGAGGCAAAGCTAATTCATAAGCCACCTCCCCTACTCGCTTAAGTACCTCAAATGGTCCAATATACCTTGGACTTAGCTTACCCCTTTTTCCAAACCGCATCACCCCTTTCATGGGCGAAACTTTCAACAAGACTTGTTCACCTTCCATGAACTCTAAGTCTCTAACCTTTCGATCCGCATATTCCTTTTGTCTACTTTGAGCTGCTAAAAGCTTTTCATGAATAGCTTTCACCTTTTCCAATGAATCCCTCAATAAATCCGTACCCCAAGGTCTGACCTCAAACGCATCAAACCAACCAATGGGAGACCTACATCTCCTCCCATACAGTGCTTCAAATGGAGCCATGTCAATGCTGGAGTGATAGCTATTATTGTATGAAAACTCCGCCAAGGGTAAGAAGTTATCCCAATGGCCACCAAATTCTATCACACACGCTCGGAGCATATCCTCCAACACTTGAATCGTTCTCTCGGACTGACCATCGGTCTGAGGATGAAATGCAGTACTAAGGTCCAATCTAGTACCTAATTCAGCATGCAATGTTCTCCAAAACTTAGAAGTAAAATGTGTACCTCTATCTGATATGATGGAGAGTGGAACCCCATGTAATCGAACGATCTCTGAGATGTAGATTTTAGCCAACTTCTCTGCATTGTAGGTCACCTTGACCGGAATGAAGTGAGCAGACTTAGTTAATCTGTCCACAATCACCCAAATAGAATCAAACTTCCCCAATGTCTTTGGAAGACCAACCACGAAGTCCATTGCAATTCTCTCCCACTTCCATTCAGGAATGGGCATTCTTTGAAGTGTTCCTCCGGGCCTCTGATGTTCATACTTTACTTGTTGGCAATTTGGACATTTGGCTACGAAATCTACAATATCACGCTTCATTCTTTTCCACCAAAAGTGTTGCTTTAAGTCACGGTACATCTTGGTTGCACCAGGATGTATAGAATATCCGGAACTATGAGCCTCTGTAAGAATAGTGTGGATCAAGTCATCAACACTAGGCACACATACTCTTCCCTTGATCCTCAAAACACCTTCCTCATCGATCATTGCTTCTTTGGCCTCTCCTCGCAACACCATATCCCGAATTCGCCTTAGCTTCTCATCATCCAACTGTTTCTCCTTAATCTTGTCAAGAAAAGAAGATCTCGCCTCTACACAAGCCAAAAATCCTCCCTTCTCATTTACTTCTAGCCTCATAAAATCATTAGCTAAATTTTGGATTTCCCTAGCCAACGGGCGTCTAGAGACTTGCAAATGAGCTAGACTTCCCATGCTTCCCGCCTTTCTACTCAAAGCATCTGCCACAACATTAGCTTTTCCCGGATGGTATAAGATGGTGATGTCGTAGTCTTTGAGTAGTTCCATCCATCTCCTCTGTCTCAAATTCAAGTCTTTCTGAGTGAAAACATACTGTAGGCTACGATGGTCCGTATAGACCTCACACTTAACCCCATACAAGTAGTGTCTCCATTGCTTTAGTGCAAATACTACCGCGGCCAACTCCAAATCATGGGTCGGATAGTTACGTTCATGCACCTTTAGTTGCCTCGAAGCATAGGCAATCACATTTTTCTCTTGCATTAGTACTGCACCTAAACCAGAATAGGATGCATCACAATAAACAATGAAGTTCTTACCCTCTACTGGCAAGGTAAGAATTGGTGCGGTAGTCAACAAGGTCTTAAGCTTCTGAAAGCTTTCCTCACATTCATCTGACCATACAAATGGAACATTCTGCTTAGTCAAGTTCGTCAATTGGGAAGCAATAGAAGAGAATCCCTTGACGAATCGGCGGTAGTAGCTAGCTAACCCAACAAAACTCCTTATTTCTGACACATTAGTAGGTCTTACCCAATTCTTCACCGTTTCTATCTTAGATGGATCCACCATCACCCCATCCTTAGAAACCACGTGCCCCAAGAAGGACACTGAATCTAGCCAAAACTCACACTTGGAGAATTTGGCATAAAGCTTCTTCTTCCTTAACAACTCTAACACTATTCTCAAATGCTCCTCATGTTCTTTCTTACTCTTGGAGTATATCAGTATGTCATCAATAAATATGATGACAAAGAGATCCAGATATGGCTTAAAAATCCCGTTCATCAAACTCATAAAAGCAGCAGGGGCATTCGTAAGACCAAAAGACATTACTACAAATTCGTAATGCCCATACCTGGTTCGAAAAGCAGTCTTTGGTACATCCGTTGCCCGTATTTTCAATTGATGATAACCGGATCTCAAGTCAATCTTAGAGAAGACACAAGCACCTTGTAACTGATCGAACAAGTCATCAATGCGAGGAATGGGATACTTGTTCTTAATAGTTACCTTGTTTAACTGCCGGTAATCTATGCACATCCGGAAACTCCCATCCTTCTTCTTCACAAATAACACCGGAGCACCCCAAGGGGATGCACTTGGCCTATAAAACCTTTACCTAACAGCTCCTGAAGTTGGGCCTTTAACTCCCTTAACTCAGCTGGAGCCATTCTATAAGGGGGAATGGAAATGGGTCGAGTACCCGGCTCCAGATCAATGCAAAAGTCGATATCCCTATCTGGTGGCATACCAGGAAGGTCTGCAGGAAACACATCCAGAAACTCACAGACTATTGAAACCGACTCAATTATAGGTAGTTGGGTAGTATCATCCCTGAGGTGTGCCAAGAAAGCTAAACATCCTTTACTAACCATTCTCTTAGCATGAAGAAAAGAGATAATACGAACTGAGGTAGAAATATAGTCACCCTCCCACACTAATGGGTCTATCCCAGGCTTGGCCAATGTCACAGTTTTAGCATTACAATCTAAGATTGCAAAATTTGGAGAAAGCCAAGTCATACCCAGAATTACATCAAAATCAACCATTTCTAGAATGATCAAATCGACGTAAGTGTTACTCCCCACAAAAGTCACAAGGCAAAACCTATACACCTTCTCAACTATCACAGACTCACCCACAGGAGTAGAGACACGAATAGGCATATCAAGTAAATCACAACTTAACTCAAGACCAGCAGCAAATGAGGAAGATATATATGAAAAAGTGGATCCAGGATCAAATAATACTGAAGCCATGCAATCACAGACCAAAAGAGTACCTGTGATAACAGCATCAGATGCCTCCGCTTCAGACCGCCCGGGGAAAGCGTAACAATGAGCCTTATCACTTGTCTGTCCATTGCCCCTACCAAGATGCGCTGCAGTAGTTCCAACTTGCCCGCCACCCCTGCTGATTTGGTGACCACCATTACCTTGGCCACTACGTCCTCCAGAATGGTGACCTCTACCATGACCACCTCTACCTCTAACTATTGGGGGTCTGTAACTTTGTTTTGGACAATTTCTCTTAATATGTCCAATATCTCCACATCCATAACAATTTCTGGAGTCTAGCATAGGTCTCTGTGAGAATGACGAAGTCTGGGGATAACCTCCAAACTCAGAAAAATGTTGACTGGTCTGCGATGGACCCCCAGTTAAAGCCTGCAGTGAAGACTGAATAGGACGGGCTGGGTAACCTCCTGAACTCTGCCCTTTGGAGTAAGAACTTTTAAACTCACCTTCCTTACGGAACTTCTTAAATGTTGACATCATGGTGAAGTTGTTTGGCTTCACCCCCTCTACCTCTATCACAAAATCAACCACTTCTTGAAAGGATTTTGCTACAGCAGCTACTTGTAAGGCTGGGATCTGCAATTCTGACCTCAATCCTTTCACAAAGCGGCGAATCCGCTCTTGTGGACTGAAGCAAAGCTGCGTGGCATACCTGGATAGTGCACAAAATTTGGCCTCATAAGCAGCAACGGACATCCGTCCTTGCTCTAGGCTCAGGAACTCATCTCTCCTCCTATCCCTTACAGTCCGGGGTATATACTTCTCCATAAACAGGCTAGAAAATGATGCCCAAGTCATGGGTGGTGTCTGTGCTGATTGACACTCAACATACGACCGCCACCACATTTTGGCATCCCCCTGAAACTGATAGGTCACAAACTCAACCCCGAATCGTTCTACTATGTCCATCTTATGTAGCAGCTCATGACAATCAACCAGAAAATCATAGGCATCCTCAGATTCAGCACCCTTGAAGACTGGAGGTCTCAACTTTAAGAACTTAATGAAAAGTTCATGTTGATCACTTGTCATTATAGACCCTGTGGTCAATCGAGGGAATGTGCCTACTTCCAATGATGTCTCCATGCGGGGAGCCATAGTAGCCGCATGTTGTACCTCCGGAGTCTGAGGTGCTGGTGGAGGAAACACTGGAGGTGTATGGCCCCGATCAGATAACCCGCTAAGATAAGCCAGAACCTGATTGATCATCTCTGGGGTAGGTTGGGGTGGCAGTTCCTCGTTCTGCATTTGTTCATTCTCCCCTTCCCCACCCTCTCTTATCACTTCCTCAGTTGATGGGGGAGTCACCGCCCTAGTACTAGTTGGGCTAGGTGCTTGTCCTCTTCCTTTAGAGGATGTCCTCCCACGACCTCTCCCACGGCCTTTCGCCACCACTCCTCTTTGAGCTACCGCCCCAGTGGCTAGCTCAGACGTTTCTTGTCTTGCCGGTGTTGGTGTTGGTGCAGACGTTGCTCTAGTTCTAACCATATGCGAAATAGAATAAAGATGGTCAGATACCAATTTGTATCACCTAGATACCAATTGGATCCAAGTAATAGCACGAAAGAAGGAATGAACGAATGGAATTTTCCTAAAGTCTTATAGCCTCTCAAAGAAAAGTAAAGGCGTCCCCCTACCATTCCTTAAGACTCTACTAGACTCGTTCTTGTGTGATGAGACCAACGAACCTAAGGCTCTGATACCAACTTTGTCACGACCCAAAACTGAGCCGCGACTGGAACCCACATTTACCCTCCTATGTGAGCGAACCAACAAATCTAAACTCCAATATTTCAATATAATAAACAGAAAATAGTGCGGAAGAATTAAGACTCATTATCCCCAAAATCTGGAAGTCATCATCACAAGAACATCTATCTTCAAATTACAAAGTCTAAGAGTTTTTAAGAAAACAAATAAGTAAGAAAATGGTCCATGTCCGAAATTCAAAGACATCAAGACTTGAAGAAGAAGATCCAGTCCAAGCTAGAAGCGTTAGCTCACCCTGAAATCCGATGTAATGAAGACTGGCTAGAATTTCGATCGAGTTGAAGACGACGGTACGCTTGCTGCACTCCACAAATAACAAAGAAAGAAACATACAAGTAGGGGTCAGTACAAGGAACACGTACTGAGTAGGTATCATCGGCCAACTCAAAATAGAAAACAATATATACCAATAATAATATACAGTCAACCACAATACTTAACAGATAGCAAATAACAATTACATAAACCATTGGAAACAACATCATAATAAGTACACCATCAATCACAACATTAAGCACACCCTTGAGGACTCAATCCTCCACACCATACTTATTTGGGAAAAATAGTTTTTCTTTGAAATTGAGTAAAATAATATAATTTAAGATTCTTTTCTTTTAAAAATACCGTGTCGGAACGTGACACTCCGATCCAAAATATATCGTGTCGGAACGTGACACTCCGATCCAAAAATACCGTGTCGGAACGTGACACTCCGATCCAAAATACCGTGTCGGAACGTGACACTCCGATCCAAAAATACCGTGTCGGAACGTGACACTCCGATCCAAAAATACCGTGTCGGAACGTGACACTCCGATCCAAAATACCGTGTCGGAACGTGACACTCCGATCCAAATATACCGTGTCGGAACGTGACACTCCGATCCAAAATGTATTTAATTTATTAAAACTGTTTTCAAATCATTTTACTTCCATCAAGCCTTCTTTATTCAAGGCATCATTTCAAAAGAGAGTTTTCAAGAATAAAATTCAATAGTCTCAATATTTTAGGCAAACCACAAACCACACAATCATAATATACAACCACAAAATCAAGTAATAGGAGACTTTACAATATCATCCAATACATATCAATCGCTATTTAGAGTTTATCTATCACATAGAAATAAACCATAACCTACCTCCACCGAAGAACCGAAATCAAGCAAGCTACCTCTCCAATGCCTTTGCCTTCCTTATTGCCTAAGAACCTTTTCAATTTGAAGATACCAAATTTTAATGTTGAGTTTCTTCCTTTCCTCCTTGTGATTAATTATCCCTTATTTATAATGCATAAGACTAATAGTAAAAGTAACCCACTAATTAAAGAAATAATAAATAAATACCCCATTAACTAAAGAGATAATAAAAAAATTATCCCACTAATTAATTTCATAATTAAAGTTACTCCACTAATTAATTTCATAATTAAAGCTACTCCACTAATTAATTTCATAATTAAAGCTACTCCACTAATTAATTTCATAATTAAAGCTACTCCACTAATTATATAAATATAATAGTCCAAAACACCCATAAAAACAAATAAATAGTGGAAGCTGACATCGTGTGGGGTTACGCCGCGTGTGACGGTCGGTCGCATCTAGTAAATATTTATCAGAATAATTCTACTGCTCAAACCGACTAAATGGGTTGTTACAATTTTGGTATTTTAAGAGTATTAAAGTTATAAAAACCCCACTACCCTAACACCTAAATGAAAACCATTTCCCTCCCAGGTTCTCTACAAAAACCTGCCATGGAAGCTTAAAATCAAGAAGGAGCTAGGATGGTAGATTTCTATGGATTTATTCTTTAATTATTTTTGGAATTCCTATATTAATATATGTGATCTTTTTTATCTATGGCTTTATATCACATTAGACCCAATTTCGAAGTGATTTTCAAATATCTAAAAGATTACGAAAAAGTACAATCTTCACTCTAAGTCATGGATTCTTGCATGAGACAGTTTCAAATTATTTGACATAATATTATTGATGTTTAATTAATGTTTTCTAATGAAAATATCCAAGGACCCTTGATCTTATCATATACTTAAATTTTTCTTATGAATGGGTCTATTGCTTATGAACTAATGATGATAAAATTGAGTTTAGGTTCTGTTGTAGTGTTGATTTCTATTGACAATTATGCTATTATAATATGATTTAATGAAGATGTTAAGGAATGGTGATCTTTTCTATTGTATGACGGTAAGTTGACCTAATTCCCTTAGTTCACGTAGAAGTGATATAGAATTGCTATTGATTGGTATGTTCCACTTATGGTGCCGGTCCTTATGTGTTGTATATGATTATGATCATGGCCTTGTCGTCATTATTATGTGAATTTAAGTAGTATCATGTTTGGGTTTATGTGAAGGTATAATGTTAAATTGGTTATATCAAGTAATATGATTATATGCACGTGATTATGGCTTAGATTAATCTATAATGTTAAGGACGGTGTGAGGTCTATGTGATCACGTATTGGTTCTATAATTTTATGATTAAATTATTTATATTATATGATAATGAAGGACTGAGAAGTGTCCTTATAGGATGATGTTGTATCTTCTGTTGGAAGACTTAGTTGGCCCTACTTGGCACTTGAATGGCATTGAATAGATAATATGATGAATCTTGTATCTTTATTGGTAGACACAGTCCCTCTTCTTGATACATGAAGGTTATGTTAATGTGTGATCTCTTGACTTGGTAGGCTCAGACACCCTTGTCATGTATGTTTATGAATGAATAAAAGTCTATGATAGGTAAACATAAAGTGGTGCCCTTCTATGAAAGGCTTATATGGAACCTAAAATATAAAAAGAAGGTTAAGAATGAGTTATCCTTATAGACCTTGGTTGGAAGCCTTAGTGGACCCATCCTTGGAAGAAAACTATTATGAGTTGGTAGGACTTAGTAATGGTGCCTTCTATAATACACCTAGGGAATGATTTACCCTATGAGAACATACGCAAGGAACCAAGTTTATATACTTGTGGTACTATCTCTACATAAGTATGAGAGTATAGTACAAAGAAGACCTTGATAAACCTCAATCATGTGCCAACATGGGATAAGTCCTAGTTCTACCTTTGGCAAGTGGAACACCTTCCACATTGTTGTGTCTTATAAAAAAAAATTCCATACCTATCTAGTGTGGTCTATGTCGGTTAATTCATATTCTCATCATATGGGATGTACACTCCAGTTATTGGATAGGTTCTACAATTTGTTTGTAGTGGAATGAGATGCTATATATGAAACACTCCGTAAATGTTATGACTCAGACTAGAGCTTAATATATTGAATAATGTTTAAAAAGACAAAGAAAGACCTTGAGTTCTGTAATCTAGCTAAATTTAACTAGTTGACGTTCTTATATTTTGTGAAGGTTTTGAAGTGTCAAATGATGTCTAAAACTAATAAAAAGATTTTGGATAGCCATTATGTAGTACAAAGGGTCCAAACGTCCGGCAACGACACCCCAAGGACCACTCGAAGAGTCCTTGGTGAGGACCCCAACATGGGTAGGCAGTCTACAAAAGCAGTCTGCGCGAGCAAGAACCAATGGGCTACTGCGTGACGCACAACCCACACGTGGTTCACTTCCCCCAAGATTTAGGAAGGAGCCTCACGACGCGAGGCTGTCACGAGGCACACTTCCTCAACCCAAATTTTAGAAACAAAATGTACAATTGGCCCCACGACGCGCAGTCCCATCCCAAATTTGTTAAAGTCCTATTTTTGATAATTTAATATCACCAAAAAGTCCCATTTAAGTGAATGGTTTTTTGGGTATTTTATAGGACGACTATATATTTATTATAGGTTGGTTTTAGACCATTTTTTACACTCTTAGACCTAATCAAACGAATTTCTCTTATCTCCCTCAAGAACGCTCTATTTCAAAACTCTACTGAAGAACAAGAAGAGCATAAGGAAGAAGAAAAAGACTTCAAGATTTTCTTCCAAAAATCGTGGATTGTTCATCAATAAGGTATGGGTTCTTCATTCTTGAGATTTCTTTCCCCAAGAGGCCGATTCAAAAATAGTTTTCAATAACTTGAAATCCTAGGATTTTTACTCTGCAAAATGGTATTCTTTCTAGCTCTAAATTTATGACTTTCGATGAAAAGAATAAGGTTTTATATTGTTAATTTAGTATATATTGTTGAATGTTTGACTTGCAATGCTTGAATTTCGTGTGAAGCATGTCCCCTATCAAATTGATTGTTTCGAATGGGGTTTACCCATAACATGATAACATGTAATTTTTGGGATTGGGACTATGACTTGAATGAACTCCTAAATGACCCTTTTACTTATTATTCTTCACGAATGAGTAATTTTTATTAGTTGAAGAGTTAGTATTGATTATTTTATTGACTATTTCACGTGTTGTTGGATGGTTTTTGTATATGAATATTAGTTCTTGATAATGATCTTTGAATCAAGAGGTTAGTATTTTAAAGTCGTGAGTACTTTATGATGTTTATGTTAGCCTATAAATTATGTTACAATGCTGATGAAATATGTATGATGATGCTATGCTTATATGTTGGGATATGAATATATTAATTTGTGAGATCATGATAAGAACACGATAATGCAAGTATATGATATTCTCTTGAATGCTTTACACAATATGAATTATGATATGTTAATCTCACAAATGAAGGGTTACGATAAAAAGGAACTTATAATCTAATCCTAAAGAGCTTATGATAATGTTTATACAAGGAGTTAATCTCATATGACATATCATATGATTTATGAATAAATGAGAACATAAAAGTTAATCAAAAAGGGACTTTAGCTTAGCACCGAGTGAACTAGATATGAGAGTTATCCCTTCCCTAGTTGAAATGTAGGTTCACAATGAATGTCATAAGATAGAGACTTCCATGTAATGCGAAACTAGGTCTCTAATACATCTCCTAGTTCTATAAATATATTGCTACAATAGGATACTAGCTAGTGGATCCACCTTGAAGGCTATGTCATATTTTGTTCTACTTTGGTCTGTAGACCACCTTCTTTTGATGTGGGGTTTTATGACACTGGATTCCATATTTAGTTAACATGGTTAATATCGGTTAAGGCGAATGTTCCCTCAAGTAAAATGAAATAAAAGTAAATTGATGTTGACTAGGGTGACTTGAAGAGTCTAATTAGTATAGGTATGGGTATGGTACTCTACCTAGACATTGCACAAGTTCGATATAATGGATGTCCTAGGAGATTGTTCTTATGTAATATGATAACCTGAAAGGTATGATGCTTATTATACATGTTGTTAGTATTATATGTAGTTGGTTACCTTTATGAACATGTGATTGGTCTACATTGCTTTATGAGGTGTTTAATACTTATGTTACAAGTTAGATAAAGCAAAGTTTTACTTATGGTCTCCTATCTTATCTACTTGGTTGTGTGTGGTTATGGGGCTTCACATGACCATTCCACATGTAGGTTGGGGATGAGATCATTCGTAAGTGTTTTATATGCTATGTTTGTATGATTTATCGAATATGAATTGTCAACATGACTCTATGATAATATGTCATTGATTATGATCATACTGTACGTTGATGGAATCCTTAATTATAATATGTTCTATTCTATGTACAATGAAGATTTTAAAATAACTTAGCATACTTTCTAAGAAATGATCTTTTTCATGCATGTATTTAAATATTCTGCGCATATACCCATACTTAGTAAATGTGGCATACTAACCCCATAACTTTATAGTACTACAAATGTAGGGTCCAACCATTGAAGATTAAGAAGGTCGATTGAAGAAGCTTGGAACTAATTCTCTATGTGTTAGTAGGTACTCATGTTCTGGGATGCTCTCTTTTCATACTCAAGCTTATGAAAACTTTAGTAGGTATTAAGTATAATTTTTATTTTGTTTATATTATTTGGATTTTTTTGTATTAAGGCCTATATAGCATATTGACTTTTATTTGCTAAGTCCAGATTTGTACTCTTTTGATATGTTTTAAATGAGACGACTTTCATAATATTTCTACGTATGTTTTCATGATATTTATGCATGAAGTCTGAGTATATTTTACATAGCATTATACATTTTTTAAAAATATTATCGCAATTTTAACTGATGACATGTTATGACGAATGTTAAGGGCTTGTCCGAGTCCTCTAATAGGACGTCGACGCTCCCAAGGGTGCTCTCCGGATGTGACAAACTTTGCATCCGAGCATGAGGTTAAATAACATACGGTGTCTCACTAAAACCACATTTCATAATGTCTTGTTCATGGTTGTGAAGGGCGCCACAATCATGGATGAGAGGTTATATGATGCTTAGGAAAATTCTCTTTTCTTGGAATTCTTATGTCGTGCCTCTAGAGTATTGATACTATGTCTATTTTAGCATCTAATACATTTCTTGTGATTTTAAGAGATGACCACAAGAAGGAAAACCTCTAGAAGAGTAGGAGATGATATTGTGAATGCGGGAGCTAATCCCGAAGGAATCAAGTTCCTCCTCAAGTGCAAGTTATTGCAAATGAACAAGTTTCGCTCAATCCTCCAGCCATGATGGATGCTGAGGTAAGGGAAGCTCTTCTCCAAATGTCCTAAGCCATCACTACCCAAACTCAGGCCATTACGACACAAGCTAACATAGAGATTGTTCCTCGAGATAACAAACATGCTAGTACTATGGCTAGCCGATTAAAAGATATTACAAGGATAAATCCTCCTATGTTATTTGGATAAAATATTGATGAATACCCCTAAGATTACTTAATGAAGTCCATAAAATATTGTTTTCCATAGGGGTAAGTGCTACTGAAAAGGGTTAGCTCGCTGCATATCAACTCAATGACGTGGCTATAACATGGTACAGTGAGTGAAAGGATTGTAGGGCTTTAGGAGGTGGTCTAGTGACTTGGGAGATCTTCAAAGAGGCCTCTCTTGAAAAATTCTTTCCAAGGGAAGCTAAGGTAGAAGAGTTCATAAAACTTTGTCAATAATGTATGAGTGTAAAGGAATACTGCTTAAAATTCATTAAGATGTCCAAATATCCTTCAGCTTTGGTTTCTAATGATAGGGATGAAATGAGCGATTATGTTCCTCGAGTGTCCGAAGATCTTGAAAAATAGGATTGATATGTAAGACATACCTAAGTCCAAGAATAGGTTTTCAAATCAGGTTCCTTTAAATTTCTTAAAAAATTTCAATGATAGAGGTTCTAACCTGAAATGCCAAAAGGGGAGAAATGTTGATCCACCAAAATAAACACCAACTTGTGGTAAGTGTGGTAACTAACATGTTGGTAAATGCCTTGTTGGGAATAATAGTTGTTATGATTGTGCCAAAGGTGGCCATATGGTGAAAGATTTTCTAATGTGACAAGTCATGGTAAGAGGAATGGCCAAATTCAATCAAGCGGTCCTAATTCTGAAACTCCAAAAAAAAATTGTTCAATGCACTCAACGCTAGAGGTGAACAAAAGAGCTTTCCCGACGTGGTGAGGGGTACATTACAAGTTTTCTATGTTAATGTTTATGGTTTGCTTGATCTAGGTTCTACCCTTTATTTTGTTACACCTTTGGTATCTAGTAAGTTTTATGTACTTCCCGATGTTTTGATTGAACCCTTTTCGATGTGTACCGCAAATGGGTGACTCTATGGTTGCATAGAATGTTGATAGGGATTGTCTTGTAATGCTCCCCAATAGAGTTACTCTTTTTTATTTGGTAGAACTTGACATGTTTGATATTTATATTATCTTTGTTATGGATTGGCTTCGTGCTTGCTTTCCTTCCATAGATTGTAAAACGAGGGTAGTAAAAATCAATTCCCAAATGAACCCATTTTAGAATGAGAAGTAGGGAATTTTATGCACATGGGTCAAAATATTTCTTGATTTAAGTCTTGTAATATGATATAAAAGTGTTGTCTATATTATGTAGTGAGAGTTAAGGACCTAGAATTTGAAACACCTTCTATTGAGTCATTCCCCGTAGTGAGGGATTACCCAGAGGCTTTTCTGAATAATCTTCCCGGCGTTCCTCTCAAATGGGAAATTGAATTTGCCATTGAATTGTCACCGGATACGAATTCCATCACAATTCCACCATATAGGATGGCTCCGACTAAATTGAAAGATTTGAAGATCCAACTCAAAAATTAACTAGACAAGAGTTTCTTTCAACCTAGTATATCTCCATGGGGTGGTTGGTCTTATTTTTTAAAAAGAAGGATGGGTCAATTAGAGTGTTCGTTGATTATCGCCAACTTAATAAGGTCATTGAAGAACAAGCATCCCCTCCCTCGGATTGATGATGTATTTGATCAACTCCAAAGTACTAGGTACTTTTCTAACATCGACTTAACGACAGGATATCACCAACTTAGGGTATGAGGTGAATATGTTCACAAATTAGCTTTCTAAACTAGATATTGTCACTATGAATTCCTTGTGATGTCTTTTGGGTAAACGAATTCCCCGGCGGCATTTACGTATCTAATGAATTGAGTTTTCCAAGATTACCTCAACTCATTTGTGATTGTTTTCATTGATGATATTTTGATATAATAAAATAATGAAAATTAGCATGAGAGTCACTTTAGTTTAGTCTTGCAACTCCTCAAGGAACACAAACTTTATTCCAAATTTAGCAAGTGTGAATTTTTGTTCAAGTCGGTCGCTTTTCTTGGCCACATTATCTCTAGTGACGTTGTAGAGGTGGATCTGATGAAGATGGATAACGTCAGAAATTGGCCTAGACCTTTGACTCCCACTGACATAAGTTGTTTCGTAGGTCTAGCCGGGTACTATAGAGATTTGTTGATGGATTTTCGTCCATTGCTTCTCCGTTGACATCCTTGACCCAAATGAAGGTGAAGTTTTAGTGGTCGGAAGTTTGCGAAAAAGGTTTTCAAGTGTTGAAAGGTAAGCTTACCTCTGCTTCGCTGTTCACCATATTGAATGGTAATGAAGTCTTTTTAGTTTATTGTGATACTTCCCAAGTAGGATTGGGATATGTCCTCATGAGAAGAATTATCTTACATATGACCTCAAATAGAGTATTGTAGTTTTTGCTTTGAAAATATGAAGACACTACTTGTATGATTATCATGTTGATGGGTTTACTAACCATAAAAGTCTTCAATATGTTTTTACACCAAAGGAGTTGAATCTTGGATAGAGAACACGGTTAGAATGATTGAACGATTACGACATGAGTGTCCCCTACCACCCTGACAATGCTAATGTTGTTGCGGATTCTTATAGTCGTATGAGTATGGGTAGTGTTTCTCATATGGAAGAATAGAAGAAAGAACTTCTAAAATATGTTCATAGGTTGGCTAATTTAGGCATGAGGTTAAAAGATTCTCCAAATGGTGGTATTATGGTCCATCATAATTCCGAGTCATCTTTAGTTGTTTAGGTGAAATCTAAGAAACACCTTGATCTTTTATTGATGGAGTTGAAGGAATCGATACTTGGTAAGCTCAATGAGTCATTCTCCCAAGAGGGGATGGTGTTCTAGGTACTAATGGAGAATATGTGTACTAGATGTTTAGGATTTGAGAAATCAAATTCTAGAAGAGGCTCAGGGTTCTCGCTAATCTATACATCCAGGTGCCACCGAAATGTATCATGACTTTAGAGAGATCTATTATATTAGTAGGATGGTTAAAAAAGGGATATAGCAGAGTTTGTTGCTAAGTCTCTTAACTACCAATAAGTTAAAGATGAGCATCTGAAACTAGGTGGTCTAACCCAAAATCATGGATGTCCTTACATGGAAGTGGGAAGCAATCAATATGGATTGTGTTTGTAGGTTGCCTCGAACCCGTAGAAAAAATTATTCTTTATGGGTTATTATTGATAGGTTGACCAAATTTTCGCACTTTATTCTTGTTAAGTCTACTTATACAGCCGAAGATCATTCAAGGATCTACATTAATGAGATTGAGAGCTTTCTTGGGATCCTTTTTCCTTCCTTTCTAATAGAGGTGCGTAATTCACTTATCATTTATTGGAATATTTTCAAAAAGGTTTAGGTACACAAGTGAACTTAGTACCACTTTTCTTCATCAGTCAGATGGTCGTCCCGAATGTACCATTGAGACCCTTAAAGACATGTTTAGAAAATGTGTTACTGATTCAAAGGAAACTGGGATGATCATCTACCTATGATTGAGTTCTCTTACAACAATGGCTATAATTGGAGCATCTCCATAACACCTTTTGAAGCTCTTTATGGTAGACGGTGTACATCTACGGCTTGATTATTTAAGGTTGGTAAGTCCTCACTCATTGGACCAAAGATTATCTATGAGGTTATAGAGAATTTTATAATTATAGGAGATAGATTTAAGATAGTCTATGGTTGGCAAAAGTGTTATGCCGACAATAGAAAATGAGGCCTTGAGTTTGAAATAGGTGATCATGTCTACTTGAAGATTTCACCTATGAAAGGGGTGATGAGATTCGATAAAAGGGGAAGTTAAGTCCCCGGTTTGTTGGTCCTTATTAGGTTTTACAATCGGTTGGATAGGTTTCCTATGAACTTAAACCACCTAGTGAACTAGCTTAGGTTCATCCGGTGTTTCGTTCTTCTATGTTCAAGAATAGCATAGGTGACTCGGTGTCTATTCTGCCTATGGAAGTTTTAGGGGTGGATGAGAACTTCTTCTATGAAGAGGTTCCGGTTGAGATCCTAGATTTCCAAGTCAATAGTTTGAGAACCAAGAAGGTTGCCTCTGTAAAGGTTCTATGGAGGAACCATCTTGTCGAGGGTGCAACTTGGGAGGATGAAGCCGACATGAGGTCGTGCTACCCTCATATATTTAATACTGGAGCTTAGACATTCTTCATAGTAAAGAAAATAGTGGATAATATGAAATTGACTTATTTCCCTACATAGGAGCATGTCTTGGTTAAATTTACACCAATTTGAGTTTAAGAAAATGCTTTCATACTCTATTGTTTCACTTATATGAAATAGATATGCATGTTGTCTTCTCGAGATTATTGTTTTTTATTGTTGTCATGAGAAGAATAATCACATGGTAACTCCTTAATGTATTTTAATCTCACGGTAATGTTGAGAAGGAAGTTCCTCACTATGTGTTATGAATATGGAGCTCTTATATGTTGTGCATCATTAATTGGGGGCTATGTGTAATGTTGTGATATGTGTTGAAAATTGTTCTGAACTACGCCTATGAGATAAGACTCATTATGATTTTATGTTGTTGTTAGTTACGCTGAAATTATTTTGTCCATCCTTACCCTTCAAAAAGATTTTAGTGTCATTCACGGACGAATGTTTCTAAGGGAGGATAATGTAACACTTCGGAAATTCACTAACTTAGACTAGAGTTTAATCTATTGATTAATGTTTAGAATGATATTTCCAGACCCATATTAATGTTATAATTTCATTTAGAAAAGGTTAGAGCCAAAACGACAAAGAAAGGCCTTGACGTCCAGAAACTAGCTAAATTGAACTAGTTGACATCCCTATATTTGGTGAAGGTTTTGAAGTGTCAAATAAGTTCTAAAACTAGTAAAAATATTTTGGATAGGTATTATGTATTCAAAAGGGTCGAAAATTTTGGTAAATATACCCCAACGACCACTCGAAGGGTCCTTAGGGAGGACCCCAACATGGATAGACATGATGCAAAAGTAGCCTACACAAGCATGAACCAAAAGGCTGTTGCATGACGCATTGCCCTCACGTGGTTCTATAAGATCAAAAATTAAGTTACGGTTTCTAGATCCTAACGTTTTTGCATAAAGTTTCTATGAGCCCAAAATGAATTCTAATATGGTTTTGAGGCAGTGTGTAAACTTTGAGGTGATTTGGAAGTCAAACGTTAAGGGACGACCAAGACGTTCGACGAGTAATAACCTATGTGCTTCATGTGTCCATATGTGTTTCATGATCTTATGAAGTCTTAAGATGAGTTACAATGATGTTTATTGACAATATATGAAGATTTATGAAGATTGCAGGTCAAATTTCCAAGACGTCCAAAACATTCGAAAGTTAGCCCTTACGAAGCACAAGTGTGTCCTTATGGGACCTAGTCTGTTTGGATGACTTATGTGTATTTTTTGGTTGAAGATAATGTGGGAGGTCAAGAACTTGTTATGTTTTGTATTTCTGTTTGAAACATTTGGGTACGAAATCTAAAGGGCCCCACAAAAGGTCCCATAAGAAGGACCCAAAGCTGTCGACACAGCCATAGCAGTGTCAATTGACGAGCCAAACGACGCCCAGTTGGTTGACAAATAGAAAATTGGTGGGATCTCGTCGATGGAAAAATATCTTGGAATACCAGGCCAAGGACCAATCGACGGAAGCCATAGAAATCCCGTCGATTGACCTATTGTCCGTCGATGGTACTTTCTATGATTGCCTACAACTGGTGCCTTGCGCTCTGTTTTATCAAGAGGTTAACAGAAAATTAACCCCATATCCTAAAATAACTCGAATTGACTTTTTTACCTATTTGGGTGTATATATGTAATCTAAAACGTTACAAACCCATTCCCATTCCCATTCACTCAAATTGAACCTTCCGTCCAAAACAAATTCTCTCTAGAAACCTCTATTGTTGCTGAAGATCAAGAACAACTTGTAGATTTGAATCTCATGGTTCTTCACAAATTTTTAGAGTTTTTCATATATATATAGTAATGGTGATCATTCATCTCTAGTTATCCTTCCATCTAGAGAGTTAATCTCAAAGTTTTCAAAGAGGAAATATGATGAAATGTCTTCTTTTTCAATCTAGCCATGGGTTCTTTGTAAAATAATTTTAAATGGTTAAATCATGATTAATTGTTGTTAACTGATTGTTTTTAACGTGATTTTAATAGAATTATCTGATGAACTCATGTTCTCTCCCTAAATAGATTGAGACCTTGCATGGGCTTTGTGATCATGGGTTGTTAATGGTTGATTTGTGATTCTCATACGTTGAATTGTCAATATCAACTGATATTTAAATCAATTAATGTTGAAGGATCCATGTGGATCAATGTATGAAGAATTGAGCATGCTTAGTCTAGTCAATAATGAGATCTCTTTAACCTTGCCTCTATTAAGCATGAATATGGAATTCGATTGTGTAGGGGTGGTTGTATCTACTGTCTTACTTGGATGTTATTTGTGAATTGTTAATAAGTGATTCATGTGTATCAATATCGATTAGCCTATGATTCATCTATTTTTCCATTGATCTCTAAAGTAGCAATGTTCACTACGATCTAGAGATTATCGAAGATTGTAGTAGGATTTCGTGTAGATTATATTTATGTTGTCCATAACTAATTCCTTATATTAATGATATTACTAATTTGTGTGAATGAATTCTTGATGATTAGAGAAAAGGATCCTTGGCATGAATTTATCTAGGTTCTTCTAGCCTACAATTTGAATGTTGTAATGAACATTATGTGATCTTAATTCTATGGTAGATGAAGCATGATTTCTATTTGATTTATATATAGTTAGCTACTACGGTAAACTTATATTATTGATACATGATGATTGATGAGAAAGAATAGGGAAGTTACTTGGTGATCTATAACTCTGTACTTTCTACCATATATGTGATATAGTGCACTAGTTGTATCATGATCTCATGACGACTTTTACATGGTTTCATTTATGACATAAGTACATATAGCTACTGATCTTTAATTTATTAATTTGGGAAAGGTGTATTGATCAATGATGATCAAGGATTGATTAATATGTAAGAATGACTTATCCCTCTACTTTTCTATATTAATGTAGTTATTGAAGCGTTGGATGGCATTGTGTGGTAAGGTCCACATATGGTGGAGGTATTTACCTACAAACGTGGGACCTCCATTTCATTCACATGCCCTTTCGGTGCTAACCAATTATTCCCTTTAGTAATCATCATGCTCATTATACAACATCACATTTCTACCCTCTAGGACCCGATGTGAACATCTTATCATAATAGCTCATAGATATTCATAAGTGAGAACTACCCTTTCACTTTAGAAACCACATACAAGTAAGTAAACCTTTCACTTAACACTTTATTATAATCAGGAGAAACTACTTTGAATCATATAATATTCATATCATATCATACACACATAATTCATGTCTAATTACATGTCTTAGGGTTAAGTATGAGGAATTTCTCGCATGATCATCACAACAATACGTTTGACATAGGACCATTACAATCTACGTAACTCACAACTCACAATTGAATCCAAGAAGAACCAATAAACATACCTCTTTGTCCATTTCAAGAAACTTCATACTTCTACTACCAAGAATACATAACCAATAACATAGAAAAGGTAAATTCAAGAAGCAATTCCATAATTAACAACAATGTAGTCAATCTAGATGTTCTTATTCTTCACAATTCAGCATACAATTCAAAGTTTTCATGAAATTGGGGGAACGACATGGGTCAAGGGAAATCTCATAGGAAATCATCAATTGACAATCAATATATACATAAAAAATATTAATTCATCATAATTAATGACAATTGATTCAAAATTTTATTTTTCATAGAAGAGTCATGTGTAGAAGGAAAACATAAATCTGGGGGATTTAGAAATCATCTTTCGGAGGGACCTCTTTGAAAAAAGGATCCTAAAAGTGAAAGAATTTATACCTTTGAGATGATAAATCCACAAAATTGTGTTGGAAACTTGAAAGTTTGATCTTCTTCTTGGATCTATATTGGGCACACAATAAATTTTTTAAAGGACCCCTCTCTTAAAAGGAACTATTCATACGTTGTTGAATAGAAATAAGGTATGGGTATTTTTGTAAAGTAAGAATAACAAAAACATGACTTTTACAAATCCAGGAAGTGGCTGCGCATTGCGGGGTTCATTTGACGATTTATTTTTGAAATCAGGGTGGAGGCTGTGAGCCCCGTGTAGTCCTGGTTTAGTGAGGCCAAATCCAACTCCTTGTGTGATGGTTGTGCTTCACGCAGTAGCCACCTAGTTATTGCTGCAAGAAGGCTGATTTGGTCGCCTTCTCGCCCATGTTTGGGTCCTCTCCAAGGACCCTTTCAATGGTCCATGGGGTGTGCTGACTGTTCATTTTTGTCACATCAGGGTTTACCCCCTACATGTAACTAGTGTCGTCATCCTCTTTCAGGACTAATACTAGCCTCTTAATCTCATGTCATTACATTCATAGTGTTTAAAGTGCGGAAAAATTTAAAACTATTCAATACATGTCATTGCCGAAAGAAGATGGACTAATTGCCAAAGTAGTACCAAAACATAAAACGTAGGAACTACGTGAATCCACTTACTAGTATTCCTTTGTGGGGCAAGATAGTTCAAGAACTAGGAGATATAGTTGGGACCCTTTTTATTCACCTTGCATTATAATCTCCAACCTCAAGAGTAATTTAGTGCTTTTATCTTCCCTATGTGGGAAGGAACACTCCTCAATCTAGTTCACTCATTGTTAAGCTAGAATATCTTTTTGAAATGTATTTAAATCTTTAATTATCAATTATAGCTTAGTTTAGGTTATAGGGTATACCCCTTGTATAATCCTGATCATCAATAGCTCAATAAGAATTGTATAAGTCCTTTCATCTCAATCCATATAGGTGACGTTAAAACATTACATATCATTTCACAATAAGGCACACTGGTATACATCACCACCCATATAACGTTTACATCTTAACAACCTCACAACCATAATGAAAACATTTAAATTAAACATCAAACAAACCTATAAATCCTAAATAAGGTATTCTCCAACAATCAAAATCATGATTTAATCACAATTAACCACAAGTTGTAGTAAGGAATACAAATTACAAGACTTACCAAGTCTCCTTCGTAGTTCATCACAACGGTGTTTACATCAACCCATAATTAAATCAAATTTAGATTTTCACCATCATAACCCAATATTCAACATAATAACAAGACTACAATAAACACTATAGCACAATTTAATACTAGATCATAGCTTAAAAATAAGATGCGTAGGTCAATTCACCTTCTAACCTAGATCATCCCTCAATACTAGTATGAAAGTCTAAAAGTTACTCTAATTTGTCAATGATTATTGCAACGACATCATATAATAGTGATTTAACCATAATCAACACAATTAAATCAATCACAAGCAAATTTACATCAAGATCAAACCTAGGGTTAAAGGTTAAGGATTGTGCTCTTCAGTTTGGGTCAAACCATCACAAATTACCACAAGTTAAAATAAATGTTAATTTATCAATTATACCCTAAAGAAAACACAAAAAATCAATTCAGAACATCAAATTGGTAATTGAGTGAAACCCACTTGAAATCCCAACTTTTGAAATCCATTTTGGAGAAGCCCTTGAGGAAAGAGTCTCAAAGGTGAATTAGATCGCATACCTTAACGTTTGGAGAAGATTTTTTTCTGTATTATTACCATTAAATCCCCCAAAAACGTTTCCTTGGTAGTCTTCAATGGTTAAATTTAACCCTCACAGACGAAACCCCGTTGACGGGCCATTTATGAGTCAACTGTTGGTGCCTACCTCCGTCCTGCACAATCGTTGTCTTCGTCAGAGACTGGTGCCGGTGGGGGCTTCCTCCATTTTACTAAGTGTTGATTTATGTTTGTCAATGATGCCCCGTCGATCCATACACGGACCATTGCCTGCATCTCTTCGATGCACACTGCCTAGGCAGTGTTGCCATCAATTTGAAAGGGTCCTCCTTAAGGGTCTTTGGATGGTCCTTGGGCAGTCGTACCCAGACATTTCGACCAAGAATCACCCTAAACACATGTTATACACCCTTACACCAAATTTCATTTATTTCCAACTCTTAAAATCTAGTAAGATAGACTAAGGCACGTTACTACCCCTTATAACTTATTTCCAAATGTCATGGACGTTCCTTGACGTTTTTGTTCTTAAACTTCCTAAATCATCTATAATCATTAAAATAGGTTTTAAAACAGTTTTTATACCACATGGAACCTATGTCAGGCTTTAAGACTCGTATTGAATTTTCAAAGTGACACATTATCCCCCCATAGGAACATTCGTCTCGAAATGACACTAATACTCTTTTGAAGGAAGGAATAGATTAAAGACTAGTAGCCAACAAATCAACAATAATAAATCAACATAAATCATATCATTTCAACAAGGAAAATTCCAAAAATCCAGTTACCACACATAAGGCTCAAAACACTTCATCATGAGGTATTTTCTTCTTACAACACGCATGAGTTCAACATACATTGCTTGAGTCAATTAGCACAAAGTTCAACTTATCAATAGTTCACATAAATTTTCAGTAAGACTCCCCATGTCAAAATGCACAACATAACACAAACAAACCAAAAATGCAAAATTTCAGGTACAAGTGTTTAATTCACTGTAATGCAACTCAAAATGCACATTTTTGCTAGACTTCACCAAAAATAATGGAACTTCAATTCCTAGTCATATTTATATTATTAAAAATGATTAACCTTGATTATCAAAGAGATGAGGGTAACAAGAGTTCATGTGTGCCTAAGCCTCCCATGTTGCCCCATGAACTAGGTGATTCTTCCATAACACCTTTACGCAAACAACCTCTTCATTCCTAAACTTCTTGACTATCAAGAATTTGAACCATAAATTTTATCATAGGAGAGGTTATCATTGACACCAAGACCCTAAATTGGAATAATGGAATCGGGATCACTCATATAGTTCTTCAACATGGAAATATGGAAAACTTGATGAACCAAAGAAAATTCACTAGGGAGTTCAAATTCATATGCAACCTTTACAACTCTTTCCAAAATTTCATAGGGACCCATATAATGAGGATTCAATTTTCCTTTCTTTCCTAATCTTACACCCCTTTCATTGGTGAAATATTCAAGTACACTATATCACATTTTTTAAACTCCAAATTTGTTCTCTTATGTTCGGCATAAACATTTTGACAACTATAGGCCGTTTGACACCGGTTCCTTATGAAATGAAATTTCTCTTATGTCTTGTAAATAAAATCGGGACCAAGGAGCGAAGGCTCACCCACTTCAAACAACCTATAGGAAACCTACACCTCCTACCATAGAAGGCTTCGTAGGGAACCATGCTGATGGATGAATGAAAGCTACTAATATAAGCAAACTCAACCAAAGGCAAATGCTTATCCCAATTCCCTTTAAAATTAATAATGCAAACCCTAAGCATATCTTGAAGGTTTTGAATAGTGCGTTCCTCTTGACCATTCATTTGGGGATGAAAAGCGGTACTCAACTTCACCTTAGTATCCAATCTTTTTTGGAAAGACATCCAAAATCTAGATGCGAATTGTGCACCCCGATCATATAATATTGATAATGGAATACCATGGCGAAACAGAATCTCAGCTATGAAAATCCTAGCATAATCTTTCGCCGAATTAGTAGACTTTACCGAAATAAAGCAAACATACTTGTCAACCTATCCACAACCACCCATATGGAATCATACGACCTTTGAGTTCGAGGTAAACCCACTACAAAGACCATATTGACATCTTCCCACTTCCAAGTAGGAATATGGATCTTTTGTAGTAAGCCACCCGGCTTTTGATATTCGGTTTTTACTTGTTGTCAATTTGGACACTTAGCAACAAACTCTGCTATGTCCTTCTTCAAATATTCCCACCAATATATCTACCTTAGGTCATGGTACATTTTTGGCAAACCCGGATGAATGGAGTAGCGGAACCCAAGGGCTTCTTCAAGGATTCGGTCAACATTGGGAACACATAGTCTCCCTTGGCACCTTAAAATACCATGCTCTCCTAGGGAGAAAGTCTTGTTAAGTTTGCCAAGGACCGATTCTTTCAACTCTATCAATGATTAGTCCAAGTGTTATTTGGATTTCACCTCAACTAATAATGATAACTCGGAGTAATTACAAACGATGAAATCACTATCCAAAGAATATTCTAACCTCAGCCCAAACGTAGAAAACCTATGAACTTCCTTTGCTAGGACTTTCTTGGCTTAATCAATGTGGGATACACTACCATAGTCATACTACTTAGGGCATCCGCCAAAAGATTAGCCTTGCCGTGGTGATAGAGGACATTCATTGTAATCTTTCAACAAATCTAACAACCTTCTTTGTCAGAGATTAACCTCCTTTGGAATAAACACATATTGAAGACTCTTATGGTCGGTAAAGACATAGACATGTACACCATACAAGTAATGCCTCCAAATTTTCAACGTAAACACCACGGCCTCTAACTCAAGGTCATGAGTGGGATAGCTTCTCACATGTACATTAAGTTTCCTCGAGGCATCATCTATCACCTCTAACTAAAGGTTATGAGTGGGATAGTTTCATAAGCACGAACCCGAAACCCAAATGTGATTCATCACAATACACAACAAACCCTTATGTACCCTCCAGTAAGATCAACACGATAGAGGAAGTAATGTTATCATTCAACAATTGGAAACTTTTTTCGCATGCCTCCGACCACTCAAAGTTCTTATACTACTGGGTCAAAGTAGTCAAGGGAGATGCAATGGACGCAAATTCATCCAAGAACCTCTTATTATAACCCTCTAGACCGAAGAAACTCCTAATGTCGGTTGGAGTCAATGGTCTAGGCCAATTTTTCATTGCCTCCGTTTTCTTTGGGTCTACCTCAACTCTCTTACTAAAGATTATGTGCCCAAGAAATGCTACCAACCTAAACCAAAACTCAAACTTGCTATATTTGGCAAACTATTGATGTTCCTTAAGGGTTTGCAATACTACCCTTAAATGATCAATATGATCACTTTCATTTTTTGAATATATCAAGATATCGTTGATGAAGACTGTGATAAATGAATCTAGGTGATTTCGAAACACCCTATTCATTAGGTCCATAAACGATGTCGGAGCTTAGTGAGACCAAATGACATTACCAAAAACTCATAGTACCCATTCCTAGTTAGAAAAGTTGTCTTTGGTACATCCTCACCTCTCTCCCTACGTTGGTGATACTCTGACCTCAAGTCTAGTTTTTTAAAGTAGCTTGCCCCTTTGAGTTGATAAAAGTAGTCGTCAACCCGAGGTAGAGGATACTTATTCAATGTTGACCTTGTTGAATTGGCGATAATATTTATACATTCTCAACGACCCATACTTCTTCTTTACCAAACAAGATCGGAGCACCCAACGGAGAAATGCTAGGCCTTATAAAACCCTCATCTAGTAAGTCCTTAGGTTGATCCTTCAACTCCTTCAATTCGGCCAGAGCCATCTGGTGAGGAGAAATGAATAGGATTTGGATTCGGTATCAAATAAATACAAAATTCAATTTCCCATTCAAGAGGATAGAGGGAAGGTCATTAGGAATGACCTCCGGAAACTCACACTCACTACGGGTACCGACTCAATGGAAGGAATTTTGGAGTCTAAATCTTTGACTCTTACCATGTGATATAGACAACCATTTGAGATCATATTTCATGCTTTTAGAAAAGAGATAATATGACCCTTTTGGAATTGAATTTTCCCCTTTTCACTAAACAAGGGGTTCTTTTGGAAAAAATAAACCTCACCATTCATTTTGTACAATAAATGGAGGCAAAACAGGCATGCTACCAATCCATACCCAATATAATATCAAAGTCAAATATATCAAGTTCTATTAGGTCAGCATAGGAAACTCTACTGGGCAACATTATAGGACAATTTTTGTACACTCTTTTTGCAACAACCGACACACCCACCGGAGAAGACACTATAAAAGGTTCATGCAAAATGTCGGGGAAAATTTAAAAAAATTTAGCTACAAGAGGTGAAACAAATTATAAAGTAGCACCAGGATCAATTTAGGGATAAGCATCAATAGAGAAAACTTTCAACATACTAGTCACCACGTCGAGAGAAGTCTCTTGTTCACCCCTAGAGCGGAGAGCATAGAAGCAGTTCTTTTTTGAAGCATCACTAGATCCACTTTCTTGAGCTTTCACCACTACCCTTGTTTTGTCCCCTCTCATTAGGGAAATCTCGAACATTGTTCCCTCTTATGCCACAACCAAAGAAATTGTCCGTCCCTTTACGGCAATCAAGATATTGCTTCTTGCGACACTTTCAATGAGTTGGCTTCTCTGTTGGTGAATTAGTACATCTTCCCTTCTTGAACTTAGGGTTAGAGACCTTTTCACCACTAGACTTTGGGAACTTTGAAGGAACTTGACTTGAAACCCGCTTCATAAGCCTAGGCTTTTCTTGTATCTCAAGCCTATTCTTTGAAGAGCTTCAATTAAAAGATATTTCCCTCTTAGCATCTTTACATTTCCTCCTACACCTTGCCTCTTCCACATTTATGGCATGCACCATAAGACGAGATAGGTTCATATTGTCATGTAACATATAAGAATGAAACTCCTCTTTCAAATCATTTGACACTCCCATCACAAAATGACTCATTTAATCTCTAGGATAAGTTACCAAAGAATGACTCGATAATTGCAAAGAGTACTCATGGGCACTCTTACCTCTTTGGCGAAGTTTGATGAACATCACTTTTTGCCTCCCTCATCTCCCTAGGACCGAACTGATCAATAAAATCCTTATTGAAGATCTTCCAAGTCAACTGACCACCTCTCAAGGGCCTAGTATCCCTCCATTCAACAATGTGAGCTTGAACCACGTCCTTGAGTTGATAAGTGGCTAACTCGGCCTTCTCACTCGTAGACAACCCCATATCTAAAAGTATATTATAGGCTTCATTGATGAATTCTTGGGGGTCTTCCTAAGCCCTAGACCCGTAGAAGGTAGGAGTGTTCATTCAAGTGAAGTCCCTTAGACGGGAAGACATAGTAGTGACCTGTTGATGACGATAGGACACAACCTCCCGGTTTGCTTGGGCCATAATAGATTGGGCTTTAGTCATGGCCGCTTGTTCTTGTGTAGTGATATCTAGGGACATTTGTAGAGGAGCGGTACTTATATTCTCATTAGTCAAGGGAGGAGGATTGACTGTGGCATGCTCCATCTTAGCATCTTCTTCAAGTGGAGGAACTTGATCACCATGGGAAGGAGCTCCCGCATTGGCAACTTCCTCTTCAAGTCTTCGTGCCACGTAATTCTTGTGTTCATTCTTCGTGTAAGAAAAACAATAGGATTAGATGCAAAAGAACACCATAAGTATACTATAGTGGCATGATATAAGATTTCAAAGAAAGAGAGTGATTCCTAGGCATCACATAGATTACTATTCTTAAGTGTGGTGCACTTCACAATTATGAATCCAAACATACATAGACGATGTAGAGAGAGATACATAACCAAGAATATTCAACGTCATGCTCTTATACAAAGTTTGTCACATCCGAGTTTACCCCCTAGACGTAATCGGCATCGTTGTCCTCTTTATGGACTAACACTAGCTTCTTAGTCTCAAGTCATTACGTTTATACGCTAAAAGAGTGGAAACATTTCAAACTTTTCAATATATCTACTTGGATGTTTGCATAGACATAATATAGTCGAATCAAGTATACATAGACTCTTCGTATATGATGGTTACATAGCCTTCTACTTTTATTGCACATACATACATACATACATATATATACATACATACTTATATATATATATATATATTATATATATATATATATATATATATTATATAGTCTCAAGGATTGTCTCATATCATACAATCCAAATGGTCATAAAAATTTTTGCAGAGCCCTACATCAAATGAAATGAAGCAACATATAGGCTTATACAAGTCGTACACAAAAGAAAGTGCAATGAACATAAGAGTCTTAGAAAACAAAGCAACTTTCTAGGCAAGATATTGGCATCACCCTCGGAAAATGAGGACCTAACCACTTGGATTATAGAGAATAACCAAGCCATCTTCAAGTTGTCTCAAATGAGCCTTCAACGACGAAAACCTAAAATATTTGGGAAAAAGGAAGAAATTGGGTTAGTACTCCACATGTACTATGTATGAGACCATTTGCACATATAAGAGCAAAGATTGTAAAAGGGACATTTAGTCAAAAACAGGCCATTTTACCCTTTCAAAAGTCTAATGCATAATCAAGCAAGTCATACCAATCAACCAAACATGCTTACTAACTCAACAAGTAATATGTATACCAACATACTTGAATCCTTATCAAGTCAACAAGTGCAATGACCAACCAAAGCCCCATAGGCTTTCTCAATCAAGTAGACACAACAAGAAAACATAACCAATGTCTTACTCCACATAGAATAATATTTAGATATGTTGTTCATCTTATTTTAAAAATATAACCCAAGACACACAGAAAGGAACTATTTAACATTTAGTATCAACAATATTAAATATGATTATGTACATATCATATATTTTCATAACATAACATATATATGAACATCCTCCTAAGACTCCCCTCAAGGATAACTAGTTCAATGCTTAGGTAGAGTCCCATACCGCTACCTAGATTAAGCTAGACCACTTAGGTTATCCTACTTAGAGTTCAAATCCTTTAATTCATTTTAATTTTTGAGAACATCTTTCATTCACCGACATAGACAACATGAGCTAGTGTGGAATCCGCTTTCATGAAACCCAACACCGAAAGAAGGTGGACTACATGCCAAAGTAGTACCCAAAAATAAAACATAGCAACTGTGTGGATTCACTAGCTAGTATTCCAATGGGACCAATATATTTCAAGAACTAGGAGATAAAGTTGGAATTATTTTTATGCACCATGCATTATAGTCTCCAATATGAAGAGTAATCTAGTGCTACTACCTTCACTATGTGGGATGGGACACTCCTCAATCTAATTCTTTAGGTGCTAAGCTAGAGTCGCTTTTTGAAATATCTTTAAGCCCTTAATTATCAATCATTGCTTAGTTTAGGTAATAGGGTCTACCCTTTGTATAATCATCATCATTAATAGCTCAATAAAAATTGTATGAATATAATTCATTTAATCAAAACTCAGGTGAGGTTAACACATTACATATCATTTCATAATAAGGCACATTGATATACATCACCAACCTTATAACCTCTACATATTAACAACCCCATAACCATAATCAAGACATTTCAATTCAACATCATACAACCCTATTAATCCTAAATAAGGCGTTCTCTAACACACAATATCATGACTAAATAATAATTAACCACAAGTTATAGTAGGAAATAGGAATTACAAGAATTACTAAGTCTCCTTCAAAGTTCATCAGAACAGTATTACCATCAACCCATAATTCTAACAAATTTAGATGTTCAACATCATAACTCAATATTCAACATGATAACAATAATAGAATAAACATTATAGCACAATTCAATACTCGATAATAGATTAAAAAAAAGATGCCTAGGTCAATTCACCTTCTAACCTAGATTATCATCACAAGACTAGTATGACAGAATAAAATTAACCCTAATTTTTTAATAATTGTTGTAAGGACATCATCTAATAGTTATTTAACTAATAGTCAAGACAATTAAATCAATCACAACCCAATTTACATAATGATCAAACCTAAGGTTAAGGGTTAAGGATCGTGCCTTTTAATTCTGGTGTAACCATCAGAAATTACAATAATGAAGTTCAAGTAAATGTTAATTAATCCATTATACTCTAAATAAAACATAAACAACTTCGTTCATAACATCAAAGTCGTAATTGAGAGAAACCCACTTGAAAATCTAACTTTTGAAATCCATTTTGAAGGAACCCTTTGAGGAAAGAGTCGCAATGGTGAATTAGATCCCATACCTTAACATTTGAAGAAGATTTAATGGAGATTTCGTCCCTTTACATCCCCCAAACTCCTTTCCTTGCTAGTCTTTAATGGTTATTTCAAGTAGAGAGAGAAAGAACAGAGAAGGAAGAGTGTTTGTTTTGAGATTTGTAATTAGATTAATTGCGGTTGTGGACATTATATTGGAGTTAAATTAATTAATTATTCTTCCCTTAATACCTAAATAATCACTAAACCACTTAATTTATTAGTTGATTTAATATTAAAAACATGCAGGAAATTTAACGCTCGCAGACGAAACCCCGTTGACGGGCCATTTCTGAGTAGACGGTTGGTGCTTGCCTCCGTCCAGAACAATAGTTGTCTTGGTCAAAGACTGGTGCTGGCAAGGGCTTCCTCCATTTTTCTAAGTCCTGTTCTATGTTTTGCAATGACACCCCATCGATCCATACACAAATCGTTGCATGTATCTCGTCGATGCACATTGCCTAGGATGTGTTGACAGCAACTTGCTAGGGTCCTCCTCAAGGGCCCTTGATTTTTCATTCTGCAGTCATATCCGGACGTTTTGACCATGAATCACCTTTAAAAAATGTTATAATCCCTTCCACTTATTTTCATTGATTTCCAAATCCTAAAAGCTAGTCAAATAGACTAAGGCACACTAGTACCCCTTATAACTAATTTTCAAACATCATGGACGTTCTTGTATGTTTTGGTTCTTAAACATTCTAAATGACCTATATTCATTAAAATATAACTTCAAACAGTGTTTAGACCTCATGTCACATATGTTAGGCTTTAAGACTCACCTTGAATTTTCTTAGTGTTACAATTTTGACACAATATACTATACTCTACCAATTCAAAGTCATTTTACATTTTTTGGACTTCATATAACCCTCCGAAGTTTTCACCGACAATAGGGATGTCAACTAGTTAAATTTCGCTAGTTTTCAAATCTTAAGGAATTTTTAAATACTATGGCCCCAATACATCTCGAACAAATTTATACTTATTTAGGGCTAAAATAGTTATTAATCAACATATAAGTCTGTAATATGGCTCATAGAATTTCCGGGGTTAGTCAATACTCCCCCTCATAGGAACTATTGTCCCCGAATGACACACTAGACCTTTATAAGGGAAAAAGAGACTCAAGACTAGAAGGACAACGAACAAGAATGTACTAAAATGAGTCACAACTTATTGGAGGAATCATTCACTACTTTCAATATATAATCATAGCAACAACACGAAGGAACTTAACTCATAACATACCATATACTCAAGCTCAACTTTTTCATGTCATATAAGGAGGAACTACATTGAACATTTAAATATGAGATCTTTTGAACATCAAGAGTTTTACATGATGATTTCCTTTCATAACAACATCACGCATGCTCAATATAATTTTCAGAAATACATGTAGCACAACACATATTTAAGTGAAAAGTAACCATAAGAAACATGCGTCATGAAAACTTAACTTAGGCATGCACTTCTGCTATAATATGCACCTATTAGAAAAAAACATGACAAGTTCAACATTATTCACAACAATCATATAAGGAAATACTAACGTTAACCTTGGCTAGAAGTTAGAGGGGGAAAAATGAGGATAGAAGGACATCATATCGGCCTCTACTTCACATGTAGTTCCCTCAAGAAAGTGGTCCCTTCATACAACTTTTTATGAGGGAACCTCCTTATTTATCAGTTTCATAACATGTTGATCGAAGATGTCAACCGGGACTTATTCATATGAAAGGTCTTCTTTTAACCCTAAACCTTTTAGAGGAAGAAAGGAAACCGGATCACCTATAGACTTTTTAAGAATAGAAACATGGAACATCGATAAGTAATGTCCAACTCATTTGCAAACTTGAATTTAAGGGAACCACTCCCAACTAGCTTCAAAATTTCATACAGGACAATATAACGAGGACTAAGCTTCCCCTACTTTCCAAACCACATCACCCCTTTCATGGATGAAATTTTCATGTAGACCCACTATTTCAAATTTAAGGTCTCTCTTCCTATTATTTGCATAACATTCTTGCTGACTTTGAGTCATTTTTAGTCTATCTCTTATAACAAGAACCTTCTCGAGGGCTTCATTAACCAAATCGGGACCAAGTAGAGCATACTAACTGTAACATTCCATAAAATGTACTTGTCTAGTGAATATTGGGGTCCAATATTGAGTAATATTGGGCATGATAGAGAATATTGGCTTAAGGATGTTAGTCGATTTCTATGTATTAAGATATACCTTGACGTACAAATTCCCAAATTCATGCCTTTTTAGGAATTGTACCTTCAATGAAGACCCTAAACTAGAATTCTTAATTCCTTAAGTCAGACATTAGGTACGAGGCATCCAAGTGTCAAGCCTAGTTATCATGGGCACATGATCATTTAAAATGATCATGTAGAGTATGCAGTGCCCAAGGATATAGTGCGGATACTTAGAAAAAAAAGATATGAGTTGTGACATAGTGGAGCATACGTCCAACACATGTACAAGCACATGTGCTAACCGGCCAAAGAACATGCCCCACAAAATTCGGTTATGGTGGTTAGGGGGCAGGCGCACGCACGACCCAAGACATGTCTAGCTTCCTAACAAACTCTAGGCTCTAACTAACTTACATAATTAGCTAACTAACCTAGGACAAAAAAATTAAACTAAATACAACACTCGAATACGTAAGACCCAACCAACTGATACTAACCTAGTAACTAACTCAAGGAACAACCTAGTACCAAACCTAGGATTCCTTAAAGGGGTTGGTTACGGTCTTAGTGACTTATGTATTTTAGTAATTACCCTAGGACACTTAATTAATTAAATTATCAACTTAAATAATTGAAATAATTTCAAAATCAAGGTCGAACACTTAGATAATTTTATATTTGTCTATATCAAAATGTTTTCCTATTTTTAATCAATTTAGGAGAGGCGTTTTGACGATTTAAAGGTTATTCTTCGTGATCTTTTGTACAAAGTTCAAGGTGATCTTCATAGATTAAATTCTAAAGTAAGATATGGGTTTTCTCTCTTGGATTCCTTTCTCCAGCAAGCTTTCCAGACCATTTGAATTCAAGAAAATGAAATGAGGTTTGTTCCCAATGAAACGAATATTCATCTCCCTAATTCTCCCTATTTCCGATTTAAATAGTAAGTATAATGTAAATCTCGAGCATGTTGTTGGTATGTGGTTCTAATTGATCATTATTTGTAGATTTTATTGTATTATAATGTCAAATGAGACAAATAGACTAGATCCGTATTATTGAAGTATTATTCATATGAGATAAGGAGTGTTGTAATGTATAATTGTGTTCAAGAAGATGAAAATTGTTATGAGTCACCTATGAAGTTTAGTTTTCTATTAAAAAAATAGGCTTGCTTAAAATGATGAGACTACATTAGTATATACATGAAGTTAATTTAATTGGCTAATAATATTCTCATGACTACTGTTTAGTGAAAGATTGGTTTATGCCAATAAATTGACTTACAATGTTATTTCAAAAACATGATATAGAATTAGATAAAACTAAGTTATACCAAATTAAGCATCACCAATGTAACTCCATGAAACTCATAATCAAGGGTAGTCCAATGATTGGGACAAGTCCCAACTTATCCTATAGAAAAGAACTTGTGAACAAAGTAGCACAATAAAGAGTCCCCATAACTTTCATAAAGAATGGTACAAGACTATCAAAGAATATTAAAAAAAATAAGGTGAGTAATTACATAACTAAAAGCTTATGAGTTATGTAATTTACAAAAATGGGGTGTTAATGGAAGTGAGACAAGTCTCACTTGCAGCTAAATAATTATGCTAAACATAAACACATAAGAGGGTGTTAGAAATCGTGAGACAAGTATCATTAACACCATAATGATAATGTAATGTTTAAGTTCACATTTATCAAGTAAAGAAAGGGATAACAAGTCATCCATTGAGGTATGCATACCTCATATTAGAAGCAAGCTTCTATAATGTATAAGTCATCTCTAAAAGTTATAGAGTATATGTAATTTAGCAAAGCATCGATAGACTAGCAATGAGCTTGTGCAAGAACATGTAAGCCTCATGTGATAAGGGTACCACCAAAGTGTATAAGAATCTCTGAAATATCCTTGTATTCAAAGGTGAAGCTCAAGACTGCATTTCAACCATAGACAGATGGACAAAGCAGAGCGTACCATTCAGACCCTAGAAGACATGCTGAGAGCATATGTTATTGACTTCAATAGGAGTTGTGATGATCACTTGCCACTTATTGAGTTCTCTTATAATAATAGCTAACAGTCCAAAATTGGGATGGAATCTTTTGAAGCATTATATGGCAGGAGATGTAGGTCTCCAGTTGGTTGGTTTGAGGTAGGACCATCCTTGGTCGTGAGATCGTACATGAGGCTGTGGACAAAGTGAGAATTATCAGGGATAGATTGTCTATTGTTTACTGTCGTCAAAAATCCTATGTTGATAATAGGAAGAGTGCTCTTCAATTTGAGGTAGATGATCAAGGTAAAGTGAAGATATCACCCATGAAAGGGGTGATGAGGTTTGGTAAGAAAGGGAAGTGGAGTCCATGGTATATATATATCATTATGATATGTTACAGAGAGTAGGGAATGTTTCCTACGAACTAAAATTATCAAATGACTTGGCTTCTGTTCATCCAGTGTTTCAGGTTTCGATGCTTAAAAGTGTCTACATGATCCAACATCCATTCTACATGTAAAGGGGTTAGGAGCCGATGAGAACCTTTCTTACGAAGAGGTTCCACTTGAAATTTTAGATTACCAAGTGAAGAGGCTGAGGAACAAGGAGTTTGCCACCGTAAAAGTGTTATGGAGGAACCATCTTGTTATGGGAGCAACATGGGAGGACGAGGCCGATATGAGATCTCGTTACCCTCACTTGTTTAGATATTGAGGTTAGATATACTCTTCCTAAGTCTGATTTTGTGTATGAAACTCTAAATTTTAGTGCATTAGTCGATTTTTGTGTTTTAAGTCCATAACTGTCTATTTTATACTTGCACCATATGACTTAATATGAGTTCATGCTTTCATTCATGTTGCTGTTTTTGTATAGCATTGACATGATTTTTATGTTGCATAAGTTATGATGTGCATTGAGTTAAAGTAAGATTAAGAGGGAAATTCTTCAATATCAATTATGAAGCTTCAGATATATAAGCTTTGAGTGATGTCCATCATCAAGAGTAAGCTCTGAATCAGATGTAACTACACAATTTTAGGCCTACGGCCACCCCACTAATGTGTATCCCAAACTAGCAAAGTATGTCCTTTGATAAAATGCCACACTTTTGGAATTTCGGCAACACTTTCTAGAGGGGCGGCCAAAAGAAGTGTAACCTTTGACATTATACAACACTTATTAAATGTCGCCACTTTTGGCTACACTTATAAAGCGTAGCCAAAAAACTATAAGTCTAAGATTTGTTGTGATGCATTAGCAACACCTACATTTTATTATACTACACTTAAAAGCATTGCTTTTGTGGTTTTATTGGTCACACATCAAAAGTTTTGCCTTTTATGGTTCATCTATCGCAACACTTCAAAAGTATTGCCTTTTATATCTCATATATAGCAACACTTATGAAATGTAATTTTATATCGCATCTAGAGTAATATTTATTAAGTGTTACTATATATATCATCTAGAGCAACACTAATAATGTGGAATTTTATATCTCATCTAGACTAACACTTATAAAGTCTAACTTTATATATCATTGTAACAACCTGTTTAGTCGTTTTGAGCAGTAGAGTATTTCTGGTAATAACTGTCTGAGTCGACGGACCGTCATGGGCACGACGGACCGTCGAGGGGGTCTTGTTCCAAAACACTTAGATTCTGAAAATTTGGGTATTGAGATCGACTTCACGACGGAATGGAAGGACGGACCGTCGTTGGCACGACGGACCGTCACAAATCTTTCCACAGAATTGACTCTCTGAACTCTGTGACGGACCTGCAACACGGACCGTCACAGTCATGACGGACCGTCACAGGCTCCGTAAGTCCACTCGAGTAGGAATTCTGCTAAAGTTTTTAAAGGGGCGTTTTGGACTATTCATGCTTATAATTATAAAGTTTGTAGGTTAATGTTAATAATTCAATTACTTGGGGGTTAAAGGAGATAACCTTGAAATAAATAGTGGGTTATTTTTATCATCTTTTATACTTAATTATATGAAAATTAGGGTAAAAGAAAAAGGGTTTGAATAAGAAAAATAGAAAGAACAGAGAGAAGAGGGACGAACGAACGAGAGAAAGAGAAGAACGCAGCTTTGGGAAAGTAAATTGCTTGATCACGATTCTTCGGTGGAGGTAGGTTATGGTTTAAACTGTTTCATAGTAAAATCTTAATAGAAAATGATATGTATTGGGTAGTATTGTAAAATCTTCTATATGCTTAATTGTGTGCTTGCATGATGTGATTATGTAATTGTAATGGATTGGAAAGATGAGGCTGTGAATCTTAAACCTTAAATCCACTTTGTTAATGATAATGCCTTGGTATAAAGGAAGGCTTGATGAACAGGAAAATAATGAGATTAGGGGATCGGGTGTCACGAACCGACACGTAGTAGTAGTGGATCGGGTGTCACGTTCCGACACCAGGATAGTAGGGGATCGGAGTGTCACGTTCCGACATCAGGATACTAGTGGATCGGAGTGTCACGTTTTGACACCAGGATAGTAGGGGATCAGAGTGTCACATTCCGACACCAGGATAGTAGAGGATCGGAGTGTCACGTTCCGACACCAGGATAGTAGAGGATCAAAGTGTCACGTTCCGACACAAGGATAATAAAGAGAATGAATCTTGAATTACGCTAATATACACTGATTTGAAGAACCTAATTCTTAAGTGAGTACGGTGTGGAGTCTGAGTCCTCATAGATGTGTTTGGTGTTGTGGCAAATGATTCTTATAATTGTTGCTATCACCTGTTAAGTATTTGGTTGGTTTTATGTTATTATTCGATATATATTGCTTTCTATTATGAGTTGGCCATTGATACCTACTCAGTACTTGTGCCTTGTACTGACCCCTACTTGTATTTCTTTTTCTTTGTTATTTACGGAATGCAACAAACGTGCCATCGTCTTCAACTCGTCCTCAACTCTAGCCAGTCTTCATCACGCCAGATTTCAGAGTGAGCTATTGTTTCTAGCTTGGACTGGATCTTCTTCTTCATGTCTTGATGCCTTGAAATTCCTGCATGGACTAGCTGGTTATTTATTTTAGCTTCTTAGACACTCTTAGATGTATTAATTTGAGGATAGATGTTCTGTGGTGATGACTTCCAGATTTTGGGGATAGTAATGATTAATATTTTTAGATTAGTTATTTAATTATTATTGAGTTAAGTTGAGTTTTAATTCTATCCGCATTATATGTTGGTTATAATATTGGTTTGAAATGTTGGGTATGTTGTTGGTTCGCTCACATAGTAGGATAAGTGTGGGCCACTAGCGGCTCGTTTTGGGTCGTGACAAACTTGAATCAGAGCATTAGGTTCGTTGGTCTCATCACACAAGAACGAGTCTAGTAGAGTCTTGAGGAACAGTAGGGGGACGCCTTTACTTTTCTTTGAGAGGCTATAGGACTTTAGGAAAATTCCATTCTTTCTTTCTTTCGTGCTATTACTTGGATCCAATTGGTATCTAGGTGATACAAATTGGTATCTGACCATCTTCACTCTATTTCGCAGATGGTTAGAACTAGAGCAACAACTGCGCAAACACCAACACCGCCAAGACAAGATGCGTCTGAGCCAGCCACTGGGGCTGTAGCTCAAAGAGGAGTAGTGGCAAGAGGCCGTGGTAGAAGTCGCGGGAGGACGTCCTCTAGAGGAAGAGGACAAGAACCTGGCCCATCTAGTACTAGGGCGGTGACTCCTCCATCGACTCAGGAAGTAGTAAGAGAGGGTGAGGAAGGGGAAAATGAGCAAGTGCAGAATGAGGAATTGCCACCCCAACCCACCCCATAGATGATTAACCAGGTTCTTGCCTATCTTAGCGGGTTATCTGATCAAGGCACGACACCTCCAGTGTTCTCTGCACCAGCACCTCAGGTTTCGGGAGTACAACATGCAGCTGCTATGGCTCCCCGCATGGATGCTTCATTGGAAATAGGCACGTTTCCTCGGTTTACTACAGGGCCTATAATGACGAGTGATCAGCACGAACTTTTCACTATGTTCTTGAAATTGAAACCTCCAGTCTTCAAGGGTGCTGAATCTGAGGATGCCTATGACTTCCTGGTTTATTGTCATGAGTATCTACATAAGATGGGCATAGTAGAACGATTTGGCGTTGAGTTTGTGACCTATCAGTTTCAAGGAAATGCCAAAATGTGGTGGCGGTCGTATGTTGAGTGTCAACCAGCACAGGCACCACCTATGACTTGGGCATCATTTTCTAGCTTATTTATGGAGAAGTATATACCCCGGATTTTGAGGGATATGAGGAGAGATGAGTTCCTAAGCCTAGAGCAAGGAAGGATGTCGGTTATTGCTTATGAGGCTAAGTTTCGTGCACTATCCAGGTATGCCACCGAGCTTTGCTTCAGTCCACTAGAGCGGATTCGCCGTTTTGTGAAGAGGTTGAGGTCAGATTTGCGGATTTCAGCCTTACAGGTAGCTGCTACAGCAAAATCCTTTAAGGAAGTGGTAGACTTTGTGATAGAGGTGGAGTGAGTGAAGCCAGATGACTTCACCATGGCATCAAAAGAAGAAAAACAAGGGCGAGAAGGAGTACCTGAATCTGTAAACAGGTGTGGGTATTTTTCTTGCATATCTGCCTCCTTCTCCCAAGTGGCCTCTTCAACCGGTCGATTCTTCCATTGAACCTTGATGGATGCAATCTCCCTCGACCTCAACTTGCGAACTTCTCATCTAAAATAGCAACAGGTTCCTCTTCATAAGTCAAATTCTCATCAAGCAGAACAGAATCCAACGGATGATGTAGTTTCCATCCCCATGGTACCTTTTCAACATGGACACATGAAATACCGGATGCACTCCGGACAGCCCTGGAGGCAAGGCTAATTCATAAGCCACCTCCCCTACTTGCTTAAGTACTTCAAATGGTCCAATATACCTTGGACTTAGATTACCCCTTTTACCAAACCGCATCACCCCTTTCATGGGTGAAACCTTCAACAAGACTTGTTCACCCTCCATGAACTCCAAGTCTCTAACCTTTCGGTCTGCATACTCCTTTTGCCTACTTTGCGCCGCTAGAAGCTTTTCTTGGATAGATTTCACCTTCTCCATAGAATCTCTCAACAGATCAGTACCCCAAGGTCTAACCTCAAATGCATCAAACCAACCAATGGGAGACCTACCCCTCCTCCCATACAATGCTTCAAATGGAGCCATGTCAATGCCGGAGTGATAGCTATTATTGTATGAAAACTCTGCCAATGGTAAGAAGCTATCCCAATGACCACCAAATTCTATCACACATGCACGAAGCATATCCTCCAACACTTGAATCGTTCGCTCAGACTGACAATCAGTCTGAGGGTGAAATGCAGTACTAAGGTCCAACCTAGTACCTAATTACGCATGCAATGTTCTCCAAAACATAGAAGTAAACTGTGTACCTCTATCTGATATAATGGAAAGTGGAACCCTATGCAATCGAACGATTTCTGAGATGTAGATTTTGGCTAACTTCTCTGCATTGTAGGTCACCTTGACCGGAATGAAGTGAGCGGAATTAGTTAATCTGTCCACAATTATCCAAATGGAATCAAACTTACCCAATGTCTTTGGAAGACCAACCACGAAGTCCATTGCGATTCTCTCCCACTTCCATTCAGGAATGGGCATCCTCTGAAGTGTTCCTCTGGGCCTCTAGTGTTCATACTTTATTTGCTGACAATTTGGACATTTGGCAACAAAATCCACAATGTCACGCTTCATTCTACTCCACCAGAAATGTTGTTTTAGGTCGCGGTACATCTTGGTTGCACCAGGATGTATCGAATATCCGGAACTATGTCTGTAAGAATAGTGTGGATCAAGTCATCAACACGAGGCACACATACCCTTCCCTTAATCCTCAAAACACCTTCATCATCAATTATTGCTTCCTTAGCCTCTCCTCGCAACACTTTATCTCGGATCCGGATCAATTTCTCATCGTTAAACTGCTTTCCCTTAATCTTGTCAAGGAAGGAAGATCTTGCCTCCATACAAGCTAACAATCCTCCCTTCTCATTTATTTCCAACCTCATAAGGTCATTAGCCAGAATCTGAACCTCTCTAGCCAATGGGCATCTAGAAACTTGCAAATGAGCTAGACTTCCCATGCTTCCGGCCTTTCTACTTAAAGCATCCACCACAACATTTGCTTTTCCCGGATGATACAAGATAGTGATGTCGTAGTCCTTCAGTAGTTCCATCCATCTCCTCTGTCTCAAATTCAAATCTTTCTGAGTAAAGACATACTGTAGGCTACGATGATCCGTATATACCTCACACTTAACCCCATACAAATAGTGTCTCCATTGCTTTAGTGCAAATACAACCGCAGCCAACTCCAAATCATGGGTAGGATAGTTACTTTCATGCACCTTTAATTGCCTCGAAGCATAAGCAATCACATTCTTTTCTTGCATTAACACTGCACCCAAACCCGAATAGGATGCATCACAATAAACGACGAAGTTTTTACCCTCTACTGGCAAGGTAAGAATAGGTGCGGTAGTCAACAAGGTCTTGAGTTTTTGAAAGCTTTCCTCACACTCATCCCACCATACAAATGGAACATTCTGCTTAGTCAAGTTCGTTAATTGGGAAGCAATAGAAGAGAATCTTTTGACAAATCGGTGGTAGTAGCTAGCTAAACCAACAAAGCTCCTTATTTCTGACACGTTAGTAGGTCTTTCCCAATTTTTCACTGTCTCAATCTTAGATGGATCCACCATCACTCAATCCTTAGAAACCACGTGTCCCAAGAAGGACACTGAATCTAGCCAAAACTCACACTTGGAGAATTTGGCATAAAGCTTCTTCTTCCTCAATAACTCTAACACTATTGTCAAATGCTCCTCATGTTCCTTCTTACTCTTGGAGTATATCAATATATCATCAATAAATACGATCACGAAGAGATCCAGATATGGCTTGAAGATCCCGTTCATCAAGCTCATGAAAGCAGCAGGGGCATTCGTAAGACCAAAAGACATTACCACAAATTCATAGTGCCCATACCTAGTTCGAAAAGAAGTCTTTGGCACATCCGTTGACCTTATTTTCAATTGATGATAACCGGATCTCAAATCAATCTTAGAGAAGACACCATCACCTTGTAACTGATCGAACAAGTCATCAATGCGAGGAATGGGATACTTGTTCTTAATAGTTACCTTGTTCAACTGTCGGTAATCTATGCACATTCGAAAACTCCCATCCTTCTTCTTCACAAATAGCACCGGAGCACCCCAAGGTGATGCACTTGGCCTAATGAAGCCTTTGCTCAACAACTCTTGAAGTTGTGCCTTTAACTCTCTAACAACTCCGCGGGAGCCATTCTATAAGGGTATAGAAATGGGGCGAGTACCCGGTTCAAGATCAATACAGAAGTCATATCCCTATCCCGGTGGCATACCAGGAAAATCTGCAGGGAACACATCCAAAAACTCTACGACTACTGAAACTGACTCAATATGAGGTACCTGTGTAGTGTCATCCTTGAGATGTGCCAAGAAAGCTAAACACCCTTTGCTAACCATTCTCTTAGCACGAAGGAAGGAGATGATACGAACCGGACTGGAAGTGTAGTCACCCTCCCACACTAATGGGTCTGTCCTAGGCTTGGCTAACATCACAGCTTTAGCATAACAATCCAAAATCGCAAAATTCGGAGAAAGCCAAGTCATACCCAGAATTACATCAAAGTCAACCATTTCAAAGATAACCAAATCTGCATAAGTGTTGCTCTCCACAAAATTCACCAAAAAGACCTATATACCTTTTCAACTATCACAGACTCACCCACCGGAGTAGAAACACGAATAGGCATGTCAAGTAATTCACAATGTAAATTTAGACCATTAGCAAATGAGGAAGATACATAAGAAAATGTGGATGCAGGATCAAACAATACATAAGCCATGCAATAACAAATCAAAAGATTACCTATGATGACATCATATGATGTCTTCGCTTCAGATCTCCCAGGAAAAGCGTAACAATGGGCCCCATTACTTGTTTGTCCGTTGCCCCTACCATGTTGCGTTGTAGTGGCTCCGTTGTGCCTATCACCTCTGTCGTTTTGGTGACCCCCATTACCTCGACCACCACGTACTCCAGATTAACGGCCTCTACCATGACCACCTCTACCTCTAGCTATCGGGGGTCTATAAATCTGTTTTGGACAATTCCTCCTAATATGTCCGGTCTCCCCACATCCATAACACTCTCTAGAGTCAAGCATAGGTCTCTCAGAGAAGTGTTGACCGGTCTGAGGTGGACCCCCAACTACAGTCTATAGTGAAGACTGAATTGGTCGGGCCGAGTAACCTCCGGAACCCTGTCCTCTAGAATAAGAACCATTAAACTCACCTCCCTTTTGAAACCTTTTTGATGTCGATGTCGTGGTGAAGTCATCTAGCTTCACTCCTTCCACCTCTATGACGAAGTCTACCACTTCTTGGAACGATTTTGCCGTAGCCGCTACCTGTAAGGCTGAAATCCGCAATTCTGACCTCAACCCCTTCACAAACCGGCGAATCCGCTCTTGTGGACTGAAACAAAGTTGGGTGGCATACCTGGATAAAGCCCGAAACTTAGCCTCGTATGCATTAACCGACATCCTACCTTGCTCTAGGCTCAAGAACTCATCCCTTTTCCTATCCCTCAAAGTCCGGGGGATATACTTCTCCATAAACAAGCTAGAGAATGAGGCCCAAGTCATAGGTGTTGACTCTGTCGGTAGACACTCAACATGTGATCGCCACCACATTTTGGCGTTCCCTTGAAACTGATAACTCACGAACTCAACACCGAACCGTTCTACTATACCCATCTTGTGTAGTAGCTCATGACAATCAACCAGAAAATCGTAAGCATCCTCAGATTCAGCACCCTTGAAGACTGGAGGTTTCAATTTCAAGAACTTACTTAAAAGTTCATGCTGATCATTAGTCATTATAGGCCCAGTAGTCAGACGTGGAAACATGCCTATTTCCAATGAGGCATCCATACGAGGAGCCATAGTAGCCGCATGTCGTATCTCTGAAACCGGAGGTGTTGGTGCAGAAACCACTGGAGGTGCCTGACCCTGATCAGATAACCCGCTAAGATAAGCAAGAACCCGATTGATCATCTCTGGGGTAGGTTGGGGTGGCAATTCCTCATTTTGCACTTGTTCATTCTCCCCTTCCTCCCACCCTCTCTTCACCTCCTCAGTCGGTGGAGGAGTCACCGCCCTAGTATCAGATGGGCTAGGTGCTTGTCCTCTTCCTCTAGAGGACGTCCTCCCACGACCTCTTCCACGGCCTCTTGCCACTGCTCTTCCTCGAGCCACAGCCCAGTGGCTGGCTCAGACGTTTCTTGCCTTGCCGGTGTCAGTGTTGATGTTGGCGTAGTCGTTGCTCTAGTTCTAACCATCTGCAAAATAGAGTGAAGATGGTCAGATACCAATTTGTATCACCAAGATACCAATTGGATTCAAGTAGTAGCACGAAAGAAAGAAGAAAGAATGGAATTTTCCTAAAGTCTTATAGCCTCTCAAAGAAAAGTAAAGGCGTCTCCCTACCATTCCTTAAGACTCTACTAGACTCGTTCTTGTGTGATGAGACCAATGAACCTAATGCTCTGATACCAAGTTTGTCACGACCCAAAACCGAGCCGCGACTGGCACCCACATTTACCCTCCTATGTGAGCGAACCAACCAATCTAACCCTTAACATTTCAATTTATCAACAGAAAATAATGCGGAAGACTTAAACTCATTAATAAAACCAATTCAAAACTATTATTATTATCCCCAAAATCTGGAAGTCATCACCACAAGAACATCTATCCTCAAATTACTAAACTAAGAGTATCTAAGAAAACAAAAACAAGTACAAAGCTAGTCCATGCCGGAAGTTCAAGGCATCAAGACTTGAAGAAGAAGATCCAGTAAAAGCTAGAAGCATTAGCTTACCCTGAAGATACGGTGTGACGAAGACTGGCTAGAATTACTGTTGAGTTGAAGACGACGGCACGTTTGCTGCACTCCAAAAATAACAAGAAGAAAACATAAAAGTAGAGGGTCAGTACAACCACAAGTACTGAGTAGATATCATCGACCAACTCAATAAAGACAATATTATCAAGTAATATTATAAAATCACTATGATGCTTAACATGTAGCAACAACAACAAGTACTATATCATTAACAATTACCGTCAAGTTCACACGTGAGGACTCAAGCCTCAATACCATACTCATTTAGGAATTGGTTTCATTAGATTGAGTATATTAACATCTTTCAAGATCATTATCTTTCTTCCTCTTGTGTCGGTACGTGACACTCTCCATCCCCCTACTATGTGTCGGTACGTGACACTCTGACTCCGATCCCCTAATTCTACGTGTCGGTTCATGACACCCGATCCCCTAGTACTATGTGTCGGTACGTGACCTCTCTCCGATCCCCTAATTCTACGTGTCAGTTCGTGACCACCCGATCCCCTAAATCTACGTGTCGGTTCGTGACCACCCGATCCCCTAAATCTACGTTTCGGTTCGTGACACCCGATCCCCTAATCTCGTTCTATCAATTCATCAAGCCTTCTCTTATACCAAGGCATCATATTCTCATTACTTTAGTTCATCAAGCCTTTCTTATACTAACGCATCATCAATCTCATTACTTTAGTTTATCAAGCCTTCTTATTACCAAGGCATCATCATTAACAAAGAGATTAGGGTTTTTCAAGATTTGGGATTCAATAACTTCATCATGCTCATATAATCACAATTATATAATCACATTCATACAGCATACAATAAGCACATAGCAGGGTTTACAATACTATCAATACATATCATTCACTATTAAGAGTTCACTACGAATATCATAAAAACCATAACCCCACTCCACCGAAGACAATTTGATCAAGCAAGCAATTTCCCAATCTTTGTTTCTTCTTCTTCTCGTTTATCCTCTCTCTCAATTCGTTTCTCTTCCCTCTTCTTTGTTCTTTCTATTTTTCTTATTCCATCCTCCTTTCTTTTACCCTATTAGTATATAATTAAGTATAAAAGATGGCAATAATACCCCACTAATTAACTCAAAGTTACCTTTTTATCCCCCAAGAAATTGAGTTATTAACATAAACCCACGAAATATATAATTTAGCAGGAATAGTCCAAACGCCCCTTTAAAACTTAACCAGAAATCCGACTTCCGACTGGGATTACGCAACCTGTGACGGCCCGTCGTGCGTGCCTGCGCGGTCCTTCATGCAGGTCGTCGCAAGGATCGAGACTCTATTTTCACTAAAGAGTCTGTGACGGCCCGTCGTACCTACGACGGTCCGTCCTGCACTTCCGTCACGACGTTAAGAGACTCGTTCCCTGTACCAAATTCTCAAGAGTTGAATGTTTTGAAACGGGGGCTTATGACGGTTCGTCGTACCTGTGACGGTCCGTCCTGCAGGTCCATCACAAAGTTCAGAGAGTCGATTTCAGTACTCAGATTTCAGAATTCCTAAGTTTTTTGGAACGAGACACCCTCGACGGTCCGTCGTGCCTACGACGGTCCATCGGCTATCCGTCGTCTCAGCCAGTTTTTCCAGAAATAAAATCTGCTGCTCAAATCGACTAAATAGGTCGTTACAGAGGTATTGTCCAAAACAGAGTTACAGACCCCCAATATTTAGAGGTAGAGGTGGTCATAGAAGAGGCTACTATTCTTGAGGATGTGGTGGCCAAGGTAATGGTGGTCACCAAAACCGCCGGGGTGACGGGCAAACTGGAACT
>JAKWIY010003060.1:17640062-17745317 GCA_027704805.1 Solanum corneliomulleri | reverse complement strand
CCAACAGAGGCACAACATATGACTTGGGAATCATTCTCTACCCTGTTTATGGAGAAGTATATCCCAAGACCTGAGGGTAGAAAGAGGGATGAGTTCTTGTCTGGAGCAAGGTAGAATGACAGTTAATGCATACGAGGCTAAATTTCGCGCACTATCCAGATACGCCACCCCCAACTCTGTTTCAGTCCACAAGAACGGATCCGCCGTTTTGTAAGGGGTGAGGTCAGAATTGCGGATTTCAGCCTTACAGGATAGCGGCAACAGCAACATCCTTCAAGAGGTGGTAGTAGACTTTGTGATAGAGTGGAAGGAGTGAAGCCAGATGACTTCACCACGACATCGACATCAAAGAGATTTCGAAGGGTGAGGTGAGTTTAATGGTTCCTACTCTAGAGGACAGAAACTCCGGAGGTCACTCATTCGACCAATTAAGTCTGCACTACAGGACTGTAGTTGGGGGGTAAACTCAGAACGGTCACACTACTCCGAGAGACCTATGCCCGACTCCAGAGAGTGCTATGGATGTGGGGAGATTGGACATATTAGGAGGAATTGTCCAAAAACAGAGTTTACAGAGCCCCACTAGCTAGAGGTAGGGTGGTCATGGTAGAGGCCGTTTTTCTGGAGGACGTGGTGGTCGACGAGGTAATGGCGGTCACCAAAACGGCAGAGGTGATGGGCAAAACGGAGCCACTACTACACAACATGGTAGGGGCAAAGACAGACAAATAATGGGGCCCATTGTTATGCTTTCCCTGGGAGATCTGAAGCGGAGGCGTCTGATGCAGTTATCACAGGTAACCTTCTGATTTGTGATTGCATGGCTTCCGTATTGTTTGATCCTGGATCCACATTTTCTTATGTTATCTTCCTCATTTGCTAATGGTCTAAATTTGCATTGTGAATTACTTGACGTGCCTATTCGTGTTTCTACTCCGGTGGGTAAGTCGTGATAGTTGAAAGGTATATAGGTCATGTTTAGTGAATTTTGTGGGGGAGCAACACTTATGTAGATTTGGTTATTTTAGAAATGGGTGACTTTGATGTAATTCTGGGTATGACTTGGCTTTCTCCGAACTTTGCGATTTGGATTGTAATGCTAAAACCGGTAACGTTAGCCAAGCCTGGGGCAGATCCGTTAGTGTGGGAGGGTGACTACACTCCCAATCCGGTGCGTATCATCTCCTTTATTCGTGCTCAGAAGATGGTTAGTAAGGGTTGTCTAGCTTTCTTGGCACATCTCAAGGATGACACTACCCAAGTACCTTCGATCGAGTCGGTTTCAGTGGTCTGTGAGTTTTTGGATGTGTTCCCTGCAGATCTTCCCGGTATGCCACCAGATAGGGATATAGAATTCTGCATTGATTTGGAACCCGGTACTCGCCCCATTTCTATACCCCCGTATAGAATGGCTCGCGGGAATAAGAGAGTTAAAGGCACAACTTCAAGAGTTGTTGAGCAAAGGCTTTATTAGACCAAGTGCATCTCCTTGGGGTGCTCCGGTGCTATTTGTGAAGAAGAAGGATGGGAGTTTCCGAATGTGCAAAGATTACCGACAGTTGAACAAGGTAACTATTAAGAAAACAAGTACCCCATTCCTCGCATTGATGACTTGTTCGATCAGTTACAAGGTGCTTGTGTCTTCTCAAAAATTGACTTGAGATCCGGTTATCACCAATTGAAAATACGAGCAACGGATGTGCCAAAGACTGCTTTTCGAACTAGGTATGGGCATTATGAATTTGTGGTAATGTCGTTTGGTCTTACTAATGCCCCTGCTGCCTTTATGAGCTTGATGAACGGGATTTTCAAGCCATACTTGGACCTCTTTGTGATCGTGTTTATTGATGATATACTGATATACTCCAAGAGTAAGAAGGAACATGAAGAGCATTTGAGAATGGTGTTAGAGTTGTTGAGAAAGAAGAAGCTCTATGCGAAATTCTCCAAGTGTGAGTTTTGGTTAGATTCAGTGTCCTTCTTGGGGCACGTGGTTTCTAAGGATGGGGTGATGGTGGATCCATCCAAGATTGAGACAGTGAAGAATTGGGTAAGACCTACAAACGTGTCAGAAATAAGGAGTTTTGTGGGTTAGCTAGCTACTACCGCCGATTCGTCAAGGGATTCTCTTCTATTGCTTCCCAATTGACGAACTTGACTAAGCAGAATGTCCCATTTGTATGGTCAGATGAGTGTGAGGAAAGCTTCCAGAAGCTTAAGACGTTGTTGACTACCGCGCCCATCCTCACCTGCCTTGGGAGTAGAGGGTAAAAACTTCATTGTTTATTGTGATGCATCCTATTCTGGGTTGGGTGCAGTGCTAATGCAAGAGAAGAATGTGATTGCTTACGCTTCGAGGCAATTAAAGGTGCATGAACGTAACTACCCAACTCATGACTTGGAATTGGCCGCGGTAGTATTTGCACTTAAGCAATGGAGACACTACTTGTATGGGGTTAAGTGTGAGGTCTATACGGACCATCGTAGCCTACAGTATGTATTCACTCAGAAAGACTTGAACTTGAGACAGAGGAGATGGATGGAACTACTGAAGGACTACGACATCACTATCTTGTATCATCCGGGAAAAGCAAATGTTGTGGCAGATGCTTTGAGTAGGAAGGCCGGAAGCATGGGAAGTCTAGCTCATTTGCAAGCTTCTAGACGCCCATTGGCTAGAGAAGTGCAGATTTTGGCTAATGACCTTATGAGGTTAGAAATAAACGAGAAGGGAGGATTGTTAGCTTGTGTAGAGGCAAAATCCTCTTTTCTTGATCAGATTAAGGGGAAACAGTTTGATGATGAGAAACTAAGGCGAATTTGAGATAAAGTGTTGCAAGGAGAGGCTAAGGAAGCAATAATCGATGGGGAATGTGTTTTGAGGATTAAGGGAAGAGTATGTGTACCCCGCATCGATGATTTGATCACCACTATTCTTACAGAAGCTCATAGTTCCGGATATTCTATACATCCTGGTGCAACCAAGATGTACCGCGACCTAAAGCAACACTTCTGGTGGAGTAGAATGAAGCGAGATATTGCAGAGTTTGTGGCCAAATGTCCAAATTGTCAACAAGTAAAGTATGAACACCAGAGGCCCGGAGGAACACTTCAGAGAATGCCCATTCCTGAATGGAAGTGGGAGAGAATCGCGATGGACTTCGTGGTTGGTCTTCCAAAGACATTGGGTAAGTATGACTCTATTTGGGTGATTGTTGATAGGTTAACTAAGTCTGCTCACTTCATTCCGGTCAAGGTGACCTACAATGCAGAGAAGTTAGCCAAAATCTACATCTCAGAAATGGTTCGGTTGCATGGAGTTCCACTCTCAATCATATCAGATAGAGGTACGCAGTTTACTTCTAAGTTTTGGAGGACATTACATGCTGAATTAGGTACTAGGTTGGACCTTAGCACTGCATTTGACCCTCAGACCGATGGTCAGTCTGAGCGAACGATTCAAGTGTTGGAGGATATGCTTCGTGCATGTGTGATAGAGTTTGGTGGCCATTGGGATAGCTTTTTACCTTTGGCAGAGTTTTCATACAATAATAGCTATCACTCCAGTATTGACATGGCTCCATTTGAAGCATTGTATGGGAGGAGGTGTAGATCTCCCATTGGTTGGTTTGATGCCTTTGAAGTTAGACCTTGGGGGACTGATCTGTTAAGAGATTCTATGGAGAAGGTGAAAGCTATTCAAGAAAAGCTTTTAGCGGCTCAAAGTAGACAAAAGGAGTATGCAGACCGAAAAGTTAGAGACTTGGAGTTCATGGAAGGTGAACAAGTCTTGTTGAAGGTTTCGCCCATGAAAGGGGTGATGCGGTTTGGAAAAAGAGGTATGCTAAGTCCAAGGTATATTGGACCATTCGAGGTACTAAAGCGAATAGGGGAGGTGGCTTATGAATTAGCCTTGCCCCCAGGGCTGTCCGGAGTGCATCCGGTGTTTCATGTGTCCATGTTGAAGAGATACCACGGAGATGGAAACTACATTATCCGTTGGGATTCAGTTTTGTTGGATGAGAACTTGACTTATGAAGAGGAACCGGTTGCTATATTAGATAGAGAAGTTCGCAAGTTGAGGTCGAGAGAGATTGCATCCATCAAAGTTCAATGGAAGAATCGACCGGTTGAAGAGGCTACTTGGGAGAAGGAGGCAGATATGCAAGAAAAATACCCACATCTGTTTACAGATTCAGGTACTCCTTTTCGCCATTGTTTTTCTTCTTTTGATCGTTCGGGGACGAACGATGGGTAAATTGGTATCTATTGTAACGACCTGTTTAGTCGTTTTGAGCAACATATTTTAATTCTGGGAAAAACAGGCTGGGACGACGGATGGAACGACGGACCGTCGTGGTCACGACGGCCCGTCGAGGAGGTGTCGTCCCATGGCACTTAGAATTTTGAAATTGGGTACTGAAAATCGACTCTCTGTAAATTGTGACGGACCTGCAGGACGTACCGTCACATCCACGACGAACCGTCGTGAGTTCCGTTGCAAAACACTTCAACTTTTGAGAATTTGGTGCAAGAAACGAGTTTCTGACCATCATGACGGAGGAACAGGACGGACCGTCACGGCTGTGACGGGCCGTCACAGGCCACTTGAGCTCGAGGGAGCTGCGACGACCACCGTGACGGACCGTCGCAGGAACGACGGCCCGTCACAGGTTGCGCAGTCCCAGGCAAAATAGGATTCCTCTACACGTTTTAGGGGTCATTTTGGACTATTCTTTCCTTAATTATAAAGATTGAGGGTTAATATTAATAGGTCTAACTATGGGGGTTAAAAGGGGTAACCTTAAGTTAATTAGTGGGTTTTATTGTCCTCCTTTACACTTAATTATACTTTTAATTAGGGTAAAAAGAAGGAGGGTTTGAATAAAACAAAACAAAAGAAAAGAACAGAAAGAGAGGAGAAACGAACGAGTAGAGAGAGAGAGAAACGAAGAGGATAGCAAGGATTTTGAGAAGATAGCTTGTTGATTCAATTCTTCGGTGGAGGTAGGTTATGGTTATATTACGATACTCGTAGTGAACTCTTATTAGTGAATAATATGTGTTGATGATATTGTAAACCTGTCTATATGCTTAATTGTATGCTTGCATGAACATGATTATGTGATTTTGATAAAACAAGCATGATGAAAACCATTGAATCCCAAATCTTGAAAGAAACTTTAATCTATGATATTAATGATGATGCCTTGGTATAAAAGAAGGCTTGACGAATAAAAGTAATGGGATTGATGATGCCTTGGTATAGAGAAGGCTTGATGAACGGATAGAATGAATTTAGTGGATCGGAGTGTCACGTTCCGACACATAGTATTAGTGGATCGGAGTGTCACGTTCCGACACATAGTATTAGTGGATCGGAGTGTCACGTTCCGACACATAGTATTAGTGGGACGGGTGTCACGAACCGACACGTAGATATAGGGGATCGGAGTGTCACGTACCGACACATATAGGGGATCGGAGTGTCACGTTCCGACACATATAGGGGATCGGAGTGTCACGTTCCGACACATAGTGGTAGGGGATCGGAGTGTCACGTACCGACACAAGAGGAAGAAAGATAATGAATCTTGGAAGATGTTAATATACTCAACATAATGAACTCAATTCCCAAATGAGTATGGTATTGAGGCTTGAGTCCTCATGGATGAACTTGATGGTATTTATTGACGATTATAATACTTGTTGTTGCTACATGTTGAGTTTATAGTTGATTTATAATATTACTTGATATGTATTATCGCCTATTTTGAGTTAACCGATGATATCTACTTAGTACGTGTGGTTGTACTGACCCCCCCCCCTACTTTTATGTTTTCCTCTTGTTATTTGTGTTATGCAGCAAACGTTCCGTCAATTTCGACCCAGCAGTAGATCAAGCCAGTCTTCACTCCATCGGAAATTCAGGGTGAGCTAATGCGTCTAGCTTGGACTGGGTCTCCTTCTTCAAGTCTTGATGCCTTGAACTTCCGGCATGGACTAGCTTTTTAGTATTTTGTTCTTAGACAGTTTTAGTTAGAAATTTGAGATAGATGTTCTTGTGATGATGACTTCCAGATTTTGGGAATATTAATAATAGTTGAGTTGTTTATTATGAGTTTAAGTCTTCCGCATTATTTCTGTTAATATTATATTGAAATGTTAAGATTTAGATGGGTTGGTTCGCTCACATAGGAGGGTAAATGTGGGTGCCAGTCGCGTCCCCGATTTGGGTCGTGACAGTATGGGAGGAGATGTAGGTCTCCCATTGGTTTGTTTGATGCATTTGAGGTTAGACCATGGAGTACTGACCTTCTGAGGGAATCGTTAGATAAAGTGAAATACATTCAGAAAAAGCTTCTAGCGGCTCAAAGTAGGAAGAAAGAATATGCAGATCGAAAGGTTAGAGACTTGGAGTTTATGGAGGGTGAGCAAGTCTTGCTTAAGGTTTCACCCATGAAAGGGGTGGTGCGGTTTATTAAAAGAGGTAAGCGAAGCCCAAGGTATATTGGTCCATTTGAAGTTCTGAAGTGCGTGGGGGAGGTAGCTTATTAATTAGCCTTACCTCCAGGACTGTCAGGAGTGCACACGGTATTTCATGTGTCTATGCTGAAAAGATACCATGGGGATGGAAACTACATCATTCGTTGGGATTCAGTTCTACTTGATGAGAATTTGTCTTATGAGGAGGAGCCTGTTGCTATTTTAGATAGAGAAGTCCGCAAGTTGAGGTCAAGGGAGATTGCATCCATTAAAGTTCAATGGAAGAATCGACCAGTTGAAGAGTCCACTTGGGTGAAGGAGGCTGATATGCAAGAAATATATCCACATCTCTTTACAGACTCAGGTACTCTTTCTCGCCCTCGTTTTTCTTCCTGTGATCGTTCGAGGACTAACGATGGGTAAATTGGTATCTATTGTAACGACCTGTTTAGTCGTTTTGAGCAGTAGAGTATTTCTGGTAATAACTGTCTGAGTCGACGGATTCCATGATGGACCGTCATGGGCACGACGGACCGTCGAGGGGGTCTCGTTCCAAAACCCTTAGATTCTGAAAATTTGGGTACTGAGATTGACTCTCTGAACATCACGACGGAATGGAAGGACGGACCGTCGTTGGCACGACGGACCGTCACAAATCTTTCCACAGAATTGACTCTCTGAACTCTGTGACTGACCTGCAGGACGGACCGTCACAGTCATGACGGACCGTCACAGGCTCCGTAAGTTCACTCGGGTCGGAATTCTGCTAAAGTTTTTAAAGGGGTATTTTGGACTATTCATGCTTATAATTATAGAGTTAGTAGGTTAATGTTAATAATTCAATTACTTGGGGGTTAAAGGAGATAACCTTGAAATAAATAGTGGGTTATTTTTATCATCTTTTATACTTAATTATATGACAATTAGGGTAAAATAAAAAGGGTTTGAATAAGAAAAATAGAAAGAACAGAGAGAAGAGGGACGAACGAACGAGAGAAAGAGAAGAACGCAGTTTTGGGAAAGTAGATTGCTTGATCACGATTATTCGGTGGAGGTAGGTTATGGTTTATGTTGTTTCATAGTAAACTCTTAATAGCGAATGATATGTATTGGGTAGTATTGTAAAATCTTCTATATGCTTAATTGTATGCTTGCATGATGTGATTATGTAATTGTAATGGATTGGAAAGATGAGGCTGTGAATCTTAAACCTTAAATCCACTTTGTTAATGATAATGCCTTGGTATAAAGGAAGGCTTGATTAACTGGAAAATAATGAGATTAGGGGATCGGGTGTCACGAACCGACACGTAGTAGTAGTGGATCGGGTGTCACGTTCCGACACCCGGATAGTAGGGGATGTGAGCGTCACGTTCCGACACCAGGATAGTAGTGGATCGGAGTGTCACGTTCCGACACCAGGATAGTAGGGGATCGGAGTGTCACGTTCCTACACCAGGATAGTAGAGGATCGGAGTGTCACGTTCCGACACTATTATAGTAGAGGATCGGAGTGTCACATTCCGACACAAGGAGAATAAAGAGAATGAATCTTGAATTATGATAATATACACCGATTTGAAGTACCTAATTCTTAAGTGAGTACGGTGTGGAGGCTTGAGTCCTCATAGATGTGTTTGGTGTTGTTGCAAATGATTCTTGTACTTGTTGCTATCACCTGTTAAGTATTTGGTTGGTTTTATGTTATTATTCGATATATATTGCTTTCTTTTTTGAGTTGGCCGATGATACCTACTCGGTACTTGTGCCTTGTACTGACCCCTACTTGTATTTCTTTTTCTTTGTTATTTACGGAATTCAACAAACGTGCCATCGTCTTCAACTCGTCCTCAACTCTAGCCAGTCTTCATCACGCCTGATTTCAGGGTGAGCTATTGTTTCTAGCTTGGACTGGATCTTCTTCTTCATGTCTTGATGCCTTGAAATTCCGGCATGGACTAGCTGTTTATTTATTTTAGCTTCTTAGACACTCTTAGATGTAGTAATTTGAGGATAGATGTTCTTGTGGTGATGACTTCCAGATTTTGGGGATAGTAATTGATAAATTTTAGAAGTTATTTAATTGATTTCGTTAATGAGTTTTAAGTCTTCCGCATTATATTCTGTTTATTATGGTTGAAATGTTGGGGTTTAGATTGGTTGGTTCGCTCACATAGTAGGTTAAGTGTGGGTACCACTCGCGGCTCATTTTGGGTCGTGACAATCATCTAGAGCAACATTTATAAAATGTAATTTTATATCTAATATAGAGCAACACTTATAAAGTTCAACTTTATATCTCATCTAGAGTAACACTTATAAAATGTAACTTTATATCTTTTCAAGACCAACACTTATAAAGTATAACTTTATCCGATCTATAGAAACAATATTGAATTGAATATATTCAATATATGATCACAAAATTAAATCGAAGCTATGTATTCCAATTACACTTTAAGAAACATGTCCAAAAACTCCTAAACTTAGAAAGTAATTGCTTAAAGATATATAATATCAATAAATTCCAAAATACCAAATGTATACAAACGTATATGACGATAGTACAATAACTCTTCATCGTGCATTAAAATAGACCGAGTTTACTTCTGCCATATTTCTAATTCAATTACTGGCATTTTCCTGCACAATTAAAATAAAATTATAGGTTAAAATATAAATGAGAAAGTGCATAATTAGAGAATATTCATTGTAAGCAAACCAATCAAAATCAATATATATACGCAAATCATATATAACATTTATAATCACGTTAATTATGGGTTAGTGCATGTCTAACACAAAGACATCAATATACACACATCATCCCAATTTCCATTTAGACTATCTGTAAAATTTCCCTTTCTCTTCCTACAATGTCACCAAAAGATGAGAAAAAGCCTGCTGATATAACGCCAGCAACTGAAAAAAGTAATATAGCCGAGAAATCTCATGAAGAATAGAATGCACAGGATAAAAAGAAGCTAACAAAGAACAACACTGTAGTTGTCGGAGACATAAAGAAGAAGAGATTGAAGCAGTTCAAACAGTTGTTTGTCTTGTTATTCCTGTTGAATTAGCTAAGCTTGCACATAAAAAAATCTGCATGTTCAATGAAATATTCTTTTTTTTAACCTAAAAACAATACCTCTAGAGACTAGCTCTCCCAGTTACTACTGTATTGGGCAGGAACTGGGAGCTGACATTCACAATTTGATATTTAGCAAAGAGATGGAGGCTGATAGGAAAAACAAAAACAAAGGGGAACAAGGAAAACATGAATTTAGAAACCTTCAAATGCAGTACACAAACAAGTTTCAGCACACACCAAAAAGCCATTACATGTTTACAAGTTTAACAAGTTAGGCATTTTAAACAACAATTTTAGAAACCTGCAAATGCAATACAGATTCTTTAAGAGTTGAACAAGTTAGACATTGTCCCAATAATTGAATTGTTAGACATGAAAACTTATTAAGTTTTACAAGATTAGAAAATACACTAAAATCAACATTAGTAACTCACTCAAAGTTGTAAAGAACAACCCCTGCAACACTACCACACTCAAGTTAATCTCACACCAAAAAGCCTAGGAGACAACATGTGTGTTAATTCAAAGCAACCAAAAGTGCACAAGTACCACATCTATACTACAGCCAACAATAGATTTCTTTCTGAGTCATTTCATAATATTATTATTATAATTCGAAGTAAAGTGCTAATAGACCTATAATACTACAAAATGTATTTTTTTTCCACGATTCAAAGTTGACAGAATGCAACTATTTTTTCTAATAAAGGTTACAATATAAGTGCATCAACAGATGAGAAGTACTACAGGTTTTATGGCATTACCCTATATGAAAAACCTACATTTCAAATACTGTTAAACAAAAACACTAAAAGCTTTAGTAGTAAATTAGCTGGAAAGTTCACAAACCCAAACTTAGACCATCAAGAATCACAAGAAATGCTCCGTAAAGTAACACAAATTTTGGTTGGACAATTCACTCTATGACGTTAATAAAGGATACCCAGGATGGAGATCTATCAAGGTAAGTGCCCTTCCTATATTTAAATTGACCACTGAATTTAAGCAAAAGAATGTCAAACATAATACCATTAAGATTTATAGGTGTTACAAAAGAATAATGAGGACGTAAGAATATGTTTCTTGATTTCCTCTATGAGCAGAGTAAGCGAGTATCACCCATGATTGAAATAAAGCTAACTAAATACAGAGATATATAATCATCGAAGCTACAATAACCACAATCATAGTATAGAGCTAGATATTTCATATGCTATAAGCCCGACCGGTGCTTACATAAAAGTGGAATTGATGTGCAAGCATGCAAGCATTTATGACAAACTAAGTTTATATAACATAAGCAAACTACACACCTCTCAAAAACTTCATCATAAGAACTACCAGAACACTAAGCTTGCGTTTGAAATGCTGCAAAATGAAGTTTATCGATTCAACCAAGACCATATATGACCCGATCTTATAGGAAAGTTAAACAAAGCATGGACATACCAAAACTCCTAATTCTTAGCTTACATGATTTTTATTCACTGACAGCTTCTCAGACGCCTTACAACAATAAATCAAAAGGTAAGTCAAGCAAAAAAGAGAGAGAAGCAATTCTAAAGAAGACAACAAAAAACAACAACAACAAGAACAAGCATCAACAAGTTGAAACTCAATACACAATATAGTGACAACAAACTCACTCATGACGAAACGAGAAAACTATCTCAAAAATAAAACCATATCTCACAACATCCATTACTGTTCAAAGAAGTAAATAATAGTGGAAAAAGTACACAAGTACAATTGAAAATAAGTTATAGAATCTAAACGGACACATTAAGTGACAAAAACAATGTACAGACTGAACTTTTAAAGATTCAATATTGTTAAATAACTTCAGACTATTAACAGAGAATATGAAATACAAAATACCTTTTGAAGAACCAAATCATGAGTTGATCTAGAAGAATGTGGAAGATTTTTGCCTGTTAAATCTTGTGTACTACTTGCATCTATAAGTGAAGCAAGGTTTGATCCAACACACCCAAGTATGTCTGGAAAATTCAATCCAGGGTTGTTTTTAAAAAATTGAGTAAATAAATGTTTAATTTCTCTCAATTCTTCCCTTAGAGAAGTTAATTATTGGCATGTTTTTGTTTTAGATTTTTAATTTTCTCATCTTTATACAAATAACATGTTGTCACTGATCTATCGTAGCACCTAAGTCCACAAGGATGCTCCTTTCCAAACACTGTTGTAAATGCATCATCAACTGTTTCCCCTGAATTTTGGCTATTATTAAGTTCAGCCTGTTGAATAAAATTGTCATCCATAGTGAATTGTGAGTACTATTTCATTTGAAGCCTATGATAGCGACATCAACTAAGAATTTATACCTCCTCGCACTTGAACAAGACAAAGATAAAGATGAAGAAGAAGAAGTCACACGTGATAAAATTCAATGGAGTCAAACTCCCCCACAATATATAAAATTTAAGTCTGAATCAAATTCAGTAGTAATTATCTTTAAAAAACTTATTCTTGCAAATTGGATTTCCTTTCCCTTCATGGTACGAGTTTCTTAAATATTTCAGGCTTCGATGATTCTTCGTTGTTGTCTTTGGTTGCACGTTACAAATTATTTCAAAAGAATTTTTTTTAAAAATCATTATGTTCTAATGAAGTACAAAAAATGAAATTCAGATTTTTGAAGAAATGTTATCTAAGTATTACCATTGCCATGCATACTCTTGCAGAATTAATAGGTCCAATTCAATGCCTCCACTTTTATTTTTCCTATTTTGAGAATTCATCTCGCATACGGCCTATATAAAAAAAAGAGATAATTTAATTGATAAAAATAATTGTTTTTAGAATTCATTTATTATATAAAAAAAGTGATAATTTAATTGATTAAAAAAAATTTATGATGCAAAATATGTCAATGAGTAGAATGCATAATTTTAGCCTAACTTGAACAGTTGGGTCTACCCAATACTCGATCAGCTGGCGAATTGATTTTCTAGAATGCCATCAGGACGCTTTTCTAGCATATACTCAAGAGAATTGTTTTTGTCATAAAATTTCTTTTTAGTTTTTCGGTTGTGTCGACTCCTACCATCACGAAGAGCAGTCATCACCGACTTCTTTCTTTCTACTAAAATAAGAAATTTGGACTATGCAAACTAAAATATATTTAGCTTCAGAAATTAAAAAAATAAAAATATGCAATATCAAGAGTGATTGTTCTTACATAAATATATTCCCACATGCGCTTTTTAGTATCCTCTGGCACCATTTGCCAACTAGTGTACATCAAGCTGGTGATCTAGGATTCCTTGCGATTGTTACTATAAAGTTTCGTAATTGTGACACTATCTTATTAGTTTGTCCCTCTGCTAGTCCTTTATAAAATATCACATCCTTTCTATCTTCCAAATTTATTGTGTTAATATCCTTACATGTTTTTTGTCCTTGAACATTTTTTAGCTTTGATATTTCTAGATTGATGTAACAGACAGGAAATAAGATATTTCTTTTATAACAGGTACTAAATCATACAAAGTTTAATAAATACATTTTGTAATACAATCAACGCTAATTTCCCCTTAGACATCACATTCATCTTCACAGAGTTTTTCTTGATCCACAATATCATCAAATATTTTGTTGTGTTCATTATTAATAGGAGTATGAACATTAGTTGTTGTGTTTTTATTCCATTTTGTTTTCATCATCTATGTGTTTCCCTTGATCTTTTAGAAAATGATCAAGAGTACTAGCCGGTATTACCGACTTCATCCTTACCTGCTTGCAATTTGGTAGATGAAGAATATCATGTTCATTGTGTATTTTTTGCTTATCCAGAAACTGACAAATACTGGTGACTGGTCTAATCAACTTCCCCTTCACCTGTTTGAAGTTTAGTAGATCCTCAATATTATGTTGTGCCTCACCATTTCCTAGTGTTGTTCCATTCACATGTACTGAAGCTGCAACACATTTCTTGAATGATGTTTTTAACCTAGAGTCATTCATAGGAAGTTTAATTCCTTTCTCTTCAATGGACTCTTCAAACTGAAATATCCTCTGAATAGTTTACCATTTCCCTGCAGTCATATGTGAGGTTCTAACCTCATCAAAATTCTTTCTTTTATGTGGTATTGGTGTTTTCTGTTTCTTAGCTATATCATTGCGTTCATTTGAAAGTTGTTGTCGCTTAATCTTGAATTTGTAGGATAATTGAACACTTGATCGATATTGCATATCAATATCCAGATTCTTCAATGGACTTTGATCTTTGTTTTGGTTAGAACCCTTTACCTTTTGTATTGTATATTGCTTCATTGTTCTCCTACATTATTTTAACCTACAAAGTAATGGTTCATCAGATAATAAGAAATATGTTTCCTTTGATTATGAAGGTTTCGTATAAGCGGAAAGGAATTATGGCCATACTACAGTCATATATTCCTACTCTATATTTAGATGCAGTGAACTGGAAATTACCCCTAAATTGCTTGGATTAAGGGTAATATTGATGGAGCAAGAAAAGGAAATTTACACCAATGTCTTATTGTTTTTCTATCAGAAACCACAACGACCATCTACTCTATGCAAAAGCGCAAAGTATATTAGTGACTTCCAACAAATTAGCATCTCACTATTTCAGTTACAAATATGCAGAATGCAAAGAAATTACATGGGAAATTAAAAGTATGTCTTTACTTCTTACTGCTCCAAGTTAAATTTTAAAAAGTAGACTCAAATATTTAATATAACTTTAAATAATGTCTTATGATCTTTAGCTTTTGAGTTTAGGAATTAAGGTTAGGTATAAGGATAGGGGTTACAGTTAGGGCTTTAGTTAGGTTTATGGTAGAGTTAGGGATTAGTGTTGTATTTAAGGTTTTAGGTTTTGTTGTTTAGGATTTTCAGTTCAAAATCTATGCTTTAGTTAATGTATAGGTTTTCGTTTTTTGGGCTTGGGGTTTTTAGTTAATGATTTAGGGTTAGGGTTCAGGTTAGAATGAGGGTTTGGTTAGGGTTAGGGTTAGGGTTTAGGTTTTTTTAGGTTTTATGGTTTGTGGTTTAGGATTTGATGTTTAAAATCTATGGTTAAGTTTTTAGTGTAAGTGTTTTCCTATTTTGGACTTAGGTTTTTCTTGGACATAAGGTTTAGTGTTAGGGTGTAGGGTTTTTTTAGGTTTTATGGTTCAGGGTTTAGCATTTAAGGTTTAAAATCAAATGTTTAGGATTAGTTGTTTGGGTTTTTTGTATTTTAAGCTTAGGTTTTTAGGTATATTGTTAAGAATTAGGGTTTGGGTTAAGGTTAGAGTTAGGGTTAGGGTTAGGGTTCATTTTTTGGGTTTTTAGATTTTTAAGATTATGTTTACGATTTGAGGTTTAGTATCAAATGTTTACTGTTTAATGTTTGGGTTTGGTATTTTGGACTTGTTGTTTAACGTTTATTGTAGGGTTAGGATTTAGGATTAGAGCTCGTATTAGGGATAGCGTTAGTGTTAGGATTTATGTTTTTTTGGATTTTGGTGTTTGTGGTTTAGGATTGAGATTTAAATCTATGGTTTACTGTTTAGTGTTTTTGTTTTCGTATTTTAGACTTCGAGTTTTTTTTGGACTAAGGGTTTAGGGTTTAGGGTTAGGGTTGGGGTAAGGGTTAGGGTTAGGGTTAGGGTTTTGGTTTTGATTTCATTTGGTGTTTGTGTGTTTGGTTTAGGAAGTAGAGGTTTAATAATAACGATTTACTATTTAATTTTGGCATTTTGTATTTTGGAGTTGGTGTTTAGGGTTTATGATAGACTTAGAGTTAGGCTTGATTTTAGTATTAATTTAGTTTTTTTTTTAGATTTTACGGTTTAGGGTTTAGGATTTTAGATTTACTATCAATGGTTTAGTTTTTAATGTTTAAGTTTTTATATTTTGGGCTTGGTAATTAGGGTTTATAATAGGTTAAGGGTTAGGGTGAATGTTTGGGTTTTTGTATTTTGGGATTGGTATTTAGGGTTTATCATAGGTTTAGGGTTATATTAATGTTAGGGTTAGGTTTTTTTTTAGATTTTATGGCTTGGTTAAGGATTTGAGTAGTAATATCTTCAGTTTAGTGTTTAATTTTAGGTTTTGGTATTTTGGGCTTAATGTTTAGCGTTTAGGGTTTAGGATTAGGGTTAATGATAGTGTTAACATTAAGGTAAATGGTATATATGGTTAGGATTAGGTTTTAGGTTTTGTAGGTTGTATATATTAGAGTTTAGTAATTTTGGTTTAAAATCAATGGTTTAGTGTTTAATGTTTGGGATTCTGTATTTTTGGATTAAGGGTTTTTTATTACTTACGGTGAGGGTTAGGGTTAGGATTAGGAATAAGGTGTAGGTTTTTTTTGTTTTATATTTCGGGGTTTAACATTTGAGGTTTAAAATCTATGGTTTAGCATCTAATGTTGGGTCTTTGTATTTTGGTCTTGGGGTTTAGGTATTTTGTTGGGTTAGGGCTTAGGTTTTTTTTAGGTTTTACTGTTTCAGATTAATGATTTTAGTAATAACATCTATGTTTTAGTATTTAATTTTATGGTTTTAGTATTTTGGGCTTGGGTTTTGATATTAATGGTAGGGTTAGGGTTAGGTTAATGTTAGGTCTTTTGGGTTTTAGAGTTTTGGGTTAAGGATTTGAATTCTAATATCCTATGATTTAGTGTTGAATGTAAGTGTTTTAGTATTTTTTACTTCGATTTTGGGGTTTAGGATTTAGTGTTTGGGTTATGGATACGGTTAGGGTTAGGGTTAGGGTCGTGTTAGGCATAGGGTTAGTGTGAAGGTTAATGTCTTTTTTAGAATTTAGTTTTTAGGTTTTCGGGTTAAGGATTTTTGTTTTAAAATATGTGGTATAGTGTTCAATTTTTGGGTTTTGCTATTTTTGCCTTTGGGTTTTATGTTAATCGTTTAGGGTTAGGGTTAAGGTTAGGGATACAATTAGGGTTAAGGGTTTTTTAGGTTTTATGGTTTGTGGTTTAGGATTTGAGGTTTAAAATTTAGGGTTTATTGTTTAATGTTTGGGTTTTCGTATTTTTGACTTTTTTAGGACTTAGGATTTAGGGTTTAAGGTATAGGGTTACAGTTAGGGTTAGGATAAGCAATATGGTTAGTTTTTCTTGGTTTAAGGGTTTAGTATTGAGCGTTTGAGGTTTAAAAACTAGGATTTAGTATTTAATGTTTGGGTTTTTATATTTTAGGCTTCGACTTTTGTGTTTATGGTTTATAGGTAGGGTTAGGGTTATGGTTAGTATTAGGGTTAGACTTAGGGTTTTTGGTTTTCTTAGGTTTTTTGAGTTTAGGTCTTAGGATTTGAGGTTTAATATGAATGATTTAGTTTTTAATATTTGTATTTTTGTATTTTGGGCTTTGAGTTTAGGATTTATGGTATGGTTAGGGTTAGGGTTAATGTTAGGATTACGGTTAGGGTTTGGGTTGTTTTTTACGTTTTAGGGTTTCGGTTAAGGATTTGATGTTTAATATCTATGGTTTAGTGTTGAATGTTAGGGTTTTTGTATTTTGGGCATTTTTTTGAAGAAACATGAGATTTTATTATTCAAGATTGTGAGTACAAATCCGTTCCTCCTTAATTTCCTCTAAAAATATTTATCCATGATTCGACGGCGTTAGTGTCGTATTTGTCGAACTATGATGATTTAGATTCAACCTCTATATGAATTTTACATGACTTTTATGGAATATTTCGAGATCCTTATCTCTTTATGAAATTTTTGAGATTGTATTTTTGGCATTGGATTTAGGGTTTAGGGTTTAGGGTAAGGGTTAGAGTTAGATTTCATGTTAGGGATATAGTTAGGGTTAGAGTTTAGTGTTTTATCGTAGGTTTTATGTTTTCGGGTTTAGTATTTTTGGTTTAAACTCAATACATTAATGTTTCATGTTTGGGTTTAAGCCTTTTGGGCTTCGGTATTGGATTAATGGATTAGGGTAAGGGTTAGTGTTAATGTTAGAATTAGTGTCTGGTTAGGGTTACTATTAGGGTTTAATTTTTTTATGTTTTAGGGTTTGTTGTTTAGGATTTGAGGTTTAAAATCTATTTTTTTTTATATTGGCTTATGGTTTTATTTTGACTTAGGGCTTAGGGTTAGGGTGTAGGTTTTATTGTTTGGGGTTTAGAATTAGATGTTTAAAATCTATTTTTTACTATTAATATTTCGGTTTTGGTATTTTGGCTTTATGGTTTTGATTTAATGGTTTAGAGATAGGGTTAGGATTAATGTTAGGGTTAGAGTTAGGGTTAGGGTTTTGGGTTTTATTAGTTTTTTGATTTAGGGTTTAGGATTTTAGGTTTAATTTTAATGGTTTATTTTTTAATGATTGTATTTTTGTATTTTGGGTTTGGGATTCAGGATTTATGGTAGTGTTAAGGCTAGGGTTAATGTTATGGTTAAAGTCAGGGTTTAGGTTGTTTTTTTTGGTTTAAGGGTTTGGGTAAAGGATTTAAATTTTCATATCTAATTTTTTTTTCAATGTTAGGGTTTTTTGTATTATGGGCTTTAGGTTTTTAGCTTAGGAATTAAGGTTAGGTATAAGGATGGGGGTTACAGTTAGGGTTTTTGTTAGGTTTATGGTAGAGTTAAGGTTTAGTGTTGTATTTAAAGTTTTAGGTGTTGGGGTTTAGGATTTTCAGTTCAAAATCTATGCTTTAGTTTTAATGTAAGGGTTTTCGTTTTTTGGGCTTGGGGTTTTTGGTTAATGGTTTACGGTTAGGGTTAAGGTTAGAATTATGGTTTGCTTAGGGTTAGGGTAAGGGTTTAGGTTTTTTTAGGTTTTGAGGTTTGTGGTTTAGGATTGAGGTTTAAAATCTATGGTTTAGTGTTTAATGTCAGTGTTTTACTATTTTGGACTTAGGTTTTTTTTGGACTTATGGTTTAGTGTTAGGGTGTAGGGTTTGTTTTTAGGTTTTATGGTTCAAGGTTTAGCATTTAAGGTTTAAAATCAATTTATTAGTATTTATTGTTTGGATTTTTGTATTTTTAGCTTAGGTTTTCGGGTTTATTGTTATGAAATAGGGTTAAGCTTAAGGTTAGAGTTAGGGTTAGTGTTAGGGTTTTAGGTTCTTTTAGATTGTTTTGTGTAGGGCGTAGAATTTGAGGTTTAATATCAATGGTTTAGTGCTTATTGTTTAGGTTTTGGTATTTTTGACTTGTGGTTTAGGATTTATGGCATGGTTAGGGTTAGGGTTAATGCTAAGGTTAGGTTTAGGGTATTGGTTGTTTTAGGTTTTAGGGTTTGGGGTTAAATATTTGAGTTGTAATATCTATGGTTTAGTTCTTCACATTATTTTTTTTTATTTTACGCTTTGAGTTTAGGGTAGAGGATTTAGCGTTCGAATTAAAACTAGTGTTAGGGTTAGGGTTAGGGTTGGGATATGGTTAGGGTTAGGGTTTAGGATTTGTTTTTAAAATTTATGTCTTAGTCTTTAATGTTTGGGTTTTGGAATTTTGGGTTGGGGTTTCCATTAAAGGTTTTGGGTTATGGTTAGGGTTAAGTTTAGGGTTTGAATTTGGGTTAGGGTTAGGGTTTTGTAACGACCTGTTTAGTCGTTCAGAGCAGCAGATTTTATTTCTGGAAAAACTGGCTGAGACGACGGTCACCACGACGGACCGTCATTGGCACGACGGACCGTCGAGGGTGTCTCGTTCCAAAACACTTAAGAAATCTGAAATTTGGGTATTAAAATCGACTCTCTGTAATCGGTGACGGACCTGCAGGACGTGTCGTCATAGCTACGACGAACCGTCGTGATCTCCCGTCGCAAAACACTTCAACTCTTGAGAATTTGGTACGGGGAACGAGTCTCTGAACGTCGTGACGGAAGTGCAGGACGGACCGCCACATGTGCGACGGACCGTCACAGACTCCTTAGTGAAAATTGGGGTTCTGGCCCTTACGACGACCTGCGTGATGGACCGTCGCAGGCACGACGGGCCGTCACAGGTTGCGCAAATCCCAGGCAGAATCGGATTTCTTTACACGTTTTAAGGGACGTTTTGGACTATTCTTTCCTTAATTATAAAGTTAGAGCGTTAATATTAATAAGTCTAATTACTTGGGGGTAAAAAGAGGTAACCTTAAGTTAATTAGTGGGTTCTATTGTCCTCTTTTACACTTAATTATATGTTAATTGGGGTAAAAGAAAGAGGGTTTGAATAAAAGAAAACAGAAAGAACAAGAGAGAAAGAGAGGAGTCGATCGAATTGGGAGAGGAGAAACGAGAAGCACAACAAGGCTTTGGGAAAATTCTTGCTTGATCACTAGTCTTCGGTGGAGGTAGGTTATGGTTTTTACGATATTCGTAGTGAACTCTTAATAGTGAATGATATGTATTGGTGGTATTGTAAACCTTTCTATATGCTTAATCGTATGCTTGCATGAATATGATTATGTGATTTTGATAAAACAAGCATGATGAAAACCATTGAATCCCAAATCTTGAAATAAACTTTAATCTACATTATTAATGATGATGCCTTGGTATAAAAGAAGGCTTGATGAATTAAAGTAATGGGATTGGTGATGCCTTGGTATAGAGAAGGCTTGATGAACGAATAGAATGAGGTTAGTGGATCGGAGTGTCACGTTCCGACACATAGTATTAGTGGATTGGAGTGTCACGTTCCGACACATAGTATTAGTGGATCGGAGTGTCACGTTCCGACACATAGTATTAGTGGGACGGGTGTCACGAACCGACACGTAGATATAGGGGATCGGAGTGTCACGTTCCGACACATATAGGGGATCGGAGTGTCACGTACCGACACATGTAGGGGATCGGGTGTCACGAATCGACACGTAGAATTAGGGGATCGGAGTGTCACGACCGACACATAGTGGTAGGGGATCGGAGTGTCACGTACCGACACAAGAGGAAGAAAGATAATGAATCTTGAAAGATGATAAATATACTCAATCTAATAAACTTAATTCCCAAAAGAGTATGGTATTGAGGCTTGAGCCCTCATGGATGAACTTGATGGTACTTGTTGATGATTATAGTACTTGTTGTTGCTACATGTTGAGTTTATTGTTGATTTATAATATTACTTGATATATATTATCTTCTATTTTGAGTTGGCCGATGATATCTACTCAGTACTTGTGGTTGTACTGACCCCCTACTTTTATGTTTTCTTCTTTGTTATTTGTGGAATGCAGTAAACGTCCCGTCAACTTCAACTCAGCAGTAATTCTAGCCAGTCTTCACTACATCGGAAATTCAGGGTGAGCTAATGCGTCTAGCTTGGACTGAGTCTTCTTCTTCAAAGTCCTGATGCCTTGAACTTCCGCCATGGACTAGCTTTCTATTTATTTTGTTTTCTTAGATATTCTTAGTTTAGTAATTTGAGGATAGATGTTCTTGTGATTATGACTTCCAGATTTTGGGGATAATAATACAAGTTTTGAATTGTTTTTATTAATGAGTTTAAGTCTTCCGCATTATTTTCTAGTTGATATACATTGAAATGTTAAGGGTTAGATTGGTTGGTTCGCTCACATAGGAGGGTAAATGTGGGTGCCAGTCGCGGCTCGGTTTTGGGTCGTGACAGGTTTAGAGTTTTTTTAGTTTTTAGGTTTGTGGTTAGGATTTGAGATTTAAAATCTATAGTTTATTGTTTAATTTTTTGGTTTTTATATTTTGGACTTAGGGTTTTTTTTGGACATATGGTTTAGTGTTTAGTGTTTAGGGTTAGGGTAAGGTTTAGGGTTAGGATTTAGGTTTTTTTAGGTTTAATGGTTCAAGGTTTAGCATTTGAAATTTAAAATCTATGGTTTAGTATTTGACCTTTGAGTTTTTATATTTTGTGCTTAGGGTTTTGGGGTTATGGTTTAGAGTGGGGTTATAATTATGTTAGGGTTAGGTTTTTTGTTTTTATGATGTTTAATATCGATCGGTTAAGGATTTAAGGTTTAGGATTTGAGGTTTAAAATCAACGTAGGGATTAGGGTTTAGGTTAGGTTTATGGTTAGTGTTAGGATTTGGTTTAGCTTTAGAGTTAGGGATTAACTTTTTATAGGTTTTAGGGTTTGTTTTTAGGATTTGATGTTTAAAAATATATGATTTATTTTTTAATCTTTCGTCTTTTGTATTTTTGACTTAGGTTTTATAGTTTGGGGTTTTTGGTTAGTGTTAGCATGTAGTTTTTTTCGTTTTATGGTTTTACTGTTTAATGTTTGGGTTAGGTATTTTTGTCTTGTCATTTAGCGTTTATTGTATGGTTAGGATTTAATGTTAGAGTTCGTATTAGGGATAGGGTTAGTGTTAGGATTTATGTTTTTTTGGATTTTGGGGTTTGTGGTTTAGGATTAGATTTAAATCAATGGTTTACTGTTTACTGTTTATGTTTTCGTATTTTAGACTTAGAGTTTTTTTGGACTTAGGGTTTAGGGTTTAGGGTTAGGGTTGAGATAAGGGTTAGGGTTTTGGTTTTGATTTCATTAGGATTTTGGGTTTTTGGTTTAGGATTAAACGTTTAATAATAATGGTTTAATATTTAATTTTGGCTTTTTGTATTTTGGGGTTGCTGTTTTAGGGTTTATGATAGACTTAGATTTAGGCTTAATTTTAGTATTACTATTATTTTATTTATTTATTTTAGGGTTTAGGGTTTAGTATTTTAGTAGTAATATCTATGATTTAGTGTTTAATTTTAGGTTTTTATATTTTGTTCTTTGCGTTTAATGTTTATGTTTAGGGTTTTGATTGACGATACGGTTAGGATTAGCGTTAATGTTAAATAGAGTTAGGGTTAAGGTTCAGGGTTTTTTTAGTTTTAGGTTTTGGGGTTTAGGATTTTTTGTGTAAATTCTATGGTTTAGTGTTTAATGTTTGTGTTTTGTATTTTGGGCTTAGGGAATTTTTTTGACATAGGGTTAGGGTTTATGGTTAGGATTAGGGATAGGGTTAGGGTTAGTATTAGAATTAGTGTGTAGTTATTTTAGGTTTTATAGTTCAAGGTTTAGCATTTGAGGTTTAAAATATATGGTTTAGTATTTAATGTTTAGGTTCTTGTATTTTGGTATTGGGTTTTAGGTTTATGGTAGGGTTATTGTTAGGTTTAGAGTTTAGATTATTTTTTAGAGTTTAGGGTGTGGGGTTAATGATTTGAGTCGTAACATCTATGGTTTAGGGTTTAATGTTAATGTTTTTGTATTTTGGGCTTGCGATTTGGTATTTATGGTAGGGTTAGGTTTGAGTTATTGTTAGGGTTGGGGTTTAAGTTTAGATTGTTTTTTAGGTTTTAGGGTTTGGGGTTAAGGATTTGGATTCTAATATATATGGTTTAGTGTTGAACGTTAGTGTTTTGGTATTTTTTGTTCTTCGGGATTAGGGTTTACGATTTACGTTTAGTGTTAAGCATGGTGTTAGGTATGTGGTTTGTGTAAGGCATAGGGTTATTTTTAAGGTTTATGGTTTTATTTATGTTTTTGATTTTGGGCTTAAGTATTTTTTGTTTAAAATCTGTGGTTTAGTGTTTAATTTTTGGGTTTTTGTATTTTGGGCTTGGGATTTTGGGTTAATGTTTGATGGTTAGTGTGAGAGTTAAGGTTAGGTTTTGGGTTAGGGTTTAGGATTTTTTAGGTTTTATGGTTTGTTGTTTAGGATTGAGGTTTAAAATCTATGGTTTAGGGTTTAATATTTGTTTTTTTGTATTTTGGACTTAGGGTTTAGGGTTTAAGGTATAGAATTAGGGTTATGATTAGGAATAGGGTTAGCATTGTAGGTTTTTTTTATAGGTTTTGTTGTTTAGGGTTTAGCATTTGAGGTTTAATATCTATTAGTTAGTATTTAATGTTTTGGTTTTGATGTTTTGGGCTTTGGGTTTATGATTTATTGTTAAAGTTAGGGTTAGGGTTAAGGTTAGTGTTAGGATTTTGGGTTTGCATAGGTGTTGGGTTTAGGGTTTAAGATTTGAGGTTTAATATCAATTATTTAGTGTTAAGTGTTTGGAATTTGGTATTTTTGATTGTGGTTTAGGATTTATGGTAGAGTTAGGGTAAGGATTAGGTTTAGGTTATTTTTTAGGTTTTAGGGTTTAGGTTAAGGAATTGACTTTTAATATTTATGGTTTATATTTAAATTTTTGTTTTGGTATTTTGTGCTTTGGGTATGATTTAGGATTTAGGGTTAGGGTTAAGAATATGATTAGAGTTAAGGTTCTTGTTAGGGATATGGTTAGGGTTAGAGTTTAGTTTCTTATCCTTGGTTTTATGTTTTTAGGTTTATGATTTACGGTTTAGAATCTATGCTTTAGTATTTAATGTTTTGATTTTTGTATTTTGGGCTTTGGATTTTTGGATAATGGTTTAGGGTTAAGGTTAGGGTTATGGTTAGGATTGGGGTTTGGGTTAGGAATATGGTTATGTTTTAGTTTTTACATATGTTTTTGGGTTTGTGGTTTAGGATTTGAGGTTTAAAATCTATTGGTAAGGTTTAAAATCTATTTGTAAGGTTTAAAATCTATTGGTAAGGTTTAAAATCTATTTGTAAGGTTTAAAATCTATGGTTTTTGTATTTTGGACTAAGGATTCTATTGGACATAGGGTTTAGTTTTAAAGTGTAAGTCTCTTTAGGTTTAATGGTTTAGGGTTTAGCATTTTAGGTTTAAAATCTATGTTTTAGTATTTAAAGATAGGGTTTATGTATTTTGGGCTAAGGGTTTCTGGATCTGCTTTAGATATAGTGTTAGTGTTAAGCTTAAGGTTAGGATTAGGGTTAGAGTTATGTATTTTCTTCGTTTTTGTGTTTTTTTTTTGTTTTTTTGTTTTTGTGTTTAGGGTTTAGGATTTGAGGTTTAATATTATTGTTTTAGTGTTTAATGTTTGGATTTTTTATTTTGGTCTTGAGTTTAGGATTTATGGTAGTGTTAGGGCTAGGGTTAATTTTAGGGTTAGGGTTAGGGTTTAGGTTATTTTTTAGGTTTTATCGTTTGGGATAAGGATCTTTATTTTAATATCTACGGTTTAGTGTTCAATGTTAGGGTTTTGTTATTTTAGGTTTTGGGTTAGAGTTTAGGGTTTAGAATTAGGGATAAGGATAGTAATAGAGTTAGGTCTCATGTTAGGGATATGGTTAGGGTTAGTCTAGTGTATTATTTTAGGTTTTAGGTTTTTGTGTTTAGGATTTTCGGTTTAAAATCTATGCTTTACTGTTTAATGTTTGAAATTTGGAATTTTGGGGTTTGGGTTTCTAGTTAATTTTTTAAGGTGAGGGTTAATATTAGTGTAAGCGTTTTGGTTAGAGTTAGAGTTAGGGTTTAGGTTTTTTAAGATTTTAGGGTTTTTCGTTTACAATTTGAGGTTAAAAATCTATAGTTTAGTTTTTAATGTTTGAGTTTTGTATATTGGAATTAGTTTTTTTTTGGACATAGGGTTTATTGATAGGAAGTAGTTTTTTTTTGGTTTTATGGTTCATGGTTTAGTATTTGAGGATAAATTTATTATTTTGTAGTTGATATTTGGGTTTTGGTATTTTGGGCTTTGGGTGTAGGTTTTATTGTTAAGAATTAGGGTTAGGGTAAAGGTTAGGGTTAGAGTTTTAGATTCTTTTAGATTGTTTGGTTTAGGGTGTAGAATTAAATGTTCAATATCAATGGTTTACTGTTTATTGTTTAGGTTCTTGTATTTTGGGCTTGGGGTTTAGGATTTTGGATAAAGTACCGTCGTTTCACGGTTCTTTCAATGCTTTTTACTTATGTTTTGTGTATGTCTAATGCTTTTTTGTATTAAGTTTATTGTATTTTTCTCTTTGTTTGCAGGAATTCTTTCCAGAATGAAAACGCGGAAGAATTGTGTTGAAACTGCAGAAGTGACTACCTACGGAGATATCGAAGGACTGTCGACCCCTTGATGGTCCATAGGTTAGAACTATCGTATGAAGGAAAAGATATTGAATGAAGATTGGGGAATTCTCACTAAGTGTTGGGATACAAAGGTTCTCGATGGACTGTAATCTCACCGACGGACCATCCTACACATCCATCATCGTAAACAGAACGTAGCCCCAGTAACCATCTTGAAAAGAAGCTAAGTGTGGAACGATGGAGGACCACGATGGTCCATCATGGCCTCGACGGCCTGTCATCTTGGTCATCGACTAAGATGCAATTTTTGGACTGATTTTCCTTAAATAGATTTCCCTCTTTTGTTAGGACTCTATTATTATAAATACATGTAAAAACCTTGTTTTTGGGGTTTCACACTTGGGTAATTTTAAGCTTTTATTGTTCTAGTTGTGATCTTGTGATTTGGGGAACTTATTCTATTTTAAGGAAATCGTTTATTACAAGCTTATTGATTAATTCAAGTAATTTTCTAGGTTTTCTTCACTCACATCAAAGTAAGTACATGAATTCTGATCAAACACATATGAATTTTGTTATTATTAACATGGGTAACTTGATCCATAGCTTGGGTTGTGGGAACCATGGGTAATTAACAAGGTAAAAACTAGCAAAAATAATAATCCTAGAATAGTGTCTTGCATGTATTGATAATTATTTCGTTCATAATTCTTTTTAACGAGTGCGCACGTTAGAACTCACCTTGTTTGTACTTGCCAGACCAAAGAGGTCTATAATAAGAAAAGAACTATCAATGTAGATTTAGTATAGACTATCTAATAGACTAGTGTCGATTAGTGCGAAGTAAAAACTAAGACATACATCGATTATAATGATTAATATTAGGTATAGGTCACATCTAAGCATACACACGTAGAAGGATTATGGTACAGACTGAAATTTCCTACTTGCCGGACCAAGGAATTAGAGATACATAACTTAAAACATTGCATGCAAGATACTAGTAATGGATTTTTATAGGTAGAATTACCACATTATGAACCTATGGGGAACACATAAGCCCTAGTTACTCTAATAACTTTATAAAAATCAAATCTTTAAACTTGTCACTTGTTTATTTAGAAATAGTTAATTAAATTTATAGCTTAAAAATCACCTCTTTGTACTTGTTTTTGGGATGGAATTGACTAAATAGATGTAATTAAGTCCAAATATTTTCCTCATGGCATCGAACCGAACCTCATAGTTGGGTTCTTACTTAATACGACCACTTATACTTCTTTTCAAGAAGTAAATTTGAGCGTATCAAATTTTGGTGCCGCTGCTGGAGAAAGTGGATTTTAGATTAACTTTAAGATTATTACCAAACTTTAGTAAAATTTTTCCTTATTTTACTTTTTCTCTTTGTTTTTATCTCTTGCAGGTCTAACATCTTTGTATGCCAAGTGCATGGAATAGAGGAGAACCCATACCCTCACCCGACCCCAAACTAGAACGTAAACTATATAGAATGAAGAAAATTTGTCAAGAGTAAATTTTTCGATGCCCTTAATCTGAAAAATACAGAGTCTTATATTGACTTGAAAGGATAAGAGAAATCTAAGAGCTCTTCTTCTAATTGGCTATTGATTTCCATCAGTTGCTTTTGATAAAGCAAAGTATTTTGTTTTCTTTCGAAAAGAACTTTCATCTTTATATTTTGATAAAGTTATGTCTGCCATTTTGTTGGCCATAATTGTTGATAATGCTTTGATTGACCATGCTTTGCGGGTCCTGACAGAGTCCACTTAATAATTTAATCAAAAGGAAATTCCGTCTCTTTGAGACTCTTCCTTTTCTTTCTAGATAATTCCAGCTCTATGAGCCTCTATCTAAAAGACAAGTTATTCCGGAAATTAATACCCTCAACTAGTGATTAATCAATAAATGGATCTAAATAAGAATGTGCCAAAACATTAGGGGCTGTTCATTATCTTCAGACTCTAAGTCTGACAAGGCCTTTTGTAGTGTTATCTTTAGTTCATTCTTAGATAAATACTTCGAGGGAGATCTTCTAGAGATCGATTGGTTAACGATTGCAGCTTCCTTTGGAGCTGGAGAAAATCCTTTAATTAAGACTTCTCTTGACAGATACTTGATCCTGTCAAATTCTACAATACCGAAAGTCCAACTAATAATATAAGAAATTCTTTTTTCATTAAAATATTTACACAGTTTTATGTTCTTTGGGAGAGAAGATATGTCTTGATCTAGCTGAAACTGACTGAATTTGGCAGCAAAGTTTTTTGGCAAAACTTGTGTATTTCCACAAAATAAGTTCCACCATTCGTAAAACTATCTCAGGATGACTTTCTTGGTCACTTCTGGACTATATTTGACAAACCACGTGTGAGTAGTTGGCCTAAGGTAGAGGAAGTTGAACTAGGCTGATCTGTAGTCATAACAATTGAATGTTTGAGGTTTGTGTTCCCTCGATAGATTAATAGGAGTGTGCAAGTGATCTACCTGCCATTCAAACGGAGATAAAATTTTCTTGATAGTCACTTTAGAGTAAGCGATACTATCCAGGTCAGAGTTATCACTCAGTTTATGTTCAACTTAAATTTAACTAGCATCAACAAGAATAAACTCAAAATATTTTCTTGTTTTTAGTGGATTATCTGTATCCACATAGTTTATATTAGAAAATATAGGTTTGACAAGATGCTTTACCTCAAAATTCTAATATTCTTTGTCAAGGGCTAATATTGGGGAGACGTGCAAAGAGATGATTTCAAAGGTTTGTCTTACCTTTGGAGTTTTATCTGTAGTTGAAGCAGTAGTCGGTGCAACTGCCTCTTTGAATCTCTCTGGAAGTTTCATTGTGTAAGAGTCTTTGGTTTGGGGGGAAGAAAATTTGGGTACTCCTGATTGTGAGTGCGCACAGGGTTCAACAATCGGTTGAAAAGGTTTATTAGAGCTTTGAGGCAAAGGAGTAAAAGGATTTATTGAAAAGGCTGGGTTTATCAGTGGCAAGTTTGCCAAAGCAGAGTATTTATTCTGGTCACTAGATGATGTCCTGATAGGAAATGGTTTTTCTGAAGGTTTTCCTTCAGAACTTTTCCCCTTATTCTTAAAGGGGCTCCCTGTTATTGCTCTTGAAGAGGGCCTCATGATTGTTTTCCCACCAAGAATTCTCGCGTTAGAAAATCTGGTAAAGAATTATTTTCACCTTTAATAAATTCAATTTGGAAATCGAAGCTAGCTATAAAGCCTTCCATCTGGCAAAAATCTATTTAGAAACAATATTCTTAACATCCTTTTGGAGGATTTCTTTAGCAGATTTACAATCTACTCTGAGCAAGGATTCTTTATTGATCAAGTCATATTGAAACTTTGTTATACAAATAACAATAGCAAGGATTTCTATTTGATTGTGCTGTAATTTCTTTGAGTAGTATTCCAGATTCCAGAAGTATAACAGACTAATTGTTATGAAGAATTGGACTCTTTTGTTTGTTTAAGAATACCACCGTATCCGATATGAGAAGCATTAGTTTCAATAATCATGAAATAGTCAGGGTTAGAAATACCAAGGCATGGAAGATCTTTGACCATATTCTTTAGAAGAATAACGGCATTGGTGTGTTCATCATTCCATGGTGAAGGATTCTTCTTTACCGTATCAAAGAGAGGTTTGCAAATGTGCCAACCTTGGGAATTAAGTCAGCTACATAGTTGAGACTCCCTAAAAATATTTGCAATTGAGTTTTTATCTAAAATGACATTAGGAAGTTTATCAGAAAACTCAATTGATCTGCAAATTGGTTTATAGGTACCTTGATAAATATCATGCCCTAAATATCTGATTTTTGTCTAAAATAATTTAATCTTTTTAGCACTAATGACTAATCCATTGTGCTTAACAATTTTAAAGAAAACATTTATATGTTTTAAATGTGAATCAATGTCCTCGGAATAGATTAATACATCATCAATATAACAATAGAAATATGACTAGTATGGTTGAATATATAATTCATAATATTTTGAAATTCCGATGTTGCATTTTTGAGTCCAAAAGGCATTGACATTCCATTCATATTGTCCAAACGGGACATTAGAAGTTGTTTTATATTTATCTTGTTTAGCAATTTGAATTTGCCAAAATCCTAATTTTAAATTAAATTTACTGTTAACATTAGCTTTAAAATTTCGTTTTAAAAGATCCATTTTGTTAGGGATCGGATAACGGATCCACTGTAAAACTTAGTTCAAGGGTTTGTTATTAATAACAAGTCTTGGGGAACCTCGCTCTTGTTCAGCTGCATTGTTAAGATAAAATGATGAACAACTCCAAGGTGATTTTGAGGGGCGAATAATTTTATTACTCAAAAGAGTATGAATTTCTTTCTTACAGATTTCCATTAATTCGTGGTTCATCTGAATAGGCCTAGCTTTTTTAGAGATTGCCTTTTCATCAAATCCATCAATATATGGTAAATCAATAATATGGGATTTTCGATCCCAAAAAGAGTTAGTGAATTCTGACATATTTCTTTTTCAAAATCCTTTTGAAGATTGGCAATTTAATCAACCACTCCCGGGGATTTTAAAATTTGCTCAATTTTCTTAATTTTAATATCTTCCTTTGAAAAACAAATCTAATTAATTTTAAATACAGTCTGTTTATGCAAAAATTTACTTTCTTCAAGAGAAAGTGTCTTGATAAAACGAAAGGAAATCTCTTTTCCTAATATTTTTGTTTTGATTGATTCAAAATATGAAGTATAAGGTTTGATTTCTGTATAAAAGGCACACCCAAAATAATTCCTTCATTAATGTTTTTAGTTATAACAAAATCATTAGCAAGGAAAATACCATCATTGCAGATATGAGCATTTGATAGTTTATAATTTATACAGATACGCTTACCTATTGCGCTGTATAACTTTGTAGTTCCCTTTTGGAGGTACTTGGTTGGGATTAGACCTTCAACAATGCAGTTATGATCTGCACCACTGTCTAACAAAGCAATTTTTTTAAGTACAAAGTTAGAATTAACTACTAACTTAATCATAATGTGAGAACTGTGAGGTCTCACCTTAGCGATCATACTAATACCTGCATCTTCAATACCTCTAGGTGAAGAAGGGGCTGATTGATTGGAAGAGTTGTTTTCTTCATCTTTTTTATCTGAAGTAACAATCTCTTTTCCTTCAAGAGATACTTCAGCTTCCCTAAGAAATTACTTTGCTAAAGCATCTATGTCAAATTTTTTAAGTCTTGACTTAACTTCTCGAACTTCTTCTTTGAGGGAGTTAACTTCTACTCGAAGATAATTAATAGAAGGTTCTTCCCTCTTATCCGTATATTTTTGCATGATTTGTTTCATGCTGAAAGGAATTACATTTCTTGTAATTTCTTTTTCTTTCTGTCTAGTGACAAGCTTATGAATCTCCAAAAGATAGCTTCTTCGGGCATCATCATCTTTGATATGTTCAATAGTTGCAAATAAGATTTCTGCAGAGTCTTCAGAGAGAACTATGACAAATTGGCTATCACAAAGGCAAAATGCTCATATGCAATTGCATTCACGTCCACTATCTTGAGCAACATTGAGGAACTCCTTGTCTTCAGTTTCTTCTTCTTCTTAAGAGGAAGACGGGTCTGATGCTTCTTCGTTTAATATAGAGAGAAACTTTTCTTTAGTTTCTTCATCTATTTGAAGAAGATTGATCTTCTTCCCCTTTTTCGTGTTTCTAGGACAATCAGGGGACTTGTGTCCGGATTTTCCACAAGTCCAACATTTGTCTCCGTTAGAAGTGTTGCGAGAAGTTTTCTTACTTCTCTTTCCTTTAGAATATCCCTTTTCTTTTGAGGATCTTCTCTTAGGTGTTGATTTTCCTGATTGTTCTTTCTTTGAGGTCATCTTTGCAGAAGGAGGTTTTCGACTTGGGAAACCAAAGTCTTGACAGAAACTACCAAGTTCATTACTTGAAAACTTTTGATCCTTTTTAAGTTGTTCCTTTAGCTTCTAATAAGTACATAGCTCCATTTCTACGAAATGAATCGAGCTGGTAAGATTTTGATATGCTCAAACTTACTTCTCGAATAAGAATTAAAGCGGTGGTGTGAAGTAAATAACCCAACTAGTGAGGTAGGGATTGTTCCCACAAGGAAAATAGTCTAGACTTAACTTCAACCTGTTATTACTATTGTTTGGTCAATGACTTCCTTGGAATGTAAAAACAATAAAAGGGGGTTTCTATTTCTAAATGAGTAAAATTAATTAACAAACTTGACAGAGACACTTAACAACTTTGAATTTTGGATTTTAATCAATTAATCAAAGTAACTAGGGTATACGTGTTCCCCACAGGTTCATAACTTGATAACTATAACTATAACAATTCTTTCCTAGTATCTTGCATGCAAAGTGATAAGTTATGTATTTCTAAATCCTTGGTCGAGCATCTAGAAAATCTCACTCCGCACCTTGGTCCAGCTACGTGTGTTGCTATCCTAACCCTTATCCTTACCTCATATTAAGCATCGTATTCGATATTTGACTAAGTTATTACCTCGTACCAATCAATACTAGCCTATTAGATAGTATACACTAAATCTATGTTAATAATTCTTTTCCTATTATCTACCTCCTTAGTCCGGCAAGTAGCATTAAGGCGAATTCTAACGTTGGTGTTGGTGTTGGTGCAGTCGTTGCTCTAGTTCTAACCATCTGCGAAATAGAGTGAAGATGCTCAGATACAAATTTGTATCACCTAGATACCAATTGGATCAAAGTAATAGCACGAAAGAAAGAAAGAAAGAATGGAATTTTCCTAAAGTCTTATAGCCTCTCAAAGAAAAGTAAAGGCGTCCCCCTACCGTTCCTTAAGACTCTACTAGACTCGTTCTTGTGTGATGAGACCAACGAACCTAATGCTCTGATACAAACTTTTTGACGACCCAAAACCGAGCCGCAACTCGCACCCACACTTACCCTCCTATGTGAGCGAACCAACAAATACAAAACCCAACATTTCAATATAATATTAAAATACAATGCGGAAGACTTAAACTCATTAATGAAAATCAATTCAATAACTTCTAAAAATTCAATAACTATTATTATCCCCAAAATCTGGAAGTCATCATCACAAGAACATCTATCATCAATTAATAAAACTAAGATCATCTAAGAAAGCTAAAATAAGAAAAAGCTAGTCCATGCCGGAGATTCGAGGCATCAAGACATGAAGAAGAAGATCCAGTCCAAGCTAGAAGCATTAGGTCACCCTGAATTCCGGTGAAATGAAGACTGGTTAGAGTTGCGGTTGATTTGAAGACGATGGCACGTTTGCTGCACTCCACAAATAACAAAGAAAATAACATACAAGTACGGGTCAGTACGAAACACAAGTACTGAGTAGGTATCATCGGCCAACTCAAAATAGAAAACAGTATATATCAGTTAATATCATAAATCAACTACAATACTCAACATGTAGCAACAACAAGTACTATAATCATCAATAAGTACCACCAAGTTCATCCATGAGCACTCAAGTCTCAATACCATACTCATTTGGGAATTAGGTTCATTAGATTGAGTATATTAACATCTTTCCAGATTCATTATCTTTATTCCTCTTGTGTCGGTACGTGACACTCCAATCCCCTACTTCTATGTGTCGGTATGTGACACTCCGATCCCCTAGTTCTACGTGTCGGTTCGTGACACCCGATCCCCTAATACTATGTGTTGGAACGTGACACTCCGATCCCATAATTCTACGTGTCGGTTTGTGATACCCGATCCCCTAATACTATGTGTCGGAACGTGACACTTCGATCCCCTAATTCTACATGTCGGTTCGTGACACCCGATCCCTTAATACTATCCGATCCACTAATCTCAGTCTATCAATTCATCAAGCCTTCTCTTATACCAAGGCATCATCAATCTCATTACTTTAGTTCATCAAGCCTTCTTTTATACCAAGGCATCATCAATCTCATTACTTTAGTTCATCAAGCCTTCTTTTATACCAAGGCATCATCATTAACAAGTAGATTAGGGTTTCTTTCAAGATTTAGGATTCAATAGCTTCATCATGCTTATTTTATCACAATTATATAATCACATTCATGCAAGCATACAATTAAGCATATAGAAGGGTTTACACTACGACCAATACATATCATTCGCTATGATGATTTTACTACAAATAGTATCAAAACCATAACCTACCTCCACCGAAGAATTTGATCAAGCAAGCAATTTCCCAAAGCTTTGTTCTTCTTCTCTCCCTGTTTGTTCGTTTTCTCCCTCTTCTTGTTCTTTCTATTTTTCTTATTCAAACCCTCTTTCTTTTACCCTAATTAGCATATAATTAAGTATAAAAGATGGCACTAGTAACCCCCTAATTAACTCAAGGTTACCTCTTTTAACCCCCAAGTAATTGAGTTATTTATATTAAACCACTAACTTTATAATTATGAGCAGGAATAGTCCAAAACGCCCCTTAAATTACATAACAGAAATCCGACCCAGCCTGGGATTACGCAACCTGTGACGGTCCGTCATGGCTGTGACGGGCCGTCCTGCAGGTCTGTCGCAAAGTTCAGAGACTCAATTTCCTCGAAGAGTCTGTGATGGTCCGTCGTGCCCACGACGGTCCGTCTTGCCATTCCGTCACGAAGTTCAGAGAGTCGATTTTAGTACCCAAATTTTAGAATTCTAAGTGTTTTGGAACGAGACACCCTCGACGGTCCGTCGTGTCCATGACGGTCCGTCGTGGGTTCCGTCGACTCAGACAGTTTTTCCAGAAATAAAATTTTCTGCTCAAAACGACTAAACAGGTCGTTACACCTTTGAAAGACACTTAGAAAAAAAATGAGACCCTTAGAAACAGGGTCTCTGACAACCAAAACGGTTGTGCATGACGGACCATCGTGAGTACGAAGATCCGTCACATGTGTCTGTTAGGATAGGGGTCTAGGGCTTTTACAAAAAGACCCTACGATGGTCCGTCATCGGGGTCTCGTTCTGAATAACAGTGACAGAACTAAGGGTACCATAAGCATCACCGATGAACCCACATCAACCTTGTAGTGTCTTAGACCTACATGTGTCTAACCCAAGTACCTAGGAAACTACCAATGCTAAAGCACCTATGTCTAAGGTGGTAAACATGGCAATTTCGAACATTTGTAACCTAGGTTAGGAAGAATCTTGTAAAGTAAACAACATACGACGAGGAACTAAGATTAATAATTACTAGTAAACAAAAAGGCAAGATAAATGAGTATAAATTTAGAGACACATACCTTAGAAATGGAGAAAAAGCAAATGGACAATTACTCAGTTGGCAAAGTAGACACCCACAGCAGCAGCTCCGACTAGTAGATTATAACTATACGGCGTTGGACAATTTTAGGGGGCAATGATCAGTGGGAGGGAATGTGGAAGTTGAAAAGAGAGGGGAGATGAGAGGAACAATGAAGGAATGGGGTTAAATAAGAGGTTGGGGGGTTTAAACGGTCTGATTTTGAAAAAGGGTCCAGCCGGGTTGGGTCGGGTATAACTCATTAATCACGCGACGGTTCCCCGTTGACGGTCCGTCGCAGTTGTGACGACCGGTCGTTGGTTCTATCGTATTTGCCCTAGTTTCTATATAACAGAAAAACGTACCTGGTATGACGGATGCATACGACGTTCTGTCGCAGACGCAACGGTCCGTCGATGTGTCCGTTAGTGACTGCTGCAGAGTAATTTTCTGCAGAATTTCCTGGTGATCTGCCTGCAAATTTAAAAACTCATTAGTAGAAAAATGCTACCATTAATAAAAAGATGATAAGTATTGGGTTGCCTCCCAGCAAGCGCCTGATTTAATGTCGCGGCACGACTGGGGACCCTTGATTACTCATATTTCATCAAGATGGTATGCCTCTACCGCTTCATTCCCCGATGCTTTATGCCCAAAATAGAGTTTTATTCTATCTCTATTCCCTTTACACCCCACTCCCTCCTTGGGTTTTAACTCAACTGCTCCATGAAGGAATACTTGGGTAATCAAGTAAGGGCCAGTCCATTTGGACTTGAGCTTGCTCGAAAGACAATGCACCCTAGAATTGTCTACAAGCACCAAATCCCCAACAATAAACTCTTGTTTTGCATTTTTCTGTTCAGTATCCTTCTTCATCTTTTCTTTGTGGGATATGGCAGATACCGATTGGAGCTCACCACTCTGCCACATGGTCCTACAAATGTTGAAGGTCGCTTCTTCATTATTCAAGCGAAATGTCATCTGTCCCTTCTCCATATCAACTAATGCTCTACCTGTATCAAGGAATGGCCTCCCAAGAATAATAGGCACTACAAAATCGACCTCACAATCAAGAATAAAAAAATCTGCTGGAAAGATGAATGACTCCACTTTTACTAGCACATCATGGAGTATCCATATGGGCCGTTTCACTGTCCGATCATCCATCAGTAGCCGCATCACAGTGGGTTATGGATCCCCCAAACCAAATTTCTTGTAAATTGAGAGGGGCATGAGATTTATGCTTGCTCCCAGATCACATAATGCTTTCGCAAAATGTAATGACCCAACTATACAAGGAATACTGAATGCACCAGGATCTTCTTTCTTTTGTACGAGGGATCTTGTAGAAATAGCACTACAATCAAGAAAGAACGTCAAGGATAAGTTCAGTTATAAAATAATTTTAACAAAGAATATCAAAGTAATGAAAAGGTAACAATGATTCTTGTAAATCAAGAGAGATTAAGGCAATGATTATCTAGATAATATAACGGTTAACTATGATTTAACAATTAAATTGATGTTGGAAGTTACTCAACTTAAATCATGCATGTTGGATATAGAAAGTCTTTGGCAAGTGTTATTGTAGGATGGATTACCAAAAGATCAGTTGCCTGCCCCCATGGGTCTTACTGGACTTAAAATGATCTAGTTTCAGGCTAACCAGGTCCTTAAGCCGGAGATTAATCGGCATACGCAGACTTATGCAGAGACAAAACCTAAACATGATAAAAGGAAAAAATGGCCTTTAGCTTGCTTTAATCGAAGTTAAATAATATATTATACAAGATAATAACATAAATAAACTCTTTAGATTAGTAAGAATCAGTTATAATAAATCATAAGCTGGATAATTACTAAGTTAAGATTATTTTATTATCTTATTAATCACATGATTTCTAACAACCTAGACGACGAAAAGATTTAGCTAGTCATGCTAACAACTAGTTCCATAACCATGGCTCTTAGACCATAAAGGGGAGGATTAACACTTTCGACAACCTTGTCTTCGGTATGCCATCTATTAACTAAAACCTGAAGCGATGAATTGGATTCAGCGATTTGGCCTGTAGACAACAAGGCATATTCCGCGGGGTAGACTTCACCCAAACCATCGCCAAGGTTTATTATGATTCTTCTTTTGCAGGTAGTCCTACTCCTAGTGAAATGAAAGCTCCCTTCCATAAGAAAAAGGATTCTATAGGAGTTATTAAGTCAGTCGTGAAATTTACTCCTGACACAACAAAGATTAATAAATGGTGGATGATCCCTAAGCATGCTTTAAAGAAAGATTGGTATGTTGGTACATACACAAGGGATCATAGAGTCTTATTCAAAGACAAATGGTTTAAGGATATGAAAAAATTTAAAGCATAAATTGAATTCTTCAAATGGTTTGAATCTAAAGGCCAAATCAGTGAATCCAATTCATCGCTTTAGGTTATAGTTAACAGATGGCATACCACAGACAAGGTTGTCGAAGTGTTACTCATCCTCTTGAAGGTATAAACATCCCTTATATAAAAGATGTTTTGAAAGTACCGCCTTTCAAAAAGCCTTCAGAGCATAAAAAAAACACCTTTGTGACTATTGAAGAAATAAACAAAGTCTTTGAAAAAAATAATTATACTAACCAGGTCCTTCAGGTTGTTTCCAAACAAATTGAGGACTCAAAGTATAATTATAGTGGTACCAGCCAGATTGGTAATTAACTGATTTCCTCCAAATCAGGTTTCAACCTAGAAACAAATCCTACTTTAAAAATCCATAAAACTTCCGCAGAAGATTTTCGCAAGCCAGCCAATGACTTCAACAACTCTCTAGAAATCCTATAAAGGATTAGTGCGCAACTTAAAAGGATTAAGATTTTTTCAGGGTAATAAGGTTGGAGCTATTAAAGATAGACATTCTCACTCAAAAAACTTTTATCCAAGATATTCTTTTCCTGATATCCAGTTCGAAGAGAACAATATGCATCCCATGAGTGTTACAGATGGTACAAGTATACAGAATGGAATATAGATGGTATGTCTGATGGTCAAATCTACAATAACTTCCAAGATATGGGCATGAATATCACAGCCTACAAATGGAAGAGTTCCACCGATAAGTAAGCAGCTACTAGGATAGTTGCAGGATTTACAAGTACTCTATGAAACTGGTGGGACAATTATCTAACAGAACAAAATAAAAATGAGATCCTTGATGCTGTTGCAAGCAAGAATGTTGTTAAGACTGAGGGAGGTCAAACTACTACTTCTTTAGAAGTAGTTGAAGATGCAACGGCAACTCTTCTTTACAGCATTGCCAAACATTTGGTGGGAGAACCACATTATTTCAAGACAGATGTTTGGAAATATTAAACAATCTTTACTGCAAGATATAACAGATTTCAGATGGTATAAAGATATGTTTATTACTAAGTTCATGCTAAGAGATGACTGCAATAATGATTATTGAAAGGAGAGATTCCTTAGTAGATTACCTCCCAATCTTGGAGAAAAGGTTCGATCAAAAATAAGAGATCGATGTGAAGGTAAAATCCCATATTCACAAATGACTTATGGAGATCTTACCAGCTTGATTCATTTCGTAAAAATGGAGCTATGTACTGATTTGAAGCTAAAGGAACAGCTTAAAAAGGATCAAAAGTTTTCATGTAATTAACTTGGTAGTTTCTTTCAAGACTTTGGTTTCCCAAGTCTAAAACCCCCTTTTGCAAAAAGGATCTCAAAGAAAGAACGATAAGGAAAATCAACACCTAAGAGAAGATCCTCGAAAAAAGGGATATTCTAAAGGAAAGAGAAGTAAGAAAACTTCTCGCACCACTTCTAACGGAGACAAATGTTGGACTTGTGGAAAATACGGACACAAGTCTCCTGATTGTCCTAGAAACAAGAAAAAGGGGAAGAAGATCAATCTTCTTCAAATAGGTTAAGAAAGTAAAGAAAAGTTTCTCTCTATATCAAAAGAAGAATCAGATTAGTATGCCTCTTTAGAAGAAGAAGAAACTGAAGACGGGGAGTTCCTCAATGTTGCTCAAGATACTACTCAAGATAGTGGACATGAATGCAATTGCGAAGGAGCATTTTGCCTGTGTTATAGCCAATCTGCCAGAGTTCTCTCTGAAGACTCTTTAGAAATCTTATTTGCAACTATTGAACATATCAAAGATGATGATGCTTGAAGAAGCCATCTTTTAGAGCTTTAAAAGCTTGTCACTAGACAGAAAGAAAAAGAAATTACAAGAAATATAATTCCTTTTAGCATGAAACAAATCATGCAAAAATATACGGATAAGAGGGAAGAATCTTCTATTAATGGTCTTCGAGCAGAAGTTAACTCCCTCAAAGAAGAAGTTCGAGATGTGAAGTTAAGACTAACAAAATTGATATTGATGCTTTAGCAAAGCAATTTCTTAAGGACGCTGAAGTATCTCTTAAAGGGAAAGAGATTGTTACTTCAGATAACGAAGATGAAGAAAACAACTCTTCCAATCAATCAGCCCCTTCATCACCTAGAGGTTTTGAAGATGCAGGTATTAGTATGATCACTAAGGTGAGACCTCAGAGTTCTCACATTATGATTAAGTTAGTAGTTAATTCTAATTTTGTACTTTAAAAAAAAGCATTGTTAGACAATGGTGCAGATCGTAATTGCATTTTTAAAGGTCTAATACCAACCAAGTACCTCCAAAAGGGAAATACCAAGTTATACAGCGCAATTGGTTAGGGTATCTGTATAAATTATAACCTATCAAATGCTCATGTCTGCATTGACGGTATTTTCCTTGCTAATGATTTTATTTTAACTAAAAACATTAATGTAGAAATTACTTTGGGTATACCTTTTATGACCCAAATCAAACCTTATATTTAAGATTTTGAATCAATCAAAACAAAAATTTTAGGCAAAGTATTTTTTTGCATAAACAGACTGCATTTAAAATCAATCAGATTTGTTTTTGAAAGGAAGATATTAAAATTAAGAACATAGAGAAAATTTTAAAAACCCCGGGAATGGTTGCTAAAATTACCAATCTTCACAAGGATTTTGAAAAAGAAATTTGCTCAGAATTCCCTAACTCTTTTTGGGATGTAGGATCCCATATTATTGATTTACCATATATTGATGGGTTTGATTCAAAGGCCATCTCTACAAAAGCTAGGCCTATTCAGATGAACCATGAATTAATGGAAATTTGTAAGAAAGAAATTCATACTCTTTTGAGTAATAAAATTATTCGCCCCTCAAAATCACCTTGGAGTTGTTCAACATTTTATTTTAACAATGCAGTTGAACAAGAGCGAGGTTCCCCAAGACTTGTTATTAATCACAAACCCTTGAACTCAATTTTAAAGTGGATTCGTTATCCGATCCCTAACAAAAGAGATCTTTTAAGACAAACTTTTAAAGCTAATGTTTATAGGAAATGTTATTTTAAATCTGGATTTTGGCAAATTCAAATTGCTGAACAAGATAAATATAAATCAGCTTTTAATGTCCCGTTTGGACAATATGAATGGAATGTCATGCCTTTTGGGCTTAAAAATGCCCCATCGGAATTTCAAAATATTATGAATTCTATATTCAGCCATATTAGTCATATTTCTATTGTTTATATTGATGATGTATTAATCTTTTCCGAGGACATTGATTCTCATCATCAATATAAACAATAGAAATATGACTAATATGGTATCAAAGCCATGGTTATGGCACTAGTTGTTAGCATGAGTAGCTAAATCTTTTGGTTGTCTAGGTTGTTAGAAATCATGTGATTAATAAGATAATAAAATAATCTTGCTCAAGGTCCGGTTTACTTCAACTGTTATCCTAATTCCTCTTTAGAGGTTGAAGACCCTAATATTCTTGATACCTTGACACTTAATGTCAAAACAAAGAATATGAATAGTAAACAAGGAACCAGAGATTTAGTTGTAATATATCGGGTATATTTCAAGCTAATGAAAACCACTACTGCTCCAAAGGCAATTAACTCTAGTCCGAAAGGTGTTACTATGCTTGGAGGAGAAGATTTATATGAAACATCGATGGTTTTGATATAAATCTTCTCCTCCCTCCCGGGTCCTAGAAGTAGAAGGTCTAGCCATAGACATTCTTCTACTTGAAAACTCATGCCCAAAGAATTCGATCTAAGATACTTAAGGTTAGCTGATCCATCTGTAAATTGAATAATACTTTCTAGGGAAGACCTACATGGCTGAACAGGAAGGGGTTCAGTGATAGATTCAAATTTCAAATTTTCATCAGAAAGAATCTCATTCCACTTTAACATTCTAGGTGCAAAAGTAGTGTTATGCTCTTGGTTAGATTCCATAAGCATAGTAACACCTTTGGGACTAGAGTTAATTGCCTTTGGAGCAATAGTGGTTCTCATTAGCTTGTAATATACCCGATATATTACAGCTAAATCTCTGGTTCCTAGTTTACTATTCATATTCCTTGTTATGACATTAAGTGTCATGGTATCTAGGAAATTAGGGTTTAATAGCAACCTGTGTAAGGCGAATATGAAGAAATTTAAATTCCTTCCTATACCTGTCAATGTCAGAAGAAATCAATAATTTAATAGTATCTAAAGAGTTATTAATTACAGAGGTAGATTCACAAGTTTTAACATTAAATCTTTTCAACAAACTAAAATTACTTATTCGGTAAATCTTATTAATTGGTTCTTTAGGAATGGACCAATTTTGTTAACACATATCTTGTTTAGATATAGAACAATTAACAGAGTTAATAATATTTTTGCTATTTATTAGGACAAGCAGTTGTCTTTAGGCATAAAAGAACGTCAAGGATAAGTTAAATAATAAAATAATTTAAACATAGAATATCAAACTAATGAAATATTAACTATGATTCTTGTAAATGAAGAGAGATTAAGGCAGTGATCATCTAGATAATACAAAGGTCAAACTATGATTTAACAATTAAATTGGCCTTGGACGTTACTCAACTTAAATCACGCATGTTGGATATTACAAGTCTTTGGCAAGTCTTATTGTTGGACGGATTACCAAAAGATCGGTTGCCTGCCCCATCGGTCTTACTGGACATACAATAATCTAGTTTCAGGCTAACCAGGTCCTTAAGCCGGAGATTAATCAGCATACTCAGACTTATGAAGAGACAAAACCTCAACATGATAAAAGGAAACCATGGCCTTTAGCTTGCTTTAATCGAAGTTAACTAATATATTATACAAGATAATAACAGAAATAAACTCTTAACATTACAAAGAATCAATTATAATAAATCATAATCTGTATAATTACTAAGTTAAGATTATTTTATTATCTTAATAATCACATGATTTCTAACAGCCTAGATAACCAAAAGATTTAGCTACTCATGCTAACAACTAGTTCCATAACCATGGTTGTGATACAATATTAGTCATATTTCTATTGTTTATATTGATGATGTTTTAATCTTTTCCGAGGACATTGATTCTTATTTCAAACATTTAAATGTTTTCTTTAAAATCGTTAAGCATAATGGATTAGTCATTAGTGCTAAAAAGATTAAAATATTTCAGACAAAAATCTTATTTTTAGGACATGATCTTTATCAAGGTATCTATACACCTATTTGGAGATCAATTGAGTTTTCTGATAAATTTCCCAATGTCATTTTAGATAAAACTCAATTGCAGTAATAAACATATCTTTATACCATCTGAAATCTGTCAATTTCTTGCAGTAAAGATTTTTTAATATTTCCAAACTTCTGTCTTGATATAATCGTGGCTCTCCCACAAAATGTTTGGCAATGCTGTAAAGAAGAGTTGTCGTTGCATCTTCAACTACTTCTAAAGAAGTAGCAGTTTGACCTCCCTCAGTCTTAACAACATTCTTGCTTGCAACAACATCAAGGATCTCACTTTTATTTTGTTCTGTGAGATAATTGTCCCACCAGTTTCATAGAGTACGTGTAAATCCTACAACAATGCTATTAGCTGCTTGCTTATAGGTGGCACTCTTCCATTTGTAGGCTGTGATATTCATGCCCATCTATAGGAGTTTATTAATTATTTGACCATCAGCCATACCATCTATATTCCATTTTGTAATACCTGTACCATCTGCAACACTCTGGGATGCATATTGTTCTCTTCGAACTAGGTATCAGGAAAAGAAGGTCTAGGATAAAAGTTTTTTGAGTGAGGAAGTCTATCTTTAATAGCTTTAACCTAATAACCCTAAGAAACCTTAATCCTTTTAAGTTGCTCTCTAGGATTTCTGGAGAGTTGTTGAAGTCATTGGCTGGCTTGGGGAAATCTTCTGGGTAAAATTTAAGGATTTTGAAAATAGGATTAGTTTCTAGGTTGAAACCTGATTTGGAAGAACTGGGTTTGTTACCATTCTGGCTGGTACCACTGTAATTATATTTTGAGTCCCTAATTCGTTTGGAAACAACATGAAGGACCTGGTTAGTATAATTATTTTGTTCAAAGACTTTGTTTATTTCTTTAATAGTCACAAAATTATTTTATTTATGCTCTGAAGGCTTTTTGAAAGGTGGTGCTTACAAAACATCTTTTCTATAAGGGATGTTTATACCTTCAAGAGAAGGAGTAACAATTTCGACAACCTTGTCTTTGGTATGCCATCTGTTAACTAAAACCTAAAGCGATTAATTGGATTCACAGATTTTGCCTGTAGATTCAAACCACTTGAAATTCAATTTCTATTTTGAATCTCTTCATATCCTTAAACCATATGTCTTTGAACAAGACTCTCTGATCCCTAGTGTATGTACCAACATACCGAGCTTTCTTTAAAGCATGCATAGGGCTCATCCATGATTTATTAATCTTTTTTGTGTCAGGAGTAAATTTGTCGACTTACTTAATAACTCCTCTAGAATCCTTTTTCTTATGAGAGGGAGCTTTCATTTCACCAAGAGTAGGACTATCTGCAAAGGAAGAATCATAACAAACCTTGGGGATACTTTGGGTGAAATCTACTCCGCGGAATTTACCCTGTTGTTCTGAAACCTCGATGGTTTCATATATATCTTCTCCTCCCTCCCGGGTCCTAGAAATAGAAGATCTAGCCATAGACATTCTTCTACTTGAAGAGTCATGGTCAAAAGAATTGGATCTAAGAAACTTAAGGTTAACAGATCCATCTGTAAATTGAATAATACTTTGTAGGGAAGACCTAGAGGGATGAACAGGAAAGGGTTCGGTGATAGATTAAAATTTCCAACATTCATCGGAAAGAATCTCATTCCACTTTAACATTCTAGGTACAAAAGTACTGCTATGCTATTGGTTAGATTCCATAAGCATAGTAACACCTTTGGGACTAGAGTTAATTGCCTGTGGAGCAATAGTGGTTTTCATTACCTTGTAATATAGCCGATATATTACAGCTAAATCTCTGGTTCCTAGTTTACTATTCATATTATTGGTTTTGACATTAAGTATCAAGGTATCAAGAATATTAGGGTCTTCAATCTTTACAGAGAAATTAGGATAACAGTTGAAGTAAACCGGCCCCTGAGCAACATTACTTTCTAAGATTCCTAATAAAGAATCATCAACATTGAGGAGTCTAGCATCTTTATGCATTAAACAAATAGGAATATTTTAGCCTTTACGGAAAAAGGGTTTAACAGCAACCTGTACAAGACCAATATGAAGAAATTTAAATTCCTTCCTATACATGTCAATGTCAGTAGCAATAAATAATTTAACAGTCTCTAAAGAGTTATTAATTGCAAAGGTAGATTCGCAAGTTTTTATATTAAAACTTTTAAACAAACTAAAATTACCTATTTGGTAAATCATATTAATCGGTTCTTTTGGAATGGACCAATTTTGTAAATGCATATCTTCTTTAGATATAGTACAATTAACAGAGTTAACAATGTTGTTGCTATTCATCATGACAAGCAGTTGTCTTTAGGCATGAAAGAATGTCAAGGATAACTTAAGTAATAAAATAATTTTAACAAAGAATATCAAACTAATGAAAATTAACTATGATTATTGAAAATAAAGAGAGATTAAGGCAGTGATTATCTAGATAATACAAAGGTTAACTATGATTTAACAATTAAATTGTCGTTGGAAGTTACTCAACTTAAATCACGCATGTTGGATATTAAAACTCTCTGGCAAGTCTTATTGTAGGACGGATTACCAAAAGATCTGTTTCCTGCCCCCATGGGTCTTACTGGACATACAATGATCTAGTTTCAGGCTAACCAGGTCCTTAAGCCGGAGATTAATCGGCATACTCAGACTTATGCAGAGACAAAACCTCTACATGATAAAAGGAAACAATGGACTTTAACTTGCTTTAATCAAAGTTAACTAATATATTATACAAGATTATAACAGAAATAAACACTTAAGATTACTAAGAATCAATAAACTAGGAGTTCCTCAATGTTGCTCAAGATACTACTCAGGATAGTGGACATGAATGCAATGCCAAGGAGCATTTTTCTTTTGTGGTAGCCAATCTGTCAGAGTTCTCTCTCAAGACTCTGCAAAAATCTTATTTTCAACTATTGAACATATCAAAGATGATGATGCTTGAAGAAGCTATATTTTGGTGCTTCAAAAGCTTGTCACTAGACAAAAAAAAAATACAAGAAATGTAATTCCATTCAACATGAAACAAATCATGCAAAAATATACGGATAAGAGGGAAGAACCTTCTATTAATGATCTTCGAGCAGAAGTTAAATCCCTCAAAGAAGAAGTTGGAGAAGTAAGTCAAGACTTAACAAAATTGAGATTGATGCTTTAGCCAAGCAATTTCCTAAGGATGCTGAAGTATCTGTTAAAGGAAAAAATATTGTTACTTCAGATAAAGAAGATGAAGAAAACAACTCTTTCAATCAATCAGCCCCTTCATCACCTAGAGGTATGTAAGATGCAGGTATTAGTATGATCACTAAGGTGAGACCTCAGGGTTCTCACATTATCATTAAGTTAGTATTTAATTCTAATTTTGTACTTAACAAAATTGCTTTGTTAGACAGTCGTGCAGATCGTAATTGCATTGTAGAAGGTCTAATCCCAACCAAGTACCTCCAAAAGGGAACTACCAAGTTATACAGCGCAACTGGTGAGTGTATCTGTATAAATAATAAACTATCAAATCCTTTTATCTATAATGACGATATTTGCCTAGCTAATGATTTTGTTATAACTGAAAACATTAATGAAGAAATTATTTTGGCTATACCTTTTATCACCCAAATCAAACCTTATATTTCAGATTTTGAATCAATCAAAACATAAATTTTAGGAAAAGAGATTTCCTTTCCTTTTACCAAGACACTTTCTCATAAAGAAAGTAATTTTTTGCATAAACAGACTGCATTTAAAATCAATCAGATTTTTTTTCAAGGAAGATATTATAACGGGAATGGTTGCTAAAATTGCCAATCTTTAAAATGATTTTGAAAAAGAAATTTGCTTAGAATTCCCAAACGCTTTTTGGGATAGAAAATCCCATACTATTGATTTACCATATATTGATGGATTTGATGAAAAGACCATCTCTACAAACGCTAGGACTATTCAGATGAACCATGAATTAATGGAAATCTGTAAGAAAGAAATTCATACTCTTTTGAGTAATAAAATTATTCGCCCCTCAAAATCACCTTGGAGTTGTTAAGCATTTTATGTTAACAATGCAGCTGAACAAGAGCGAGGTTCCCAAAGACTTGTTAGTAATTACAAACCCTTGAACTCAGGTTTAAAGTGGATCCGTTATCCGATCCCTAAAAAAAGGTATTTTTTAAATGAACTTTTATAACTAATGTTTATAGTAAATTTGATTTAAAATTAGGATTTTGGCAAATTCAAATTGGTGAACAAGATAAATATAAAACAACTTTTAATGTCCCGTTTGGACAATATGAATGGAATGTCATGCCTTTTGGGCTTAAAAATGCCACATCGAAATGTAAAAATATTATGAATTCTGTATTCAACCATATTAGTCATATTTCTATTGTTTATATTGATGATGTGCTAATCTTTTCCGAGGACATTGATTCTCATTACAAACATTTAAATGTTTTTTTTTAAAATCGTTAAGCACAATGATTAGTCATTAGTGCTAAAAATATTAAATTATTTCAGACAAAAATCACATTTTTAGCACATGATCTTTATCAAGATACCTATAAATCTATTTGCAGATCAATTGAGTTTTCTGATAAGTTTCCCAATGTCATTTTAGATAAAACTCAATTGCAAAGATTTTTAGGGAGTCTCAACTATGTAGCTGACTTTATTCGCAACGTTAGGCACATTTTCAAACCTCTCTTTGATAGGTAAAGAAGAATCCTTCAACCTGGAGTGATGAACTAACCAATGCCGTTATTCTTCTAAATAATATGGTCAAAGATGTTCCATGCCTTGGTATTTCTAACCCTGACTATTTCATGATTGTTGAAACTGATGCTTCTGATAACGGATACGGTGGTATTCTTAATCAAAGAAAAGACCCCAATTCTTCAGAACAATTAGTCAGTTATACTTCTGGAATCTGGAATACTGCTCAAAGAAATTACAGCACGATCAAAAAAGAAATCCTTGCTATTGTTTTTTGTATAACTAAGTTTCAAGATGACTTGATCATTAAATAATTCTTACTTAGAGTAGATTGTAAATCTGCTAAAGAAATCCTCCAAAAGGATGTTAAGGATATTGGTTCTAAAAATATTTTTTCCAGATGGCAGGCCTTATTAGCCAGCTTCGATTTCCAAATCGAATTTATTAAAGGTGAAAATAATTCTTTACCAGATTTTTAAACGCGAGAATTTTTGCAGGGAAAATCATCATGAGACCCTCTTCAAAAGCAATAACAGGGAGCCCCTTTAAGAATAAGGGAAAAAGTCCTGAAGGAAAACCTTCAGCAAAACCATTTGCTATCACGCCATCATCGAATGACCAGAATAACTACTCAGCTTTGGCAAACTTTCCACTAATAAACCCAGCCTTTTCAATAACTCGTTTTCCTCCTTTGCCTCCAAGCTCTAATAAACCTTTTAAAACGATCGTCGAACCCTGTTCTCACTCATCATCAGGAGTACCCAGATACTCTTCCCCCCAAACCAAAGACTCTTACACTATGAATGTTCCAGAGAGCTTCAAAGAAGCGGTTGCACCGACTACTGCTTCAACTACAGATAAAACTCCAAAGGTAAGAGAATCCTTTGAAATCATCTCTTTGCAGGTCTCCCCAATATTAGCCCTTGACAAAGAATATGAGAATTTGTAGGTAAATCATCTTGTCAAACCTCTATTTTCTAATAGAAACTATGTGATACATATAATCCACTAAAAACAAGAAAATATTTTGACTTTATTCTTGTTGATACTAGTTCAATTGAAATTGAACACAAATTGAGTGATAACTCTGTCCCAGATAGTACCGCTTACTCTAAAGTGACTATCCACAAAATTTTATCTCCTTTTGAGTGGCAGGTAGATCACTTGCACACTCCTATTAATCTATTGAGGGAACAGAGACCTCAAACCATCAATTTGCATGACTACAGATCAGCCTGGTTCAACTTCCTATACCTTAGGCCAACTACTCACACGTGGTTTGTCAAATATAGTCCACAAGTGACCAAGAAAGTCATCCCGAGATGGTTTTACGAATGGTGGAACTGTTTTGGCAGAAATACACATGTTTTGCCAAAAAACATTGCTGACAAATTCAATCAGTTTGAACTAGATCAAGACATATCTTCTCTCCCTGAGAACATAAAACTGTGTAAATATTTTATTCAAAAAAGAATTTCTTATATTATTAGTTGGAGTTTCTGTATTGCAGAATTTGACACGATCAAGTATCTGTCAAGAGAAGTCTTAATTAAAGGATGGTCTTCATCTCCAAAGGATGCTGCAATCGTTAACCAATCGATCGCTAGAAGATATCCCCATAAGTCTTTATCTAAGAATGAACTAAAGATAAGACTACAAAAGGCCTTATCAGACTTAGAGTCTAAAGATAATGAACTACCCATAATGAAGCTCCTTGAAGAAGCTTTGTCCTCTAAAAGTGATGATAATGGAGACATGTTAAAACCTAAAGTTTTGCCACAGACTTATTTAGATCTGTATTATGATTAATCACTAGTTGAGGGTATTAATATCCGGAATAACTAGTCTTTCAGATAGAGGCTCATAGAGCTGGAATTATCTAGAAAGAAAAGGAAGAGTCTCAAAGAGACGAAATTTCCTTTTGATTAAATTATTAAGTGGACTCTTTTAGGACCCGCAAAGCATGGTCAATCAATGCATTATCAACAATTATGTCCAACAAAGTGGCAAACATAACTTTATCAAAAGATAAAGATGAAAGTGCTTTTTGAAAGAAAACAAAATACTTTGCTTTATAAAAAGCAGCGGATGGAAATCAACAACCAATCACAAGAAGAGCTCTTAGATATCCCTTATCCTTTCAAGTCTATATAAGACTCTGTATATATTTCACATTAAGGGCATCGAAAAATTTACTCTTAAAAAATATTCTTGAATGCTCTCTCTCTGAAACATTATGCAATATATTAGGGAATAAATCTTTAATTTTGTAAGTTCTTAATTTCGTCTTTAATTTTTCCATTTATATTTTCCGTGAATCAATTAAATGAACAACTTATAACAATTTCATCTTGTCGAACACAAGTAGGCATTGCAACATTTAACGTTCATGTAAATAACACCCTAAGTATTCGAAACTAACATGTAGGTTTTTATTCGATATATAAATCACTAAAACATACACATAATAATCAGTTAACACCACTTAAAAACAATTGTCATCGACATTTACATTATACCAACTATTGAGATGAACATGTGATTCGTTTGGAACAGCCCTAGTTTCGATATTCATGAAGTCAAATCCTTTAAAAAGACACTTGGAGAAAGAATTAAAGGAGAGAAAACCCATACCTTACTATAAAATTAAATGTATGAATATCACCTTGCACTTTGCATGAAAACCTTGAAGAATGCTTACGATCGTCTAGGGTTCTATTACATTCATCACTTGTTTTTTAGTTGTAAAGTTTTTGATGAATAACATGAGTCCTAAATATTTAAGAACTGAATATTAACTAAGTCAACTCAGACTCTATAACTTAACTAAAATAACTTAATTAGATAATTACCAAAACGACCCTCCTAATTTGACTAGAATTAGAAGAACACTTGTCTAACCGAATTCTTCAAATTGCTTAGTGGTTTCGGTTTTGATCAATTCAATTAATTAAATAAGTTACTAAATTAATTAAGTAAGTAACCTAGGGTAACTTGTAAAGTACCCCTTACTTGTTATGACCATAACCAACCCTTTGGAACATCCTAGGTTAGGTACTAGGTTGTCTCTTGTTAGTTACACGATTTGGTGTAACCCGACTAGGTCTTAGGTTATCGGGCCTCTTAGTTAGTTACTTTTTGGTTTTACTAGGTTAGATAGTTAGTTAGGTCAGTTATGTAGGGTCTAGGACATGTTCGGGAGCTTGGACCCACGTGGCTGGACAAGGACGTGCATCTATCCCCAACCCCTCGAACTGAATCAGTTAGAGTAGTTGCTTGGCTAGATGTACGTGTGTTTGCAAATGTGCTTGCACATGTGTTGCGTGCACATTCCCAAATAACTATTCTATAAGATCATTTGGAATGTTTACTTATTTTTGAAGGATCCTCACTATGTCCTTGTCTACTGCTCAATCTACATGATCATTTTAAATGGTTATGTGCTATCGTAACTAGCCTTGACACATGTATGCCTAGAACTTTATGTGTTAGGTGAGAATCAATATGTGTATTTTAATCTTGGGGTCTTCATTGGAGGTACTTTTCTTAAACAACTTTGATTTTATTATACCTACTTGATTATATATAGAAATTGGCTAACACCCTTAAGACAATATTCTCTAATATTCCCAACATTTCACAATATTGATGCCTATGTACCCCAATACGCATTTTTAAAAACCTACCAGGGGCTTCACTAGACATGTACATTTTCGTGAACGTTGCATCAACCCACCTTACGAACATGCGTCTCCAAATGATACTACATATCTGTCACAACCGGGATTCTGGAATCCGGATTGCCACCGACGTCATTGACCTCTAAGAGGTGGCAGACAAGCCTCATCTTGCATTCAACACATTCATCTATTTAAATATGCAAAAACTTTAAAAGTTTTTCTTATGTATGAAGTTTACTTAGACTTCATATAGTCATTGCATATTTTAAAACATATACTAAGCTCAACATAAAGAACAACCATCAATCATAAATAATCAATTCCAAACTGAAGATTAACATATCATAAATAGTTTGCCAAACACGGCTTTATTACAAAACTTCGAAACAAAAGTATGAATGAAACTCTATGGACAACATTCACTAGCTATATCTAAAACAGAGGCTAGAGTAATGCGTGTAGCATCCTCGAAATAAAGAGAACCTACCAAATGGTCTGGAGAAAACTGTGAAGTCCAAACCAGTGCAAGTGTCATCAATCTGCCCTCAGACCTGCACCTATAAAAATAGTAAATAGTAGGGGGTAGTACACCACTTGTACTAAGTACTGGTGTATGCACACATACACATAACGCTGTGCATGATCAATAAAATCTCTTCCTAAGAAACATGTCATTTCTAGAATGTTTAATCACTAGACTTTCCTAATTCATTATTTGTGAATTGTGGTATGAATACAATGTATTTTAATACATTTAAAGCACACAAATAATTTTCTATATCATTACTAGACATTAGTATCATCAATATAATTTTAGAACAAGACGGGCGAAGATTGGAAAATTTGGCCAACCCCAACCTAAGAGATCACATTCTCATACTTAGTTTTATTTTCAGTCTTTTTCTTCTTGTTTTCAGTCTTTTTTTATAGTTGTTGTGTAGTTCAATAATTCCTTAAGTCCTACGTTTTACTTACAAGTGCAACAATTCATTGTAGTCCCATACCCACAAAGAACCGATGTAAGTAAACAAAGGACAAAGGAATGATTTAACTATATTACAATGAGTCATTCATTACTTTATATATTTATTAACATCTCACGAGTCAGTCTCTATTGGATATGCCACATATTTCGTTACTTTCATGTTTGGAAGTTATAAGGTATAGAGTTAACATTATATTTCTACTTCCCTTTATTGACGTCATATAAGAAGTCATTATAAGGCAATGTTATTTGGCTTTGCCCATTATTTGTTGAAACTTCATGAGTGTGACATTGTCAATTGACATTCTTAAGATCTTCTTTATTGCTCACATTGAACATACGTTCCATCATCATCATTCATTCTCACTTTCATTGAGACATCATAGGGAATAAGATCATGCTAGATAACATGAAATACAGTGTCTGCCCCAAAATAAAAAGAGGTGATTCAATGGTTGAAATGAATCTAGACCATGTGAGATACTCATGGAATCCAGTGTCTGTCCCACATCGAAAAGAGGTGATCCTCGACTAAGGAAAATCCATCTCAAGTGTTCAAACCACACCGAAAAGGAGTGGCTCACAGCTATAGGGAACCAAGAACATATCGTGAGCATTAACCACATAGATCATGTGAGCTAAACATGAAATCCAGTGACTGCCCCACATTGTAAAGGGGTTGAATCACCGGTCAAAGTGAAATCATACTTGCCTAGCTCGTATAGGTGCAAAATCACTAGCGAGTTCCTATGTTCTCTATACATAGTTCGAAGACTAGGGACGTAATAAGACTACTTATCCACCTCGGTGGTAGCCTCATATCATCAGACATACACATGCAAGCACCTTCTCATACCTTTTCTATCGGTGCGTTTCTCACTTTTATTATCTTCTTTATCTTTAGAGTTTACTCAAGCATTATGGAAGCTTTCTTCTAGATTGAAATTTACTTACTCTTTTGATGACTTTTCATCCTTACGTTTCGTTGATGAAATGTGAATTGTCCGTACATATTATCCTTACTTTACATTAATTATGTGAATTGTCCTTACATATCATCCTTATTGTACATTGATGAATGTGAATTGTCCTTACATATCATCCTTAGGTGTTAATGATAATAGTCTCGCACATTCTAAAATCTTCATTCGTGAGTATTTTTTTAACATAGAAGCGTAGGTGAAAGTAAGACTTTTGTCACTTCATTTAACACCCCATTCTGGTCACTTACTTAAATTAGACCCCTTTGATTATGTTATAACAAAACGCACGTTACTTCATTAGTTAAGTATAGTAGCTTCATTTAATACTTTATGGACGATGAGATCTTTCAATGAATTACATATGTTCATGGTTCATTTTTATAGATCATATTGGGAGTTTTCTCAATGAATGTCATTCCCTTGGTTATGGATTCATTGATGTTGCTTTAGAAGTGCTTATAATATATTTTTAATATTCTAAATATACAAGATTGACATATGATTAGTATTGGCTCAACATTAAGATATTATTGGCTCTACATTAAGATATTAAACTACATAACTATTTTTGTTGGTATAAAGAAAATTTATGTTTGTGTAAATTTAAATTGATCATGTATGAACCTTTTGTGAATCTTTAAATCATTTACATAAGCTCCTATCCATTATCATGCATTCATATTGACAAAGTAGTGTTAGCTAATGTTATTGGCTCCAGATAGTCAATTCATTCAAGATGTGATTTCATAGTGATCTTTCAAATCAATCTTAGTTAATGACTTTAGGCATAACATATTTAAGCATTTCGGACAGCATCATATTAAAATTTCATGAATATAACAACTTCATAAAGTCACAGTAAGTAAGCACTAAGATGTCACACATTACACTTAAAATTTTCGAAACTTGTCTTAGTAATACATCATTCTTTTATTCACGTAAGGAACACTTAGTATCAAATGTATTCAATTCATAGTTCATTCAAAATTTAAAATTAAAGAACATTACACATAAGATCATCCAGAACAACATACCAATAACATGATCTCTAACCTATTAAACATTGAATCGAAAAGGATATTGGGATACTAAATTTCGACGAGAACACAGGGACAACCCTAGTTTTCAAGATCTTTGAATTGTTGGAAAGAAAGTTTTCTTAGAGAAAGAAGTCCAGGAAAGAAACACATACCTTACTTAGATTCGAATCTATGACAATCACCCAACCGAAATCCTTAAAACCCTTGAAATCACCCAAAAAAGGCCTCTAGCCTTCTTACGATCTTGCTATTTGTTCTTTACTGCCTTAGTCGTTAATATCTTGTGAATGGACGTGATTTCTAGGTTTTTTTTAACTGATGTTGAATTCTTCAATCTTACACTAACTAACTTAATTAATAAATTCATTAGTTAATTACTAAAATACACCTCCTAAGTTTACTAGACATCAGAGGACCATTGACTTAGCCAACTGCAATTTTGACTCAGTGTCTTGACTGACCAAATCTTAATTTAATTAATTTTGTGGATAAGTTAATTAACTATGGTACTTAATGAAATTACAAAACACCCTTAAGTCACTAGGACCACAACTAAAAATTTTGGTCCATCCTAGGTTAGGTACTAGGTTGTCCCTAACTTAGTTAAGTTAGTTAGGTGTCACCCAATTAGGTCTTAGGTTGTCGGGTCCCTTGTATTATAATTTATTATTGATCCTACGTTATTTAGATAGTTTGTTGAGTTATTTAGGGTGTTTTTTTGTTAGGAATCCCTGCACCACCTGGCTGGACCCGTCCATGCACATTCCCCTAAACGCCTAGCCATATTCGATTAGCATGTCACATGGTCCCCCTCTCAGCCTGTAAGCCCATGTGTTTGCATATGGGTTTGTTGCACTTCTCTAACTAATTTATATTTATGGTTCATTTTGTAATGTTTACTTATTGTCCCAAGGACCCTCACCATGTCCTTGGATACTACTGAATGTGCATGAAATATATTTTATTAGCTTAGGTTCTTCATTGCAGGTACATTTCTTAAGCATCAATCTTGGAGTTCAGTATGACAACCCAAAAAGTATATCTCATATTTGTTTAAGGAAAATTGGCTAATATCTGTTAGCCAATTATCCTACACTATGCTAAATATTTATCAATATTGCGTATTCAGGTGCCTATGGACCCCTAATAGGCTATCCTAAGGACATACTATGATCTTCATTAGACATATAATTTTCGGAATGTTACAACATTTGAATCAAAGAGGGTAGTTTCTAAAAACATATTAATATACTTCAAACTTTACTCTTTCTGAATATATTATTCACAACCTACTCTGGATGATGCACATTACTCTAAGCTTATCTGAAGCTTCATATTTGAGATTGAAGTACTTCATTCTCAATATTATTTTAACTTAATTCACATCACAGTCATGCTACACATAAATCATGCAAACACTATACAAAAACTGCAACATGAATACAAGCATGAAATCATATATTAACTCATATAGTGCAAATATAAAACACACAGTTATAGACTTAGAACACCAAAACCGCCTAATGCACTCAAAATTTAGAGTCTCATAAACGAAATCATACTCATGAAGACAATATCTAACCTCAAGAGCTGAACAAGTGAGGGTAACGGGATAACATATTTTCCTCGGCCTCCCATGTTGCTCCCTCAACAAGTTGGTTCCTCAAAAACACTTTTGCTGCGAAACCTCCTTGTTCCTCAACTATTTTACTTGACTATCTAAAATTTCAATGGGAACCTCTTCATAATAAAGGTTTTCATCGAATCCTAACCCCTCGATAGGTAGAATGGACGTTGGATCGCCTAGATACTTCTTAAGCATCGAAATGTGAAACATTAGATGAACAAAAACAAAGTCATTTAGTAACTTGAGTTCGTAGGCAACATTTCCTACTCAGTGTAAGATCTCATAATGACCTAGATACCTCTGACTCAACTTCGTTTCTTACCAAACCTTATCACCCCCTTCATGGATGATATCTTTAGGTATATTGATCACCTACATCGAATTAAGGTTCACTTTTTCTATTATAGGCATATGATTTTTACGACCGAAAGTAGTAGTCAATATATCAATGATCGTTCTCAACTTTTCAACCTATAGATCTCCTTTAGATTATGATACATCTTAAAACTCATTCACTATGGACACATAATCTATGGAAGGAACATCATGTTCTAAGTCTTTTACTCTAACTAAGTGGTATAAATACCCCTTAGATAACACTTTAAGATTTGAAACTATTTGGCCTGTTGGAATTGAACCAATCCATTCCCATTTTTAACTCTAACTTATTTGGAAACTGAAATTTACTACCCTGCTTTGATAGTATATGGTAGCATAGCATTTATGAAGTCAATCCATACCAAAAATTATATCAAAATAGAGCATGGTAAATATTATTTTAGTAAATTTATGGAGAACAAATGTTGTGCAATCTTAATATACTCTTTTGACACTAATGTTTTCTCATATATGAGTACCAACTGGAAATGGTTAATGCGAAATAACATGAAGCATGTAAAATTTACTATCTACTACAGGAGTAACAAAAGACAAGAGAGATCCTCGAATAAATAAGGCATAAACAAAAAAAGAAAAGACAAGAAAGTTAGCAGTGACAACATCTTTGAGTTAGTCTGCGAATGACCACACTTACCACACGACTTTCTATCACGTTGGCCTTTCTATCAATGCCCTTCTTGCGAAGACAAGATTTTGAGCCTGGCGCCTTAGATAATTGAGTCATCCTAATTCTTGTGTGCATTTTCCTATGCGCTCATACAACATTGATGTTAGATTCTAGAATTAAAAAATATGCCAAATCTCTATACCGCATGATAGAGAGTAGAAGAAGCGAGTTCCTAACATCACTTAGTCTCTAAGACATGATTGTGGTGAACTTCACAACCATAAGTTAGAAACTAGGCAACATGGTTGTGTTTATCCTTAGATCCTAGGTAATTTAACCTCATGCTCTAATATCAAGTTTTTCATACCCGAATTTTGGAATCTAAATATAAACGGCGTTCATAACCTCTCGGAGGTCGAATAGAAGCCTCTTCTTAGCTTTCATCAGAATCATACAGTTAAATTAGCGGAAAATTTCAAAATTTTTAATACTTATCAAAGTATAGATAGACTTCATATAGTGTTGCATAAGAGTGATATTCTTATAATATAAGGCTAAATCAACCATCTATTAAAGTTAAAAAATCCAAATAGAAAATCATTATGTAACGACCTGTTTAGTCGTTTTGAGTAGCAGATTTTATTCTGGAAAAACTGGCTGATACGACGGACCCCACGACGGACCGTCATAGGCACGATGGACTGTCGAGGGGTTCTCGTTCGAAAACACATAGAAATTAGAAAACTGGGTGCTCAAATCGACTCTCTGAACTTCGTGACGGAATGGCAGGACGGACCGTCACAGACTCTTTGGTGGAAATTGAGTCTCTGAACTTTGCGACGACCTGCAGGACGGACCGTCGCAGGCACGACGGGCCGTCACAGGTTGCGTAATCCCAGTCTGTGTCGGATTTCTTTAAATGTTTTAAGGGACGTTTTTGACTATTTCTGCTTTAATTATAAAGTTAGTGGGTTAATGTTAATAAGTCTAATTACTTAGGGGTTAAAAGAGGTAATTAGTTAATTAGTGGGTTATTATTGCAATCTTTTAAACTTAATTATATACTATTAGGGTAAAAGCAAGAGGGTTTGAATAAGAAAAATAGAAGACAGAGAGAGAGAGGATTGATCGATCGAGAGATAGAAACGAGAAGAAGAACAAAGCTTTGGGGAAATTGCTTGCTTGATCACGAATCTTCGGTGGAGGTAGGTTATGGTTTTGATACTGTTCGTAGTAAACTCTTAATAGCGAATGATATGTATTGGTAGTATTGTAAACCCTTCTATATGCTTAATTGTATGCTTGCATGAATGTGATTATATGATTGTGATAAAATAAGCATGATGAAGCTATTGAATCCTAAATCTTGAAGAAATCCTAATCTAGTTTGTTAATGATGATGCCTTAGTATAAAAGAAGGCTTGGTAAACTAAAGTAATGAGATTGATGATGCCTTGGTATAAGAGAAGGCTTGATGAATTGATAGAATGATATTAGTGGATCGGAGTGTCACGTTCCGACACATAGTATTAAGGGATCGGGTGTCACGAACCGACATGTAGAATTAGGGGATTGGAGTGTCACATTCCAACACATAGTATTAAGGGATCGGGTGTCACGAACCGACACGTAGTTTTAGGGGATCGGAGTGTCACGTTCCGACACATAGTATTAGGGGATCGGGTGTCACGAACCGACACATTGAAGTAGGGGATCGGAGTGTCACGTACCAACACATAGTAGTAGGGGGATCAGAGTGTCACGTACCGACACAAGAGGAAGAAAGATAATGAATCTTGAAAGATGATAAATATACTCAATTTAATGAACCTAATTCCCAAATGAGTATGGTATTGAGGCTTGTGTCCTCAAGGATGAACTTGGTGCTACTTATTGATGATTATAGTACTTGTTGTTGCTACATGTTGACTATTATAGTTGATTTATGATATTAACTGATATATATTGTTTTCTATTTTTAGTTGGCCGATGATGCCTACTCAGTACTTGTGTTTGTACTGACCCCTACTTGTATGTTTCTTTCTTTGATAATTGTGGAGTGCAGCAAACGTGCCGTTGTCTTCAACTCAACAGTAATTCTAGCCAGTCTTTACTACATCGGAAATTCAGGGTGAGCTAATGCTTCTAGCTTGGACTGAATCTTCTTCTTCAAGTCTTGATGCCTTGAACCTCCGGCATGGACTAGCTTTTTACTTGTTTTTGCTTTCTTAGATACTCTTAGTTTAGTAATTTGAGGATAGATGTTCTTGTGATGATGACTTCCAGATTTTGGGAATAATAATAGTTATTGAATTGATTTTATTAATGAGTTTAAGTCTTCCGCATTGTATTTTGTTAATTATGTTTGAAATGTTGGGGTTTAGATTGGTTGGTTCGCTCACATAGTAGGTTAAGTGTGGGTGCCAGTCGCGGCTCGGTTTTGGGTCGTGACAAACTTGGTATCAGAGCATTAGGTTCGTTGGTCTCATCACACAAGAACGAGTCTAGTAGAGTCTTAAGAAATGGTAGGGGGACGCCTTTAATTTTGTTTGAGAGGCTATAAGACTTTAGGAAAATTCCATTCTTTCATTCTTTCTTTCGTGCTATTACTTGGATCCAATTGGTATCTAGGTGATACAAATTTGTATCTGACCATCTTCACGTTATTTTGCAGATGGTTAGAACTAGAGCAACGACTGCGCCAACACCAACACCGGCAAGACAAGATGCGTTTGAGCCAGCCACTGGGGCGGTAGCTCGAAGAGGAGTAGCGGCGAGAGGCCGTGGGAGAGGTCGTGGGAGGACATCCTCAAGAGGAAGAGGACAAACACCTAGTCCATCTGGTACTAGGGTGGTGACTCCTCCACCGACTGAGGAAGTGATAAGAGAGGGTGAGGAAGGGGAGAATGAACAAGTGCAGAACGAGGAACTGCCACCCCAACCTACCCAGAGATGATCAGTCAGGTTCTTGCTTATATTAGCGGGTTATCTGATCAACGCTAGACACCTCCAATATTTTCTGCACCAGCACCTCAGGTCCCAGAGGTACAACATGCGGCTACCATGGCTCCCCGCATTGATACCTTATTGGAAATAGGCACGTTTCCTCGTCTGACTATAGGGCCTATAATGACAAATCATCAGCATGAACTTTTCAGTATGTTCTTGAAATTGAAACCTCCAGTCTTCAAGGGTTCTTAATCTGAGGATGCTTACGATTTTCTGGTTTACTGTCATGAGATACTACACAATGGGTATATGGGATAGTAAGAACGGTTTGTGTTGAGTTCGTGAGTTATCAGTTTCAAGGGAACGCCAAAATGTGGTGGCGGTCACATGTGGAGTGTCAACCAACAGAGGCACCACCTATGACTTGGGCATCATTCTCTAGCTTGTTTATGGAGAAGTATATCCCCCGGACCTTGAGGGATAGGAAAAGGGATGAGTTCTTGAGCCTAGAGAAAGGTAGGATGTCGGTTAATGCATATGAGGCTAAGTTTCATGCATTATCCAGGTATGCCACCCAACTTTGTTTCAGTCCGCAAGAGCGGATTTGCCGTTTTGTGAAGGGGTTGAGCTTAGAATTGCGGATTTCGGCCCTAAAGGTAGTGGCTACAGCAAAATCCTTCCAAGAAGTGGTAGACTTCGGGATAGAGGTGGAAGGAGTGAAGCCAGATGACTTCACCACGACATCGACATCAAAATGGTTTCGAAAGGGAGGTGAGTTTAATGGTTCTTACTCCAGAGGGCAAGGCTCAGGAGGTTACTCGGCCCGACCAATTCAGTCTTCACTACAGACTGTAGTTGGGGGTCCACCTCAGACCGGTCAACACTTCTCTGAGAGACCTATGCTTGACTCCAGAGAGTGTTATGGATGTGGGGAGACTGGACATATTAGGAGGATTTTTCCGAAACAGAGTAATAGACCCCCCATAGCTAGAGGTAGGGTGGTCACGGTAGAGGCCGTTATTCTGGAGGACGTGGTGGTCGAGGTAATGGTGGTCACCAAAACGGCAGAGGTGATGGGCAAACTGGAGCCACTACAACAGAACATGGTAGGGGCAACGGACAGACAAGTAATGGGGCCCATTGTTACTCTTTCCCTGGGAGATCTGAAGCAGAGACATCAGATGCAGTTATCACAGGTAATCTTTTGGTTTGTGATTGCATGGCTTCTGTATTATTTGATCATGGCTCCACGTTTTCATATGTATCTTCTTCATTTGCTACTGGTCTTAATTTACCTTGTGAATTGCTTGACATACCTATTCGTGTGTCTACTCCGGTGGGGGAGTAGGTGATAGTTAAAAAAGTATATAGGTCTTGCTTGGTGACTTTTGTGGGGAGAAACACTTATGTAGATTTGGTTATCTTAGAAATGGTTGACTTCGATGTAATTCTGGGTATGACTTGGCTTTCTCCAAATTTTGCAATCTTGGATTGTAATGCTTAAACTGTGACGTTAGCCAAGCCTGGGATAGATCAGTTAGTGTGGGAGGGCGACTACACTTCCACTCCGGTTCGTATCATCTCCTTTCTTCGTGCTAAGAGAATGGTTAGTAAAGGGTGTTTAGCTTTCTTGGCACATCTCAGGGATGACACTACCCAAGTACCTCCAATTGAGTCAGTTTCGGTAGTCCTTGAGTTTCTGGATGTGTTCCCTGCAGACCTTCCTGGTATGCCACCGGATCGAGATATTGATTTTTGCATCGATTTGGAACCGGGTACTCGCCCCATTTCTATACCCCCTTATAGAATGGCTCCCGCGGAGTTAAGAGAGTTAAAGGCCCAACTTCAAGAGTTATTGAGCAAAGGCTTCATTATACCAAGTGCATCTCCTTGGGGTGCTCCGGTGCTATTTGTAAAGAAGAAGGATGGGAGTTTTCGGATGTGCATAGATTACCGGCAGTTGAACAAGGTAACTATTAAGAACAAGTATCCCATTCCTCGCATTGATGACTTGTTCGATCAGTTACAAGGTGCTTGTGTCTTTTGTAAGATTGATTTGAGATCCGGTTATCATCAATTGAAAATACGGCAACGGATGTGCCAAAGACTGATTTTCGAACTAGGTATGGGCATTACGAATTTGTGGTAATGTCTTTTGGTCTTACGAATGCCCCTTGCTGCTTTCATGAGCTTGATGAACGGGATTTTTAAGCCATATCTGGATCTCTTTGTGATCGTATTTATTGATGATATACTGATATACTCCAAGAGTAAGAAGGAACATGAGGAGCATTTGAGAATTGTGTTGGAAGTATTAAGGGAGAAAAGGCTTTATGCCAAATTCTCCAAGTGTGAGTTTTGGATAGATTCAGTGTCCTTCTTGGGACACGTAGTTTCTAAGGATGGAGTGATGGTGGATCCATCTAAGATTGAGACAGTGAGGAATTGGGTGAGACCTACAAACGTGTCAGAAATAAGGAGTTTTGTTGGTTTAGCTAGCTACTACCACCGATTTGTCAAGGAATTCTCTTCTATTGCTTCCTAATTAACGAACTTGACTAAGCAGAATGTTCCATTTGTATGTTCGGATGAGTGTGAGGAAAGCTTTCAGAAACTCAAGACCTTGTTGACTACTGCACCAATGCTTACCTTGCCAGTAGAGGGTAAGAACTTCATTGTTTATTGTGATGCATCCTATTCTTGTTTGGGTGCAGTGCTAATGGAGGAGAAGAATGTGATTGCTTATGCTTCGAGGCAATTAAAGGTGCATGAACGTAACTATCCGACCCATGATTTGGAGTTGGCCGCGGTAGTATTTGCACTAAAGTAATGGAGACACTATTTGTATGGGGTTAAGTGTGAAGTCTATATGGACCATCGTAGCCTACAGCATGTCTTCACTCAGAAGGATTTAAATTTCAGAAAGAGGAGATGGATGGAACTACTGAAGGACTACGATATCACTATTCTGTATCATCCGGGAAAGGCTAATGTTGTGGCAGACGCCTTAAGTAGAAAGGCAAGAAGCATGAGAAGACTAGCTCATTTGCAAGTTTCTAGACGCCCATTGGCTAGAGAAATCCAAAACCTGGCTAATGACTTTATGAGGCTAGAAGTAAATGAGAAGGGAGGATTTTTAGCTTTTGTGGAGGCGAGATCTTCTTTTCTTGACAAGATCAAGGGAAAACAGTTTGAGGATGAGAAACTAAGTCGAATTCGGGATATGGTGTTGCGAGGAGAGGCTAAAGAGGCAATAATGGATGAGGAAGGTGTTTTGAGAATTAAGAGAAGGTTATGTGTGCCCCGTGTTGATGACTTGATCCACACTATTCTCGCAGAGTCTCATAGTTCCGGATATTCGGTACATCCTGGTGCAACCAAGATGTACTACGACCTAAAGCAACACTTTTGGTGGAGTAGAATGAAGCGTGACATTGTGGATTTTGTTGCCAAATGTCCAAATTGTCAACAAGTAAAGTATGAACACCAGAGGCCCGGAGGAACACTTCAGAGAATGCCCATTCCTGAATGGAAGTGGGAGGGAATTCCAATGGACTTCGTGGTTGGTCTTCCAAAGACATTGGGAAAGTTTGATTCGATTTGGGTAATTGTGGATAGATTAACTAAGTCTGCTCACTTCATTCCGGTCAAGGTGACCTACAATGCCGAGAAGTAAGACAAAATCTACATCTCAGAAATCGTTCGATTGCATGGAGTTCCACTCTCCATCATATCAGATAGAGGTACGCAGTTTACTTCTAAGTTTTGGAGAACATTGCATGCTGAATTAGGTACTAGGTTGGACCTTAGTACTGCATTTCACCCTCAGACCGATGGTCAGTCTCAGCGAACGATTCAAGTGTTGGAGGATATGCTTCGTGCATGTGTGATAGAAATTGGTGGTCATTGGGATAACTTCTTACCCTTAGCGGAGTTTTCATACAATAATAGCTATCACTCCAGTATTGACATGGCCCCATTTGAAGCATTGTATGGGAGGAGATGTAGGTCTCCCATTGGTTGGTTTGATGCATTTGAGGTTAGACCTTGGGGTACTGATCTGTTGAGGGATTCCTTGGAGAAGGTGAAAGCTATTCAAGAAAAGATTTTAGCGGCTCAAAGTAGACAAAAGGAATATGCGGATCGAAAAGTTAGAGACTTGGAGTTCATGGAGGGTGAACAAGTCTTGCTGAAGGTTTCACCCATGAAAGGGGTGATGCGGTTCGGAAAAAGGGGTAAACTAAGTCCAAGGTATATTGGACCATTTGAAGTACTTAAGCGAGTAGGGGAGGTGGCTTATGAATTAGCCTTGCCTCCAGGGCTGTCCGGAGTGCATCCGGTATTTCATGTGTCCATGTTGAAAAGATACCATGGGAATGGAAACTACATCATTCGTTGGGATTCGGTTCTGCTTGATGAGAATTTGACTTATAAGGAGGAACCGGTTGCTATTTTAGATAGAGAAGTTCGCAAGTTGAGGTCGAGAGAGATTGTATCCATCAAAGTTCAATGGAAGAATCGACCAGTTGAAGAGGCCACTTGGGAGAAGGAGGTTGACATGCAAGAAAAATACCCACATCTATTCACAGATTCAGGTACTCCCTTTCGCCCTTGTTTCTTTTCTGGTGATCGTTCGAGGACGAACGATGGGTAAATTGGTATCTATTGTAACGACCTGTTTAGTCGTTTTGAGTAGCAGATTTTATTCTGGAAAAACTGGCTGATACGATGGACCCCACGATGGACCGTCATGGGCACGACGGACCGTCGAGGGGGTCTCGTTCCAAAACACTTAGAAATTAGAAAACTGGGTGCTGAAATCGACTCTCTGAACTTCGTGACGGAATGAAAGGACGGACCGTCACAAACTCTTTGCTGGAAATTGAGTCTCTGAACTTTGCGACGACCTGTAGGACGGACCGTCGCAGGCACGACGGGCCGTCACAGGCACGACGGGCCGTCACAGGTTGCATAATCCCAGTCTGGGTCGGATTTGTTTAAATGTTTTAAGGGACGTTTTGACTATTCTGCTTTAATTATAAAGTTAGTGGGTTATGTTAAATAAGTCTAATTACTTAGGGGTTAAAAGAGGTAACCTGGAGTTAATTTGGGTTATTATTGCCATCTTTTAAACTTAATTATATACTAATTAGGGTAAAGGAAAGGGTTTGAATAAGAAAAATAGAAAGAACAAAGAGAGAGAGAGGTTGATCGATCGAGAGATAGAACGAGAAGAGAACAAAGCTTTGGGAAATTGCTTGCTTGATCACGAATCTTCGGTGGAGGTAGGTTATGGTTTTGATACTATTTGTAGTAAACTCTTAATAGCGAACGATATGTATTGGTAGTATTGTAAACCCTTCTATATGCTTAATTGTATGCTTGCATTAATGTGATTATATGATTGTGATAAAATAAGCATGATGAAGCTATTGAATCCTAAATCATGAAGAAACCCTAATCTACTTTGTTAATGATGATGCCTTAGTATAAAAGAAGGCTTGGTGAACTAAAGTAATGAGATTGATGATGCCTTGGTATAAGAGAAGGCTTGATGAATTGATAGAATGATATTAGTGGATCGGAGTGTCACGTTCCGACACATAGTATTAAGGGATCGGGTGTCACGAACCGACACGTAGAATTAGGGGATTGGAGTGTCACGTTCTGACATATAGTATTAAGGGATCGGGTGTCACGAACCGACACGTAGTTTTAGGGGATCAGAGTGTCACGTTCCGACACATAGTATTAGGGGATCGGGTGTCACGAACCGACACGTAGAATTAGGGGATCGGAGTGTCACATACCGACACATAGTAGTAGGGGATCGGAGTGTCACGTACCGACACAAAAGGAAGAAAGATAATGAATCTTGAAAGATGATAAATATACTCAATTTAATGAACCTAATTCCCAAATGAGTATGGTATTGAGGCTTGTGTCCTCAAGGATGAACTTGGTGCTACTTATTGATGATTATAGTACTTGTTGTTGCTACATGTTGAGTATTATAGTTGATTTATGATATTAACTAATATATACTGTTTTCTATTTTGAGTTGGCCGATGATGCCTACTCAGTACTTGTGTTTGTACTGACCCCTACTTGTATGTTTCTTTCTTTGATATTTGTGGAGTGCAGCAAACGTGCCGTCGTCTTCAACTCAACAGTAATTCTAGCCAGTCTACACTACATCGGAAATTCAGGGTGAGCTAATGCTTCTAGCTTGGACTGAATCTTCTTCTTCAAGTCTTGATGCCTTGAACCTCCGGCATGGACTAGCTTTTTACTTGTTTTTGCTTTCTTAGATACTCTTAGTTTAGTAATTTGAGGATAGATGTTCTTGTGATGATGACTTCCAGATTTTGGGAATAATAATAGTTATTGAATTGATTTTATTAATGATTTTAAGTCTTCCGCATTGTATTTTGTTAATTATGTTTGAAATGTTGGGGTTTAGATTGGTTTGTTCGCTCACATAGTAGGTTAAGTGTGGGTGCCAGTCGCGGCTCGGTTTTGGGTCGTGACACATTATAATAATAATAGTTTGTCAATCGAACTAAAATCAACGCTTGAAAAAATGTTTGAAGTATAACGCTAGGGACTATCTCCATTATCTATGTCTAATATACTAAGCTAGAATGAAAAATGTAGGATCTAAGAACTCAAGATGACCTCCAAAAGTCTGGATATCTCTAATCTAAAACGTTTCATCGATATTTCAATCTTCTCTATAACCTGCGCCTATAAAAATAGTAATAATATATGGATTTAGTACACACTTTTACTAAGTATGGGTTTATTGACATAAACACATAAGGACTACGCATGTACAATGAAAGCTCTACCTAAAGCAACATGTCAATTCTTGAAGGTTAATTCACTTTAATTTCTTAAATCATTATTTCTTATCATTCATGCTATGAATATGATATGTTCTCATGAAATTAAAGCACACAACTAATTTTCTATATGAACATAATTCCTTGGGATCATGAATATAATGTTAGAACAACTTCAACAAAACAATATTATTTTGCTCCCCTAGGCCGAGAACTCATATTTTCAGACTTAGTTTATTTTTCAGTCTTTCCATCTTCTTGTTGTGTAGTTCAATGATCTCTTTTGATCCTATGCTTACTTCCAAGTGAAATGATTCATTGTAGTCTCATACCTACAATTAATATAGTAAGTAATTCACAAGACTAAGCAAATGATTTGGCTACCTTACTTATATGTCAGATATTTCGTTCTTGTTAAATTGGCATGAATGTATTTATAAGCCAATCTTCATGGGATGTGAACATTACTTTGTTGTTTACCTCACATATAATCTTTTGGAAATATATTCATACTCCAGTAATGGCATAAACCACTAACTTGTTGAAACATAATTCTTATAAGCAATAATGCTTCACAGTGTGAAGCCCTTGATTTACTTAGTTTAATATGAACTTACATTTCTATATCTTTGTTGTGTTGTTCATTTTGAACATGATACAATCATTCTTTCTTACTCTCTTAAATAATTTCTTTATAATTAACTAATGTAAATCATGCGAGCTAACATGAAATCTAGTGTCTCCCCCACACAAAAATTGTTGGTTCACTGATTAAGGTGAACCAAGTTCTATATCTACCCCACACCAAAAAGGGGGGTTCACAGGCTAAAGTGGAAGCAAATCAGTGTCTTCCCCAAAATAAAAAGAGGTGTTCACACATATTGTGAACCAAATACTTTCCTGAGATTTAACCAACACATATTATGTGAGCTAAGCATGAAATCCGATGTCTTCCCCACATCCAAAAGAGGTTGAATCACCAGCCAAAGTTAAACCTACTGCCTAGCATTCTTAGGTGGAGGAATCCACTAGATAGTACCCATATGTTGGCAAACATAGTTCAAAGACTGGGAGACAATCGGAGACCCTAGTCCACCTGGGTGGTGATCCTGTCTCATCAGGCTTACATCTACATGCACAAGCTCATTGCTAATATATATGTGCTAAGCTCAAATCTATTTTACTTTATTATCATTTAGAGTTGACTCAATCCTTTTGGAATCTTGCTTCTATTTATGAGGTTCACTTAACTCTATGGATGACTACTCATCCCTTTCTTTACTTGACGAATATGAACTTAATTCTTTCATTATCATCATGGTGCGAATGAGACTTGTGTCACTGATTCTAGCACCCTCTTATGTGAGTATTTTTGACATATTCAATTAAGTGTATTTGAGACTTGTCCCATTTCTTTTAACACTCTTTATTAGGTCAATTTCATAACTTAAGCTTTTTGGTATTTCGTTACACACCTTAACTTGTACAACATTAATTGACAGTCTTGTTCGATGCTCTACGAAAGTTATAACTACTTATACAATACTACTACGTTCACAAGTTTATATGGATACGGTATGTTGGGACTTGTCCCATTGATTGGAATAACCTATGTTATGAGTTTATTGATGTAGAGATTAGTAAGACTTTACATGATTTCGAATTAATATGATTGGACATAGTTTATTTAGCCAATTTGTTGGCATAAATCACAACTTCACTATATAATTTCCATAATAATAACTAGCCAATTAAATTACTACATAAATACATTATAGTAGTCTAAAGTGTTAACAAGACAACTTTTAACCTTTGATTGGACTATGAAACAATTCAATGAACAAATTATAACAATTTAATCTTCTCGAACACAAGTAGGCATTACATTATTTACAGTTCATGTAAATAGCACCCTAAGTATGCGTATCTAGCATGTAGGTTTGCATTCGACATATAAATCACAAAAACATACACATAATAATCAATTAATACTACTTACAAACAACATGCGTCAAGATTTACGTTATGTAAACTAGACGAATCTCATACACATAATAATCAATTAATACTACTTACAAACAACATGCGTCAAGATTTACGTTATGTAAACTAGAAGAATCTGAAATCAGGAGAACTAGGGAGATGAATATGCGATTCGTTTGGAACAACTCTAGTTTCGATAATCATAAAGTCAGAATGTTTGAATTCCTCTTAGAAAAAGAATTAAAGGAGATAAAAGCCATACCTTACTGTGAAACTAAATCTACAAATATCACCTTGCACTTTGCATGAAAACCTTGAAGAATGCTTGCTATCTCCTAGGGTTCTCCTACATTTTTCACTTGTTTTTTAGTTGTAGCATTTTTTATGATAACATGAATAAAATTCTTTAATAACTGAATGTTAACTTATTCAAATTAGACTATCTAACTTCACTAAAATAACTTAATTATCCAATTACAAAAACGCCCCTCCTAAATTTACTAGCATAAGAAGAAAACTTGATCTAACCGAAATCTTGAAATTTCTTAGTTGTTTCGGTTTTGAACAATTAAATTAATTAATTAATTTGATAAATTAATTAAGTAAGTACCCTAGGGTAATTTCTAAAGTACCCATGACTTGTTAGGACCATAACCAACCCTTTGGAACAACATAGGTTAGTTACATATGGAAGCACATGTCAAGTTTCACGTGTGTTTGCACATGTGCTTTCATGTGTGTTCCGTGCACTTTCCAAGCTAAATCTTCTTGAAGGTTCATTTGGAATGTTTACTTATTGTCTCAAGGATCGTCACATTGTCATTGGGCACTACTTAATCTACATGATCATTTTAAATGGTTCTGTGTTTGGCTACCTAGCCTTGACACTTGGATGACTATTACTTGATGTGTTAAGTTAAGAATCAATATGTGTATTTTTATAATAGGGTCTTCATTTCAGGTACATTTCTTTAAAAAACCTGGATTTTATTATCGGAAAATGGTCTAAAATACCCTTGAAGTATTGAAAATGGTACAAAATTACCCTTCATCCACCTATTGGCTCCAAAAAACCCTTTTCATCCACCTACTGGCTCCAAAATACCCTTTTCATCCATCTTTGAGTTCAAAATTGACCAATTATTTAATGATTTTAAATTTACACAATTTAAATATTTTTTAAATACTCGATGTTCAACTATTGGTTAGAATTTAATTTATTTATATTATTTATAAATCAACCCACTTCCCACCCATTACAAACTAAACCCCACCCAATTAATAATCCAACTATAATATCAAAATCGTCATAAACACCATGAAACACGATGAAATTATAGATTCATTAAAATGACATCCAAAATTACTCGAGTCCAAATCGAAGCCCCAATAAAATTTATGTTGAGCCTCTTTTATAGGACACTTTCAATTTGATTCTCTTTGAAGAGTGAATTAGAAATTTATGAATAAAGTTGAAGAAGTAATATAGCCCGAATAAATTCATGCACTTTTTTAAAATATACTACTATAAATTTTTATGATTTGTTTTAAAACCTTTAGTATATTATTTTGAAAAATGTTACCTATGAAGTAATATCACATAATTTAAAAGTAAGAATAATTTAGATGAACATAATCATACATTTAAGTTTATTGGTAAATTTTAGTTAGACACTTGAATGTATGATAATTTACTGGTAGTAGCTTTTCTGTTGTTGCATAAGTAATGTGACAGGTTTATTAATTTGGAGGGTTTAAGTAGTAATGGGTGGGTAGTGGATTGTATTATAAATTATACCAATTAGTTAATTATTAACAAATAGTTCACCCCACGTATTTAGGGTATTTTCGACACAAAGATGGAATATAAGGGTATTTTCGACACAATAGGTGGGTGAGAGAGGTATTTTTGAGCCAATAGGTGGATGGAGGATAATTTTGTACCATTTCCAATACTTTGAGGGTATTTTAGGCCTTTTTCAGTTTTATGATTCAAACTTGTGTATATATAGAAATTGGCTAACACCCTCAATCTAATTTTCTCTAATATGCCCAATATTTCTCAATATTTGTCATTTAGATTCCTATGAACCCCAATACATATTCTTAAAAACCTACTAGGCTCTTCACTAGATATGGTTTAGTGTTTAATGTTTGGGTTTTCATATTTTGAACTTATTGTTTTTTTTGGACTTAGGATTAAAGGTTTAGGGTATAGGGTTAGGGTTAGGATAATTATTAAAATTAGGGTGTAGGTTTTTATTTAAACTTGTGGTTCAGGGTTTAGCATTTGAGGTTAAAAACCTATGATTTAGTATTTAATGTTTGTTTTTCATTATTTTAGGCTAAGGGTTTCGAGTTTATGGTTTATGGTAGTGTTAGGATTAAGGTTAAGTTTAGGGTTTTTGGTTTTCTTAGGTTTTTGGGTTTATGGTTTAAAATTTCAGGTGTAATATCAAGGGTTTAGTGTTTGATGGTTGGATTTTTGTATTTTGGGCTTTGGGTTTAGGATTTATGGTAGGGTTTGGGTTAGGGTCAATGTTAAGGTTCGGGTTAGGGTTTAGGTTATTTTTTACATTTTAGGGAGTGTTATTAAGTATTTGTGTTTTAATTTCTATGGTTTAGTGTTCAACAATAGTTTGTAGGTACTTTTCCATTAAGTTTACGGTTTAGGGCTTAGGGTTTACGGTTTAGGTTAATAGTTAAAGATAGGGTTTGAGTTAGATTACTGTTAGGAATAGGGTAGGGTTAGAGTTAAGTTTTTTTTGGGTTTTAGGTTTTTGGGGTTTTGGATCTTTTTATTGAAAATCAATAGTTTAGTGTTTAATTTTGGTTTTTTGTCTTCAGGTTTTGGGTAAATGGGTTAGGATTAGGGCTTGAGTTAGGTTAGGGCTAGGGTTTATGTTTTTCTAGGTTTTTGAGTTTCTGGTTAAGGATTTGAGGTTTAAAATCTATGTTTTATTTTTTAATGTCTAAGTATTTGCATTTTGGAATAATTTTTTTTTGGACTTAGGGATTAGGGTTAGATGTAGGCTTTTTCTTTATATTTTATGATTCAGGGTTTAGAATTTGATTTTTAAAATCTATTCTTTGGTATTTCATGTTTGGATTTTTGTATATTAGGCTTAGGGTTTCAACTTTATAGTTATAGATTAGGGTTAGGGTTAAGGTTATGGTTATGGTTAGGGTTAGGGGTTTGGGTTTTTTAATGATTTTTGGGTTTAGGGTGTAGAATTTGCGATTTACTATCAATGGTTAGTGTTTATTGTTTAGGTATTGGTACTTTTGGCATTTTGATTTTAGGGTTTATGGTAGGGTTCGTGTTAGGGTTAATGTTAATCTTAGGGTATGGATTTAAGGTTTAGGGCAAGGGTTAGGGTATGAATTAGTGTTAAGGTGTAGGTTATTGTATAGGTTTTATGGTTTAAGGTTTTTTAGCATTTTAGGTTTAAAATCTTCCGTTTCGTATTTATTGTTTGAGTTTTTGTATTTTGGGCTTATGGTTTTGGTTTATGGTTTAGAATTAAGGTTAGGAATAAGGTTAGGGTTAGGGTTCTGGCTTTTTTAGGTTTTTTAGATAAGGTTATAGAATTTCTGGTTTAATGTGAATTGTTTAGTGTTTATTGTTGTCACGACCCAAAACGAGCCGCGAGTGGCACCCACACTTATCCTCCTAGGTGAGCAAACCAACAAATCTAAACCCCAACATTTACCAGTATATCAATTATGAATAATAAAAATAATGCGGAAGATCCAAAACTTGTTAACTTAATCCATTAAATAAACTTCTAAGGTTTAATACTTATTATCCCCCAAAATCTGGAAGTCATCACATCAAGAACATCTATCCTCAAATTTCTAAATCTAAGAGTATTTAAGAAGCTAAAATAAGTAAAAAGATGGTCCATGTCCGAACTTCAAAGACATAAAGACGTGAGGGAGAGAATCCAGTCCGAGCTAGGAATAATAGCTCACCCTGAAATCTGATATGCTGGAGACTGGCTGGAGTTGAATTGTTTTGGAACGGAGACGCTCGACGGACCGTTGTGCCTATGACGATTCGTCATACTTTCCGTCGAGGGTTATGAGGAGAGCAGCAGAAGAAATTACACAAGTATGGGACGACGGAGTCCATCACGGTCCGTCGTGACCATGACGGTCCATCGCGTGATCCGTCGACCCAGTCAGTTTTTATCAAAAATAATTCTACTGCTCGAACCGACTAAACAGGTTGTTTAAATAGATACAAATTTACCCATCGTTCGTCCTCGAACGATCACAGGAAGAAAAGCAAGAGCGAGAAAGAGTACCTGAATCTGTAAAAAAGATGTGGATATCTTTCTTGCATATCAGCCTCATTCTCCCAAGTGGACTCTTCAACTGGCCGATTCTTCCACTAAACCTTGATAGATGCAATCTCCTTTAATCTAAACTTGCGGACCTCTCTATCTAAAATAGAAACAGGCTCCTCCTCATAAGAAAAATTCTCATCAAGAAGAACTGAATCCCAACGAATAATGTAGTTTCCATCCCCATGATATTTTTTGCAGCATAGACACATGAAATACCGGGTGCACTCCTGATAGTCCTTGAGGCAATGCCAATTCATAAGCCACCTCCCCCACGCGCTACAGAACTTCAAATGGACCAATATACCTCGTACTAAGCTTACCTCGTTTACCAAACCGCATCACCCCTTTCATGGGTGAAACCTTCAATAAGACTTGTTCACCCTCCATAAAAATCCAAGTTCCTAACCTTTCGATCTGCATATTCTTTCTGCCTGTTCTGAGCTGCTAGAAGCTTCTCCTGAATGAATTTTACTTTTTTATAACGATTCCCTCAAAAGATCGGTACCCCATGGTCTCACCTCAAATGCATCAAACCAACTAATGCAGACCTCCATACAGTGCCTCAAATGGGGCCATATCAATACTTGAGTGATAGTTATTGTTGTTTGAAAACTTTGCTAAGGGCAAGAATTTATCCCAATGACCACCAAATTCTATCACACATGCACGAAGCATATCCTCCAACACCCGAATTGTTCGCTCAGACTGACCATCGGGTGAGGGGTAAATGCAGTACTAAGATCCAGCCTAGTACCTAATTCAGCATGAAATTTTCTCCAAAACATAGAAGTAAAGTGCGTACCTCTATCTAATATGATGGAAAGTGGAACTCCATGCAATCGAACAATTTCTGAGATATAGAGTTTGGCTAACTTCTCTGCATTGTAAGTCATCTTGACCGGAATGAAGTGAGCAGACTTAGTTAACCTGTCAACAATTACCCAAATAGAATCAAACATACCCAATGTCTTTGGAAGATAAACTCCGAAATCCATTGCAATTCTTTCCCACTTCTATTCAAGAATGGGCATTCTCTGAAGTGTCCCTCCAGGCCTCTGGTGTTCATACTTTACCTGCTGACAATTCGGGCATCGGGAAACAAAATCAACAATGTCACGCTTCATTTTACTCCACCAAAAATGTTGCTTTAGATCACGATACATCTTGGTTGCTCCAGGATGTATGGAAGACCTCTAACTATGAGCCTATGTAAGAATAGTGTGAGTCAAATCATCAACACGAGGCACACATACTCTTCCCTTAATTCTCAAGACGCCTTCCTCGTCAATTATTGCCTCTTTAGCCTCTCCACGCAATACCATATCTGGAATTTGACTCAGCTTCTCATCAGCAAACTGCTTTCCCTTAATCTTGTCAAGAAAGGAAGATCTTGCCTCCACAGAGGCCAAAAATCCTCCTTTCTCCAGTACATCCAGCCTCATAAAGTCATTAGCCAGAGCCTGAACCTCTCTAGCCAATTGGCGCCTAGAAAACTGTAAGTGGGCTAAACTACCCATGCTCCCTGCTTTTCTACTTAAAGTATCTGCCACAACATTAGTTTTTCCTGGGTGATACAAAATAGTAATATCATAGTCTTTCAATAGTTCCATCCACCTCCTCTGCCTCAAATTCAAATCTTTCTGAGTAAAGACGTATTGTAAACTACGATGATCTGTATAAACTTCACACTTGACCCCATATAAATAATGTCTCCATTGCTTTAATGCAAACACAACTGCAGCCAACTCCAAATCATGGGTCGGATAGTTACGTTCATGCACCTTCAATTGCCTCGAAGCATAAGCAATTACATTCCTTTACTGCATTAGCACTGCACCCAAACAAGAATAAGATGCATCACAATAACCAATAAAATTCTTACCTTCCACTGGCAAGGTAAGAATTGGTGCAGTAGTCAACAAGGTCTTGAGTTTCTGGAAACTTTCTTCACGTTCATTCGACCATACAAATGGAACATTCTTCTTAGTAAAATTTGTCAGCTGCGAAGCAATAGAAGAAAATCACTTGACAAATCGACGGTAGTAGCTAGCTAAACCAACAAATCTCCTTACCTCTGTAACATTAGTAGGTCTTACCCAACTCTTCACTGCTTCAATCTTAGAAGGATCCACCATCACTCCATCCTTAGAAACCAAGTGTCCCAAGAAGGACACTGAATTTAGCCAAAACTCACACTTTGAGAATTTGGCATAAAGCCTTTTCTCTCTTAACAACTCCAATACAATTCTCAAATGCTCCTCTTGTTCTTTCCTGCTCCATGAGTATATCAGTATATCATCAATAAATACTATAACAAAGAGGTCTAGATATGGCTTAAAAATCCTATTCATCAGGCTCATGAAAGCAACAGGGGCATTCGTAAGCCCAAAAGACATTACTAAGAATTCATAATGCCCATACCTAGTTCGAAAAGCAGTCTTTGGCACATCTGTTGCCAGTATTTTCAATTGATGATAACTGGGGTGGAAATATAGTCACCCTCCCACACTAACGGGTCTGTGCCAAGCTTGGCCAATGTCACAGTTTTAGCATTACAATCTAAGATTGCAAAATTTGGAGAAAGCCAAGTCATACCCAAAATTACATCAAAATCAACCATTTCTAGAATAATCAAATCTACATAATTATTTCTCCCCACAAAAGTCACAAGGCAAGACCTATACACCTTCTCAACTATCACAGACTCACCCACAGGAGTAGAGACACGAATAGGCATGTCAAGAAAATCACAATGTAAATAGAGACCACTAGCAAATGAAGAAGATACATATGAAAATGTGGATCCAAGATCAAACAATACAGAAGCCATGCAATCACAGACCAAAAGGGTACTTGTCATAACAACATCAGATGTCTCTCCTTCAGACCTCCCAGGGAAAGCATAACAATGGGCCCTATCACCTGTCTATCCTTTACCCCTACCAAGCTGCGCTGCAGTAGTTCCAACTTGCCCGCCACCCCGACTGAATTGGTGACCACCATTACCTTGGCCACCACGTCCTCCAGAATAGCGGCCTCTACCATGACCACCTCTACCTCTAACTACTGGGGGTCTGTAACTCTGTATTGGACAATATTTCCTAATATGTCCAGCCTCTCCACATCCATAACAATTCCTGGAGTTAAGTATAGGTCTCTGTGAAAATGACAAAGTCTGAAGATAACCTCCAAACTCAGAAAAAGGCTGATTGGTCTTCAACGGATCCCCAGCTGAAGCCTACAATGAAGACTGAATAGGACGTGCTCGATAACTACCTTAAATCTGCCTTCTGGAGTAAGAACAACTAAACTCACCTCCCTTACAAAACTTTATAAATGTCGATGATGTGGTGAAGTCGTCTGGCTTCACCCCCTCTACCTCTATCACAAAATCAACCACTTGCTGAAAGGATTTTGCTGTAGCAGCTACCTGTAAGGCTGGAATATACAAATTTGACCTCAATCCTTTCACAAAGCGGCAAATCCGCTCTTGTGGACTGAAGCAATGTTGAGTGGCATACCTGGATAGTGCACGAAATATGGCCTCATAAGTAGCAACAGACATCCTTCCTTTCTCTAGGCTCAGGAACTCATCTATCCTCCTATCCCTCAAAGTTCGGGGTATATACTTCTACATAAATAAGCTAGAAAAGGATTCCCAAGTCATAGGTGGTGCGTGTGCTGGTTGACACTCCACATACTATCGCCACCACATTTTGGCATCCCCCTGAAACTGATAGGTCACAAACTCAACACCGAATCGTTCTACTATGTCCATCTTATGTAGGAGCTCATGACAATTAACTAGAAAATCATAGGCATCTTTAGATTCAGCACCCTTGAAGATTGGAGGTTGCAACTTTAAGAACTTAATGAAAAGTTCATGCTGATCACCTGTCATTATAGACCCTGTAGTCAATCAAGGAAATGTGCCTACTTCCAATGATGCATCCATGCAGGGAGCCATAGCAGTGCATGTTGTACCCCCTGAACCTGAGGTGCTGGTGCAGAAAACACTGGAGGTGTCTGGCCCTGATCAGATAACCCGCTAAGATAAGTAAGAAACTGATAAATCATCTCTGGCATAGGCTGCGGTGGTACTTCCTTATCTTGAACCTGCTCATTTTCCCCTTTCTCACCCTCTCTCACTACCTCATCAGTCGGTGGATGAGTCACTACTCTATTCCTAGCTGGAACATGTGTTTTTCCTCTGCCTCTAGTGGCCGTCCTCCTGCGACCTCTACCACGACCTCTTGCCACTGCTCCTCCTCGAGCTACAGCCCCAATGGTTGGCTCAGACGCACCCTGTCTTGCCGGTTTTGGTGTTGGCACAATTGTTGCTCTAGTTCTAACCATCTGCGAAATAGAGTGAGGATGTCAGATACCAATTTGTATCACCTCGATACCAATTGGATCCAAGTAATAGCACGAAAGAAATAAAGAATGGAGTTTTACTAAAGTCCTATAGCCTCTCAAAGAAAAGTAAGGGCGTCCCCCTACCGTTCCTCAAGACTCTACTAGACTCGTTCTTGTGTGATGAGACCAACGAACCTAACGCTCTGATACCAAGTTTGTCACGACATAAAACGAGCCGCGAGTGGCACCCACACTTATCCTCCTAGGTGAGCAACCACAAATCTAAACCCCAACATTTACCAATATATCAATTATGAATAATAAAAATAATGCGGGAGATCCAAAAGATATTAACTTAATCAGTTAAATAAACTTCTAAAGTTTAATACTTATTATCCCCCAAATCCTTAAGTCATCACATCAAGAACATCTATCCTCAAATTTATAAATCTAAGAGTATTTAAGAAGCTAAAATAAGTAAAAAGATGGTCCATGTCCGAACTTCAAAGACGTCAGACGTGAGGGAGAGAATCCAGTCCGAGCTAGGAATAATAGCTCACCCAGAAATCTGATATGCTGGAGACTGGCTAGAGTTGAAGTGATTTGGAACGGAGACGCTCGACGGACCGTTGTGCCTATGACGGTTCGTCATACTTGCTGTCGAGGGTAATGAGGAGAGCAGTAGAAGAAATTACACAAGAATGGGACGACGCAGTCCATGATGGTCCGTCTTGACCATGACGGTCTGTCGCATGATCCGTCGACCCAATCAGTTTTTATCAAAAATAATTCTACTGGTCGAACCGACTAAGCCGGTTGTTACAATTGTTTGGGTTTTGGAATTTTAGGCTTGGGGTTTAGGGTTTATGATTGGGTTACAATTATGGCTAATGTTAAGGATAGGGTTAGGTTTAATTATTTTTTTATGTTTTAGGGTTTGGGTTAAGGATTGAATTGTAATATCTATAGTTAAGTTTTTAATTTTGGGGTTTTCATATTTTTGGCTTTGGGTTTAGGGTATAGAGTTTAAGGTTTGGGTTAAGGAAAGGGTTAGGGTTAGGATACATGTTAGGGATAGGGTTATGATTAGGATATAAGGTTTTTTCTTGTTTTAGTTTGGGATTTAGGATTTTAGTATTAAATCAAAGGTTTAGTGCTTAATGTTTTGGTTTTTTTATTTTAGGCTTTGGGTTTTGGGTGAATGATTTAGGGTTAGGGTTAGGTTTAAAGTTAGGGTTAGGGTTTAGTATAGGGTTAGTTTGAGAGTTTAGTTTTTTCTTTCATTTTTTTGACTTAGTGATTTAGAATTTGATTTATAATCTACGATTAGTATTTAATGTTAGATTTTGGTATTTTGGGCTTAGGGTTTTTGATTTATGGTGTAGGATTAGAGTTAGGGTTTAGGTTAGGGTTAGAGTTAGGGTTACGACTATGTTTTTTTTAGGTTTTTAGGTTTAGAATTTTTGTTTAGTAGTTTAATATCAATGTTTATGTATTAAATGTTTAGGGTTTCGTATTTTGGGATTGTGTATTACGGTTTCTCGAAGGGTTAGAGTTAGGATTTAGGTTGTTTATTGGTTTTAGGGTTTGAGGTTTTGGATTTGAGATGGAATTTCTATAATTTAGTGTCTAATATTAGGGTTTTGTATTTCGGGCTTTTGGTTTACGTTTTAGGTTGGAGGGTTAGGGTTAAGGATAGTGTTAGGGTTATGTTTTGTTTAAGGGATTCAGTTAGGGTTATGGTTTACTGGCTTTTATAGATTTTAGGTTTTGGGGTTTACTATTTTTGGTTTAAAAGATTTTGTTAAGTGTTTAATGTTTGAGTTTTGGTACCGTGTGCTTTGAGTTTAGGTTTACTAGGGGTAGGGATAGGGTTATTGTTAGGGTTAGGATCAGGGTTTAGTTTTTTTTTTTGTTTTAGGGTGTGTGGTTTAGAATTTTAGGTTTAAAATCAATAGTTTAGTGTTTAATATCTCGTTTTTTATATTTTGCGCTTAGGTTTTTTTTGGAATTAGTGTTTACTGTTAGGGTTATGGTTAGGGTTCTGCTATATATTTCTTAAGCTTTCTTGATTAAATGTTTAGAATATAAGGTTTAAAATCTATGGTTTAGTATTTAATAATTGTGTTTTGGTATTTTAGGCTTAGAGTTTTGGGTTTATGCTTGTAGGATAATGATAGGGTTAGGGTTAGGTTTTTGTGTTTTTAATGATTTTTTATTTAAGATTTAAAAGTTGAGGTTTAATATCAATGTTTTAGTGTTTAATGTTTTAGTTTTGGTATTATGGGCTTGGGGTTTAGGGTAGGGTTAGGGATAGAGTTATGGTTAATGTTAATGTTAGGGTTAGGGTTTTGTTTTTTATAAAAAGTTTGAGGGTTTGGGGTAATGGATATTATTTGTAATATATATGGTTTGGTGTTTAATGTTAGGGTTTTGGTATTTTATACTTTAGATAAGAAATTAGGCTTTAGGGTTTAGGATTTAGGGTTAATGTTAAGGATCGGGTTAGCAATAGGATTTGTGTTAGGGATAGGGCTCGAGTTAGGGTTAGGGTTAGGGTTCTAGTTAGGAGTAGGTTTTTTTTAGGTAATACGTTTTAGGGTTCACGATTTTTGGTTTAAAATCTATGGTTTAGATTTTCATGTTTAGTTTTGGTATTTTGCGCTTGGGGTTTGTGTTAATGGTTTAGGGGTAGGTTTAATGTTTAGGGTTAGGGTTTGGGTTAGGGTTAGCATAAGGGTTTAGTTTTTTTTTAGGTTTTAGGGTTTGTGGTTACAATTTAAGATTTGAAATATATTTTTTAGTGCTTAATGTTTAGATTTTTTGTAGAATGGACTTAGGTTTTTTTGGACCTTTTTTTTTAAACATAGCAATTAGGGATTAGGTTCATGGTTAGAGTTAGGGCTAGGGTTAGGATTAGGTTTAGGGTGTAGGTTTCTATAGGTTGTGTGATTTATTGGTTAACACTTGAGGTTTAAGTCTATGGGTTAGTGTTTGATGTTTGGGTTTTTGTATTTTGGACTTATGGTTTAGCGGTTAACGTTTAAGGTTAGGGTTAGGGTGTATGTTTTAATAGGTTTTATGGATTAGGGTTTAACATTTAATGTTTAAAATTTATGGTTTAGTATTTAATATTTGGGTTTGGGCATTTTGGGCTTAGGGTTTCCGGTGTATTGTTTAGAGTTAGGGTTAGGGTTAGGGTTAGGGTTAGGTTTTTTTTTAGGTTTTTGAGTTCAGGGTTTAGAATTTGAGATTTAATATCAATAAGTTAGTGTTTAATGTTTGGGTTTCGGTATTTTGGGCTTGGGGTTTGGGTTAGGGTTAATATTAGTGGTTGGTTTATGGTTTTGGTTTTTTTTAGGTTTTAGGGTTTGGGATTAAGAATTTGAGTTGTAATATCAATGGTTAGTGTTTAATGTTAGTTTTTTTTATTTTAGGCTTTGGGGTTTTGGTTTTGTGTTTAGGGTTAGGGTAATGTTAGGTTTAGGCTTTATGGTTTTTTTATGTTTAGATTTTCTGATTTAGGATTTTTTGTGTAAAATCTATAATTTTGTTTTTAATATTTGGGTTTTTGTATTTTGATCTTATTGTTTTTTTGACTTAGGGTTTAGGGTTTAGTGTTAGTGTTAAGATTTCGGTTAGGGTTAGGGTTTGTGTTTGGTTTTGGGTTAGGGTTTAGGGTTTGATTTTTAAATTTTATGGTTTAGTGATTAATGATTGGATTTTAATATTATTAGCTTAGAGTTTTTTTATTTTACTTAGGGTTTAGGATTTAGGGTTAGGGTTAGGGTAAGGATTAGGGTTAGGTTGTATGTTATTTTTTAGGTTATATGACTTTGGGTTTGGTATTTGTGATTTATTATCTTTGGTTTAGTATTTAATGTTTGGGTTTTTGAATTTTGGGTTTAGAGTTTTAGGTTAATGGTTTGAATTACGGTTATGGTTATGGTTAAGGTAAGGGTTAGAGTTAGGGTTAGTTTTTTTTTCTTTTAGTCTTTTAAGTATATGGTGTAGAATTTGAGGTTCATTATTATTGGTTTATTTTTTATTGTTTAGGTTTTGGCATTTTGGGATTGGGGTTCAGGGTTTATAATACGGTTAGGATCAGGGTTAATATTGAGGTTAGGGCTAGGGTTAAGGTTGTTTTTAGGTTTTAGGGTTTGGGGTTAAGGATTGAGTCGTAATATCTATGGTTTAGTATTTAGCGCTAGGGTTATAGCATTTTTTTGGGTTTAGGGTTAGGGTTTAGGGTAGGGTTAGGGTTAGAGGTCATATTAGGGTTAGGGTTAGAGTTCGGGTTTAGTACTTTTTTTATATTTTTTGTTTTCGGGTTTAGGAGTTTTGGTATAAAATCTACGGTTTAGTGTTTAATTTTTGTGTTTTGGCAGTTTGGGTTTGTGGATTTGGGATAATTTTTTAGGTTAGGGTTAGTGTTAGGATTAGGGTTAAGGTTTGGGTTAGGTTTAGGGTTGTGTTTTTTGTAGGTTTTGGGTTTAGAGTTTAGGATTTGAGGTATATTATCAATGGTTTCTAATTTAATGTTTGGTTTTTGGCATTTTGGTCTTGGGTTTAGGGTTTATGGTAGGGTTAGAGTAAGGGTTTAGGTTTTTTCTTAGGTTTTGGAGTATGGGGTTAAGGATTTCAGTTTAAATATGTATGATTTTGTGTGTAAATTTAGGGTTTTCGTATTTTGGGATTTTGGTTTAGGGTTTATCATTTAGGGTTAGGGTTAAGGATAGGGTTCGTGTTAGAGATAGGGTTAGGGTTAGGGTTTTCTTGTGTTTTAAGGTTTTAGGTTTTAGGATTTATGATTTTTAGTTAAAAATATATATTTTAGTGTTTAATGTTTGGGTTTTGGTATTTTATGCTCGGGGTTTTTGGCTAATGGTTTAAGGTTAGGGTAAGGGTTAAGATTAGGGTTAGGGTTTGGGTTAGGGTTAGGGTATAGGCTTTTTCGGTTTTAGGGTGTGTAGTTTTGCTTTTGAGGTTTAACATCTTGGGTTTAGTGTTTAATATCTAGGTTTTCATGTTTTGGACTTTGTCTTTATTTGGACTTAGGGTTTAACGTTATGATTAAATTTAGGGTTAGGATTAGGGTTAGTTTTTATTTATTTTTTTTAGTTTTCGTGGTTAAGGGTTTATCATTTGATTTTTAAAAATTTATGTTTCAGTATTAATAATTGGGTTGTTGTATTATGGGCGTAGGGTTTCGAGTTTATGCTTTAGGTAAAGGTTAGGGTTAGGGTTAGGGTTATGTTTTTTGTTTTGATTTTTGGGTTTAGGGTTTAGGATTTGAGGTTTAATATCAATGTTTTAAGGTTAACTGTTTGGGTTTTGATATTTTTGGCTTTGAGTAAAGGGTTTCTTGTAGGTTTAGGTTTAGGGTTAAGGAAAGTGTTAGGGTTTAGGTATTTTTTAGGTTTAAGGGTTTGTGGTCAACGATTTAAGTTTTAATATCTATGGTTAGTGTTTAACGTTAGGGTTTCAAAATTTTGGGATTTGAGTTTAGGGTAGGTTAAGGATCGGGTTAGACTTAGGGTTCATGTTAGGGATAGGGTTAAGCTTAGGATTTAAGGTTTAAAATATATGGTTTAATGTTTAATGTTTGGGTTTTTGTATTTACACTTATGTATTTTTTGGAAATATTTTTGCATCTTTTTTTGGACGTAACATTTATAGTTGGGATTAGGGTTAGGGTGTAGGGGTTTTTAGGCTTTATCCTTCAGGGTTTAGAATTTGCGGTTTAAGATCTATGGTTTATTATTTAATATTTTGTTTTTGGTGTTTTGGGCTTAGGGTTTAAGGTTATGGTTTAGGGTTAGATTTAGGGTTAAAGTTATGGTTAGGGTTTGGGTTTGGGTTTTGATTTTTTAGGTTGTAGGGTTTAGGGTTTAGGTTTTCAAGTTTTATATCAGTGATTTAGTGTTCAATGGTTTGGTTTTCATATTTTCAGCTTAGGATTTAGGGTTTATGGTACTGTTAAGGTTTATGTTTATATTAGTGTGAGGTTTAGGGTTTAGGTTGTTTTTTAGGTTTTAGGTTTGAGGTTAAGGATTTGAGTGTTAATATTTATGGTATAGTCTTTAATTTTAGCGTTATTGTATTTTTGGCTTTTGGTATTTGGCTTAGGATTCAGGGTTAGGGTTTAGGCTTTTTTCAGTTTTAGGTTTTGCGGTTTCGGTTTTTTGGAATAAAATCTAAAGTTTATTGTTTAATGTTTGAGTTTTGGTATTTTGATCTTAGAGTTATTTTTGGAAATTTTTTTGGTCTTAAGGTTAAGGGTTTAGGGTTTAGGGTTAAGGTTAGGGTTAAGATTATGGTTAAGGTGTAGGCTGTTTTTAGGTTTTATGGTTCAGGGTTTAGCATTTGTAATTTTTTTTATTTAGTTTACCCTTGGAGAAGTAGGGGCTGAGCATCACCCAAGGCCTTATTTTAGATAAAAATCAAAATACATGGAGGGGGAGATAAACCTTACTTCCTATCATAAGGTGGTTCAGAGTCTACATCCAAAAGGAGTTGACTCATCCCCTTACGAAAAAGATTGACCAATATCCTAGCACCTAAGGAAAGTAAACAAGGGAGACTCTTTATTTACAATGTTAAAAAACTAATTCTATCCTTTTCTAACCTCTTCAAAGTAGCTATAATTTTTAATTATAGCTAAGTAAAAAATGGGTTGAATATAGTTTAAACAGGTTGTTTAATCTTTTTAATCTTCCATCTTCAGAAAATGGTAATCTCAAGCTTGTCTAGTAAATAGAGTTATCTTGCTCTTTGGGTAGTTGTTGGCTGTTGATGTATATTTGTGGAGCTGTAATGTTGTGGATGTGTTTGGATATGATGTCTCCTACACAAATTGCTTTTCTAAGAGTGTATCTACTAATGAACTATTGTGTTTGGTTGATTGAGTTTTGGAGTCTATTGACAAACAGTGAGACACTTCAATGAGGGGTGGTTTGCTGTCTTATTCAATTGTAAGTCCAGTTCTAGGATGATTTTCCTTCAACCAATCTCTAAAGCCTAAGTCATTCAAAAAATAATTGCTTCCATTTCTGCTTGGTTGTTGGTGCATTCCCCAATGTGCATCAAAAGCCAAGGACAATTTCCTTTCTTGATCTCTTATGGCCCCACCTTCTTTTATCTTTCCTGGATTTCCTAATGCACTCCCATCAGTATTGATTTTATCGCATAGTGCAGATGGTTTATTCTAGTTTACAAATGTCACTTCGGTATTATGGGAACACTTCTCCCCTAGCTGTGTCAGTTCTTGCCATCTAGAAGGCTATTTGATGTAGTTGTAGTGAGTTTTCATGAATCTGTAATTGTCCTTTTAAATGGCATACTTGACCCTGCTCATATTAGATTGCTTGCCTCCATATTATTGGGAACATCTATTCTTCTACAAATTGCAACATACGAATATTGATGTCGCTGCAGTAATATATTATGAACTTTATTTTTGTATGTAGTTTTCCACCATTGCATGAGAGATGAGGTAATAATCTCTGCTTTGTCTTGACTCCAGCTGCATCTGGATATTAAACCTCTAATCCTAAAAACTAAACCAAAAAACCTATCATAAACAAAACCCTAACCCAAATCTTAAGCCTAAGTCTGACCCTAAACCATAAATTTGAAACTCTTAGCTGAAATACCATAGCTTCCCCACTTATTAAATTCGTTATCTCTCTAAAATCTGTCTAGAATGCGCACTCTCAAAAATATTCTAACATATGTATTTCAACGGCTAGTTCAGCTGGACATAAATGACGCGTGAGTCACCCGAGGTCTCTTTCAGACTGTTAAACCAGCACCAAATAGGGCGCCTGCTAAACACAATAAAACCAACTATGGATCACCCTCTAATTCCACATATAGCTCTGGGAATTCAATGATTAAAGAGGTGATTAACAGTGCAAATTTGAAGAGTGAAATAGATAGAAATCACAAAATTATTTCCTAGATTTTGTTAGGTTGAATCAAGGTTATAAAGAACCTGAGGATGATTCAGCTCATCAAGAGCTACATCATACTAAAAATTACAAAAATTTCACCATGCCAATCGTGAGTACTGGAGATGTGAAAACTAGATAAATTTCAGACAAATCACAAGATAATCGATTTCAGAATCGAGCATCTTCCCAGTTGATGTGAGGTGTTTTACCTACTAAGGTTTACTCCCCCATGGAATATATGCATCTTACAACAATTTCAAGGGAAATAGGAGGACAAGTCGCAGATATCATGAACTCTGGTGGTTGAAAAATCGCTCAGAGGAACACTTATGGCAAGGACGATAATGGAACATACTTTACTAAACAAAGATGTCCATCTTACTAACATATACAATCATTTATCTCGTGACAACAATGAAATATCCAAACATATTAAATTTGAAAAGAAACATAGAGGATAAGTAGGGAGAGACTAGGACAAGGATGGAGGTCTGGTTTCCAATGGCCAACAAACCAATGCAGGAATAACAGTAAAGGACAGTGTTGAGGTGGAAATCTCAACACACTTGTCTTTTGGGGTCAAACCTGTTACACATCGTCCAAAAAACCAAGACACTTGAATCTAAAAAAGGAAGAACGACAATAAAGTAACTATACTTCCTTGGTTACTGTCCATAATCAAACTAATAGTAATGATAATGGTGGTCATGTTTTAACATTCCAAAAAATGTATTTGTCTAGGAAGAGTCTATTAGGTTTTAAGAATATGTATTGGGTTACATAGGCATCCTAATGCCCATTATTGATAGACATAATGCATGTTAGAAAATATTGGCTTAAGGGTGTTAGCCAATTTCTATGTATTAACAAGTAACTTAAAATACACTTTAATGTTCAAAATCTCCAATCCAATCTTTTTTAGGAATTCTATATGCAATGGAGACCTTATACAAAAATTCTTATTTTCTTCGCTTACACACATTAGGTATGAGGCATCCAAGTGTCAAGCCTAGGTACCATAACATATGAGCATTGAAAGTGATCATCTTTATTAAGTTGTGCCTCAGGACATAGTGAGGATCCTTAGAACAAGAAGTGAAATTTCCAAGTGCAAATACATAGTGCATGGTTAGGAAAGTGTTAGACAACAGATGTGCAAACACATCTGCTACCGATCGAGAGACTAAGTGACCAAGCGCAACTGTTTCGGTTATGGAAGGTAGGAGGCTGGCATGCGTCGGGTCAAGACACAAGAGGCACAGCTTCCTGACATATCCTACGCTCTAAATAACTTACCTAACTAGAAAACTAACCTAGGACTAACTAAATTTAATTAACTAGTATGCCCCAAATCGTAAGACCTATCCGGGTGACACTAGATGAGTAGCTAACTAAAGACACATCCTAGTACCAAACATAGGATAGTCCAAAGGGTTGGTTATGGTCCTAGTGGCTTAGGGGTAATTTAGTAATTACCTTAGGTCACTTAATTAATTAAATTTGGAACTTAATTGATAACTTTAAATTCATGGTCAAACCCAAGACCCTTAGAAAATTTTTATAATTAGGCTACGTCAAATACTCTCCTATTTTTAGACAATTTAGGAGAGGCGTTTTGGTAATTAGCTAATTTATTTATTTAATTATGTTAATTATCCTTAGTTGAATTAGTCAATAGTTAAGTCATAAGGCAAATATACTAACATTTATCCAGTAGAAAATCAAAACTGAAAAACAATGACCAAATATAAGAAATATAGAAAAATACTCTCGGTTCTCCTTGGGTGATTTCAAGGTAATTCTTCAAGATTTTCGTGCACAGAAGAGGGTGATCTTTGTAGATTCAATACTACGGTAAGGTATGGGTTTCTCTCTTGGATTCCTTTCCCTTGGAGGTTTTTCAAATATTTTGAATTCATGAAAACCGATACTAGGGTTGTTCCCAATGCAATTGTCTAATGTTCATCTCTATAGTTCTCCCTATTTCAAATTCTAGTAGTATGCATAATGCAAATCTCGAGTATCTGTAGGTTTTTTAAATATTTCCAATTCTAGCTGATCATTATCTGTAGGTTTCTGTAATTTGATGATGTCGAATACCGCCTACAGGTTAGATTCGTATTATTAGAGTATCATTTAGAGGAGATAAGAAATGTTGTAGTGCCTAATTTTGTTTGAGAAAATTAAATTATTATAGGTCGTTTATGAAATTTATTTTACTATTGATAGGAACGAAGGTTTCGATTACTGTGTGTTTTCAGTAGATATGTTTGTAAGTATTTGGAATAAAATGTTTCCGAAAATAAATATGAATGAAAATCAAAGCTAGTCAATAAATCTTCAATGCCAAATCAACTTTATAGCTTGACAAAACTAAGCACTGAATTGTTCTTATAAGCTAATCAATTGTTATAAGTTGTCTTGCTTGAAATGATGAGATTACTATAGTATATACATAAAGTTAATTGACTTTGCTAGTTATAATATCATGAAAAGTGTGAAGTGAAAGTTTTGTTTATGCCAATAAACTAGCAAAAAATATTATATTCAAATTACGTAATAGAATTTGTCAATGACTAAGTCATAATAATCTTATACGGCCAATGTAAATTATGTTGTTTCTTGTAAGGCCAAATACATGTAAAAAATTGAGTTGAGAAGATGTAACTCAATGAACTCATAACCGATGGTATGCCAACGATTGGGATAGGTACCAAAATACCATATCTAAATGAACTTGTAAACATAGTAGAACATTGAATAAGGCCTTATAACTTTAAAAAAGAATTGTACAAGACAACGAAAAAACATTGTACAAGATAAGGTGAGTAATGAAACAACTAAAAGCTTATTAGTTATGAAATTGCCTAGAATTGGGTGTTAAAGGATGTAACAAAAGTCTCAGTTGCATCTAAACAATTATGTTAAAGATACTAACATAAGTTGGTGTTAGAAATCATGAGACAATTCTCATTAGCACCATGACGATAATGTAAGATCTAAGCTTAAGTTCATCAAGTGTAGAAAGGGATGACAAGAAATCCATTGAGCTAAGCTTACCGCATACTATAAGAACGCTTCCATAGTGTACGAGTCAACTCTAAAAGTTGTAAAGTATAATAAATTGAGCTAGGCACAAACAGAATAGTAATGACAATGTGCAAACACATGTAAGCCTCATGAGATAAGTCTTTGACATAGGTCGCCAACATAGGTTACTAGCTAGTATATTTTCCTAAGAAAGTTAGGATGTATTCGGTTTCACTTTGGCCGATGAACCACCTTTTTTTAGTGTGGGGAAGACACTGGATTTCATGATAGTTCATATGATATATATATTTTAAATGCTAAATATTTCTTTAACAAAGTAAGAAAGTAAGAAAGAAAGAACTAGGAAGATGAGGGGTGTTTATATAGGATGACCAAACGGTGAGGTTAGACTAAGTAATAATGTAAGTCATTCTTAGTCATTACACATAATGACCCCAATGGAAGTATTAAAAGAATATCCTATGTCGACCTCGCATGTTGTTCAAAGTGAACATGAGAACAAAGAATAAGAAATGTAAGTTCAAAGTGAACTAAATAAGCACAAAAGAATATCAAAACATCAGTGTTTGATAATAATGAAGTTTTATATGTTATTGGTTTATGCCAATAAAGGGAGAAAAACATAATGATTCATCAATTGGAGTACGAATATATGCCCAACATCTTAATATGATGAAAATGATGAAAGAAATGGAATAGCCAATAAAGATTGACTTATAAAGACTTCAGGCCCAATTTAACAAGAATAGAAAGAACAACTTGTGAGTACGGTAGTCAAATCATTTCATTAGTTTTTTTGGATTACATCAGGGCAAGATACTTCAGGGCAACTCATCAATGGAGACAAACACCGCTTTTTGCAACACTCTGATGCTTTCAATAGCACTAGAGAGAGAATTAAGAGGCTAACAGGCTTTAAACAAACACAGAGCCCTATTACTTACCTAGTCTGCCCTTTATTTGTTGGTAGACCTTGGAATATTAACTTCTTTGATCTTGTTAATAGGGTTGTTTGCAGATTTACAGGTTGGAAAACCAAATAACTCAGCTTTGGAGGCAAGGAAATACTCACCAAACATGTTGTATAAGCACTTTCTATTCACCTTCTATCTGGAGTAACACCCCCAGTACAATATTCAGGCAAATCCAAACCGTTATGGAATATGTTTTCTGCGGTTGGAAGAGTAATAGGAAGAGGTACCATTGGGCTTCTTGGAAAAACCTATTATTCCCTTATGATGAAGGAGGGGCGGGACGAAGAAACTTATAGGATATTTTTCAATCATCCCAATTAAAAAGTGGTGGATTTTTAGAACTAAACAAACATTGTGGGGACACTTCTTGAGATCGAACTATTGCAAAACATCAAACCTTGTAAGCAAAAAATGGGACACTGGAGAGTCTTTGAATTGGAAGCATATCTTGATGAATAAACAACAATTTGAGCAGAACATTCTATGGAAACTCCAATCTTCGAACTGTTCCTTTTGGTGGGACAATTGGCTTTGCAATGGACCTCTAGAACACTACAACACCAACAACAACAGTTTCAATAACTCCATAGTTGCTGACTTCTGGAAAGAATGGAGGTGGAGCTGGAACAAGATGATAAAGGAGGCACAATCTAGTCAACTGTACAACATTCTAGCTGTTGAAATTCCCCCTCAACATCAACTGCCAGACCAAGCAGTTTGGAGGCTCAACACTCATGGAAGATTAAGCTTCTCATCATCTTGGGACGAGATCAGGGAAAAAAGAAAATAAAATCATTTTGACCATCTTTTATGGCATAAGAATATTCCTTTTATAACCAGTTTTCTTTATGGAGAACCATTAGGGGTAAACTCCCTACTAATGAAAAGATTACTAACTTTGGCATTGAGCCATCACAATATGTCTGTTGTTTTGGCAGGTCAAGTACGAACTGCATATAACATATTTTCAACACAGGAAAATTTGCAGCCAAAGTATGGAGCAGCTTTGTAGGCAGTGCATGTATGCACCCAGACCATTCTTCTTTGCATGTTTTGATCCAACAATGGTTGACAGCCAGGCCAAAAAATGCAGCCCAGAAAATGCTCATGCAATCCACCGCAATATTCATTTGTTGGAAATTATTGGAAAACAAGTGTGCAACCAAACACGGAGGCAAAACAATCAACATCAACAGAGTCAAATATTCTATCTACAAGGACAATTACAAGATTTGTACCACTGCATTTCCTCAAATTCATTTTCCTTCCAAGTGGACAGATTTAATTCAAAAGAGTGAAAGGTGTGTGCATGACATCAAGGTGAACATGGTGACATGGCTTAAACCAAGATATCAGTGGCTCAAAGTTAACATTGATGGAAGTGCACTCACTAACCCGGGCAAGTTTGGCCCTGGGGGTATTTTAAGAGACAAACATGGCAAATTGGTGATGGCTTTCACAAAACTACTTGGAGAAGGAAAAAAAAATAGCTTACATAGAGGCATCCATCTTAGGTTTGACTTGGGCGCTGAATCTTGGATATTGGAACATAATATTAGATCTTGACTCTCAACTAGTGGTGCATTTGATTTCAAAGAAGGCAGTCCCTCAATGGAGCATCATCACACAGTTGGGAAGGTTGCGAAATTTCATCTCTCACACCCAAAACTTTAAATGCTTACATGTATTCAGAGAAGGAAATTGTGTGGCTGATGAACTTTCAAAACGCAGCAAGAAGACATCCACTCCACAAGTGTGCTTCAACAGCCAGCAAATGCCTAAGGAAGCAAAGTCATACTATCATCTTGATCTATTGCAGATGCCTAGCTTTAGGAGGAAGAAGACCAAATGGATCAAGGAACTTCCTTGATCACCTTTGTACTTTTTAAACTTAGCTATAATTAATATTATAGCTACTATGAATAGGAAAGATTCGTTTATAGACTTTCTGGTAAAGGGAGAGTCTCCCTTGTTAATGTTTCCTAGATAATAATAAAAAATTGTACACTAAACCATAGATATTACAACTCGAATCTTTAGCCCTAACCCTAAAACCTACAAAATAATCTATACCCAAACACTTACTCTAACCCTACCATAAATCCTAAATGGTAAACCCAAACACTAAACACTAATCTATTGATATTAAACCTCAAATTCTAAATCCTAAACCCAAAAACCTAAATAACACAAAAAGCCAAACCCTAACCCTAACATTAACACTAACCCTAACTCTAAACCATAAAACTAGAAACCATAGGTCCAAAATACCAAATCCCGAATATTAAATAATAAACCATTGAATTTAAACCTCAAATGCTAAACCCTGAACCATAAAAGTAACAATACCCTATAACCTAACCCTAATCCTAACTCTAACCCTAACCCTATACCCTAGACCCTAAACCTTATGTCCAAAATAAATTCTAAGTCCAAAATACAAAAAATCAAACATCATACCATAAACAATAGATTTTAAACCTCAAATGCTAAACCACAAACCGCAAACCTGCTAGGAGAAGGAAGTGGAAGGTACATGTATGTGGAGATTTCATCAAAAAAAAAAGAAAAGGTGTCAAACACTATTAGTGGTTGGTCCAAGAAAGAATTTGGTGATATTTTCAAAAAAGTTAGGATAAATGAGGAACAAGTACACAATGCTGAAGAAAACTACATCACTAACCAAAGTGAATCAAATAGAAGTATCCTCCATGAACGTAATGCAAAGTACATCAAGTTCCTCAAGTTGGAAGACCATATTTTGAAACAAAAAACAAAGCTATAAATGGTTTAAGAAGGGTGATACCAACTCCAAATACTTCCATTATGTGATAAGGGGAAGCAGAAGGAAGTTACTTATTCAGAAAGTTGTCAATGAAAGTGGAGATTTGATACACGGTGATGAAAACATTGCTCAGGTAGCTTGTGAACACTTCAAAAAAATCTTTACTGGTTAAGAAAAACTTATCAATGAGCATACATTTGAATGCATTGCAGTGATGATTAATCATGCCCAAAATGCCCAGCTTACCATTGTTCATTGTTCCTAGTATGGATGAACTTAAAGAGATGGCTTTCTTTATGAAGCCTAATTCTGCAACAGTTCCTTAATGTATGAATGGGTACTTCTTTCAATGATGTTGGCATATTATCAAGAATGATCTAATGGGGGTTGTATATGCCTTTTTCAGTGAACAGATGATTCCTAAATACTTCTACCATTCTTAAATTGTTCTGCTCCCAAAATTGAATAATCCAAACAAGATGATTGAGTAGATGCCTATAAGTCTGAGTAACTTCACTAGGAATATCATTTCTTAGTTAATGAGCAACAGACTTAGTCCTATCCTCCCTACCTTAATCTCTACTATTTAATCTGGGTTTGTTGGTAGAAGTATTTCTGAGAACATCATGCTTGCTCAGGAAATCATTCACTGAATAAAAAAACCCAATATTGGTAGCAATGTCATCATTAAAGTAGACATGGCCAAAGCTTATGACAGGGTCTCTTGGTCATATATTTGCCTGGTTCTGAGGAAAAAGGGATTTGCTGAGGTATTTACTTATATGGTGTGGAGAATCATGGAAAATAATTAGTACTCAATCATTATCAATGGTAAGAGATATGTTTTCTTTCACTCATCTATAGGTCTCATGCAAGGCAATCCGTTTTCTGCGACCCTATTTATTTTAGGTGTTGAGGTACTATCAAGATCTGTCAACAGGCTTCATAATCATCCAGACTATCATGTTTTTTTCATGGAAATGAGTGGGCCACATTTAAACCATCTGCGTTTTGCTGATGACATAATTCTCTTCATTTCAAGAAGATGCAAGACTTTTAAACTATTAATGAATACCTTAATGGAGTATGAAAACAAATTAGGGCAGCTCATCAATGGATACAAAAGTCAATTTATGCTACACTCTAATTTTTTCAATAGCACAAGAGATTGAATAAAAAGACTTACAGGTTTTTAAACAAAAGCAAGGTCATATAACTTAGCTAGGCTGCCCTTTATTTGCCAGCGGGCTTAGGATGTATATTTTTTTAACCTTGTAAAATAAAATTATTGGCAAGCTTACAGGTTAGCAAATAAAAAAACTCACCTATGGTGGAATGGAAATTCATACAAATCATGTTTGCAGGCTCTACCTATTCATCTACTATCAACAAAACAAACCTTATGGGGAATTTTTTTTAGAGAAAAATACTGTCAAAGGTCAACCACGTCAGCAACAAATGGGATATTAGAGATTCTCTAACTTGGAAATACATGCTGATGAATAGACAACAGGTTCATCAACACATCTAATGGAAACTTCAAGCTGGAAATTGTTCATTTTAGTGGTATATTTTGCTTGGTTATGGACCATTAGCTCAATTCACCACCAACAAAAATAGATTTAACTACTCAACAATTGCAGATTTTTGGGAGCATGGAAGGTGGAGCTAGAGCAAATTGTTGGAGTAGGCACCTGCTTGTCAACTCTCCAACATTCTAGCTAAAGATATCACTCCTACCTAGCAGCTGCCGGACAAAGCTGTTTGGACTCTCAACACTCATGGAGGCTTTAGTTGCTCATCAGTCTGGGAGGATATCAGGGGAAATAGAGCTAAAAAGCACTTCTACTCTCTTTTATTGAATAAGAACATCCATTTTGAATCTTCTTTTTTATTATGGAGAACCCTTTGGGGTACACTCCCTACTAATGATAAGCTTACTAACTTTGGCATTGAGCCATCAAATTGTGATTGTTGTCTTGACATGTCAGGAATGGACTGCATAGAACATATTTTCAACATAGGAAAGTTTGCTGCCAAAGTTTGCAGAAACTTTGCAGGATGTGCAGACATGCTCCCAGACCACTCCTCTTTGCATCACCTGATTAAGCAATGGTGGACTTCCAGGACAAAAAATACAGTGCACAAAACGCTCATGCAAGACACCCCAGTATTCATTTGTTGTAACTTATGGAAGAAAAGGTGTGCATCCAAATACGGAGGCACAACTACAAAATCAATAGTGTCAAATATGGCATATACAAGGACAATTGCAGGATGCTTATCACTGCCTTCCCCCAATTTCAGTGGCCAGCAAAGTGGATATAATTAATTCAAAGAGAAAGAGATGTGTGCATGACATCAAGGTGAACATAGTGACATGGCTTAAGCCTACAAATCAGTGGCTCAAAGTCAACACTGATGGCAGTGCACTCACTAATCGGGCAAGCTAGAGGCAGGTGGTATTTTGAGACACAAACATGGCAAATTGGTGATGGATTTCACAACACCACTTGGTGAAGGAACAAATAACAATGCTGAAATTGAGGCAGCTATCTTCGATTTAAATTGGGCAGTTGAGCTTGGATATAGGAAAATCATATCAGAGCTTGATTCTCAACTAGTTGTGCCTTTTATTTTAAATAAGGCTATCCCTCAATGAAGCATCATCACACAACTGGGAAGATTGCAGAATCTCATTTCTCAAACATAACACTTCAAATTCTTACATGCATTTAGAGAAGCCAATTGTGTGGCGGATGCACTCCCAAAATACAGCAACAAGACTACCACGCCCCAAATATAATTCAACAACAATCAAATGACGAAGGAAGCAAAGTCGTACTATCATCTTGATCTTTTGCAAGTGCCTAACTTTAGAAGGAAGAAGACTAAAAGGATTAAGGAACCTCCTTGAACTTCTTTATATCTTTTCCACTTAGCTATAATTAAAATGATAGCTACTTTGAATAGGTTAGTTTAGTTTATAGTCTTTCTTTTAAAGGGAGAGTCTCCCTATTTTATGTTTTCTAGATACTATGTACTGAGAGTAGTCCTCTCCTTATGTACGCATTATTTTGGTTTCATCGTTTTTGTAAGGGAGGAGTTGACTTCCTTTAGGATGTTGACTCTAACCATCTTAAGTTGGATGTTAGGTTTATGCCCCCCCCCCTCCTTGTACTTTGTTTTATGATATTAATGATAAGGGCCTAGGGGTGTTGTTCAGCCCCTACCCCTCCAAGGGTAATTCAAATAAAAAAAAATATCTAAACCCTAACCCTAACCGTAACCTACACCCTAAACCTAACCCTAACCTATTAACCCAAAATATTAAGCAAAAAAAACCTAAACCCAAACATTGAGCACTAAACCATAGATTTAAATAAAATATCCTAAACCCCGAAACCAAGAACCTAAAAAAAACTAAATTCTAACTCTAACCCTATCCGTAACACGAACCCTAATCCATACCTACCCTTAACCCTAACCCTAAACCCTAAACCCTAAATTCAAAGCACACAATAGCAAAACCCTAACATTTAACACTAAACCACATATATTACAACTCAAATGCTTAACCCTAAACCCTTAAACATAAAAAATAACCTAAACCCTAACCCTAAAGCTAACCCTACCATAAATCTTAAACCCCCTGCCCAAAACACAAAATTATAAACATTAAACACTAAACCATTTATATTAAACCTCAAATACTAAACCCTAAAAAATTCCTAAGAAAACACAGATCCCTAACCCTAACACTAAGCATAATATTAACCTTTAGCCTAACCCTAAACCGTAAAAACCTAAATCCTAATCCAAAATACAAAATCCAATAATTAAATACTAAACCTTGGCGAAACAATGAGTATGTCCATACTATTCAACAAATTGCAATCAAATTGGATTTTTTCAAATGTAGCGACATATATCGATAGGCCAATGTAACAACAGACTTATGAAAAATATATGTCAAAGATAGGACAATATACAAATATTCAATACTCAACATGAACTGGTGGGATTAATCAAAAAGCTACATCTTGGAGAAGATTGGTATTAAAAATTTTAGAAAAAAGAAGCTTGAAATGAATAAAGAGTCCCCTTGAATAAATTACAGACACTTTATAGTATTAGTTCAAATTCAAATGTATGTTCTAACATTTTCTTAATTCTATATGTAAATATAGTTTAGAATATAGTTAAGTTCTACAAATTCAATTGTAAGGGGAAAGTCTCCCTAGTTTAGTTATTGTATTCATGATTTTTTTTTTAGAATAAACATATTGTTGGGGTAAATGAACTAACATTAGTTGGTTGGTTCATTTTGGAATCATAGGGATGAAGGTAAGGTCAAGCTGCCCTTCGTGTACAGATTTATTTTGTAAATAATAAGGCCAGGGCATGTTGCTCAGCCCCTGATCCACCACAAGGGTCGTTACGATAAAAAATTTAAATACTAAACCATATATTTTAAAATTCAAATGCTAAACCCCAAAATCTAAAACCTAAAAAACACTAAACCCTAACAATCACACAAACCTTAACAATAACCCTATCCTTCACCCTAACCCTAAATCCTTAATCCTGAATCCAAAGCACAAAATACCAAAACCCTAACATTCAATGGAAAACCATAGATAATATAACTCAAGTCCTTAACCCCAAACCTTATAACATAAAAACCTAAACTGTAACCCTAACCCTAACCCTAGCATAAATCCTAAACCCAAAGACCAAAATACCAAAACCTAAAAATTAACCACTAAACTATTGATATTAAACCTCAAATACTGAACTGTGAACACAAAAACATAAAACATAACCGTAAACCTAAACCTAACCATAACCCTAACTCTGAACCATAAACTCGAAATCCTAAGAACAAAATATCAAAACCTAACATTAAATACTAAACCATAGATTTAGACTTCAAATACTAAAGCCTATGCCATAAAACCAATAAAAAATACACCCTCACCTAATCCTAAACATAATCCTAAACCTAACCCTAACCCTAGCCCTAACCCTAAACTCAAAGACAAAAATACCAAAACCCTAACGTTAAACATTAAACCTTAGGTATTAAAACTCAAATCTTCAACCGAAAAACCTAAAACCTAAATACATCCGAAACCCTAAACCGGACCCTTACATTAGACCATACCCAAACCCTACCATAAAACCTAAACAACAAGCCCAATATACAAAAACATAAGCAATAAACACTAAATCATTGATATTAAACCTCAAATTCTACACCCTAAACAAAAAAAAAAATCTAAAAGAACCCAAAACCCTAACCCTAACCATAAACCTAACACTAACTCTAACTTTAACCCTAACTTTAACCATAAACCCTAAACCCTATGTCCACAAAAAAAACTTAGTCAAAAATACTAAAACCCAAACATTAAAATTAAATCATAGATTTTAAACCTCAAATCCCAAATCACAATCCCTAAAAACAAAAAAAAAAAAACCTAAACCCTAACCCTAACCCAAACCCTAAACCTAACCCGAAATATTATACCCAAAATACCTAAACCTAAATATTAAATAATAAACCATAGATTTTAAACCAAAAATCCTAAACGCCAAAACCTAAAACGTAAAAAACCCTAACCCCTAACCCTATTCTTAAAACAACCACTAACCCAAACCCTATCCTTCACCCAAACCCCAAAACCTAAATCCTGAATTATAAGCATAAATACGAAAACCCTAACATTTAACACTAAACCATAAATATTACAAATCACATCCTTAACCCCAAACACCATAACCCTAATACCTAATTCCAAAATAAACCTAAGTTCAAAATACGAAAATCCAAACACCAAATGCTAAACCACAAATTTTAAACCTCAAAGCATAAACCACAAAAACTAAAACCTAAAAAGAAACCTAAACCCTAACGCTAACCTTAAAACTAACAGTAACCATATACCATTAACATGAAACACCAAGCCCAAATACAAAATCCCAAACATTAAATACTAAACCATAGAGATATTACACAAAAAATCCTAAAACCTAATATAAACCTAAGCCCTAACCCTAACCCTATCATTAACACGAACCCTAGAACTAACCCTATCCGTAACCCTAACCCTAAATCATAAAACCTTAAACCTATCTTTAACCCTAACCCTAAACCCTAAACCCTAAACCCAAATCCCAAAATACCGAATCCCTAACATTGAACACTAAACATATATATTTCAGTTAAAATCATTTACCCCAAACCCTAAAACCTAAAAATAATCTTAACTCTAACCGTAAACCTAACAATACCATATATCGTAAGCCCCATGCCGAAAACACCAAAATCAAAACATGAGATACTAAACCATTTATATTAAACATCAAATCCTAAGCCATAAACCCAATCACACTTAGAAGACCCAAAATCCAAAACTAACCCTTACCCTAATATTAACCCTAATCCTAACCCTGAACCTAAACCAGAAACCCTAATCCCAAAATACAAAAATCCAATATTTAAATACTATTCCTTGGCGAAACAGAGAGAATGTCCATGATATTCAACAAATTTCAAGAAAATTGGAAATTTTCAAATGTAGCCACATATATCGATAGGCGAATGTAACAACATACTTATCATCAAAATGTAGTCAAAGACAATAATTCTACACTAAACAAAAACAGGTGGGATTAATAAAAGGAATCTACATCTTGGAGAATCTTGGTATGCAAAATTTTCGAAGAAAGTAGCTAAAAAGGATTAAAGAATCTCCTTGAAGAAATTAAAAATACTTTATAGCATTAGTTCAAATTCAAATATATTTTCTAACATTTTCTTAATTCTATATGTAAATATTTTTTAGAATATAGTTAAGTTTTACATATTTAATTGTAAGGGGAAAGTCTTCCTAGTTTGTTATTGTATTCTAGATTAGTTGTTTCTAGAATATACATATTGTAAGGGTAATTGAAAAAACATTAGTAGGTTGGATAAATTTCCCATCATAGGTATGAAGGTAAGGTCAAGCCCCCATTAGTGTATAAATTTATTTTGTGAATAATAAGGCCATCGGTTGTTGCTCAGACCCTAACCCACCACATGGGTCATTCCAAAAAAAATTAAATACTAAACCATAGATTTTAAACCTCAAATGCTAAACCCCAAAACCTAAAACCTAAAAAAATACTAAACCATAACAATAACCCTATCCCTGGTAAAAACCCTAACCCTAACCCTGTCTTTCACCCTAAACCTACACCTTATACCCTAAATCCAAAGAACAAAATACCAAAACCCTAACATTTAATGCTAAACCATAGATATTATAATTGAAGTCCTTCAAACCAAACCCAAAAACATTACTATCTAAACTCTAACGCTAACACTAACCGTACCTTAAATTATTAACCCCAAGCCAAAAATACCAAAACATAAAAATTAAACACCAAACTAGTGATATTAAACCTCAAATCCTAAACTGTAAAAACATAATATTTTAAGAAAACAAAACCCTAAACCTAAACCTAACCTTAACCCTAATACTTACTATGAGCCATAAACTCGAAACCCTAAGCGAAAAATACAAAAACCTAAACATTAAATTTTAGCCATAGATTTTAAAGTTCAAATGCTAAAACATGAACAATAAAACCTAAAAATAACTACACCCTAACCTAATCCTAACCCTAATCATAACCCAAACCCTAGCCCTAGACCTAATCCTTAACTCAAAGACAAAAATACCAAAACCATAACGTTAAACACAAAACCATAGATTTTAAAACTCAAATCTTCAACCTAAAACCCTAAAACCTAAAAACATCCTAAACACGAAACCTAACCCTTACATTACACCATACCAAAACCCTACCATAAAACTTAACAACAAGCCCAAAATACCAAACCTTAAACAATAAACACTAAACCAATTTATATTAAACCTCAAAATCTACACCCCAAAAAAAAAAATCTAGAAGAGCCCAAAACCCTAACACTAACCATAACCATAACCCAAACCCTAACGCTAACTCTAACCTTAACCCCAACTCTAACCCTAAACCCTAAACCCTAAGTCCACAAATAAAACTAAATCCAAAATTTGAAAACCCATACATTAAAATGAAATCATACATTTTAAACCTCAAATCCTAAACCATTATCCCTAAAAACATAAAGAAATAACCTAAACACTAACCCTAAACCTAACCCTAATCCTAAACATAAACCACTAACCGAAAAAATTATACCAAAAATACCTAAACCTAATTATTAAATAATAAATCATAGATTGTAAACAAAAAATCCTAAACGCCGAAACCTAAAACCTAAAAAAACCCTAAACACTAACCCTATTCGTAACACAACCACTAACCCAAACCCTATCCTTCATCCTAACCCCAAACCCTAAACCCTGAATTGAAAGCATAAAATACGAAAACTCTAACATTTAACAATAAACCATAAATATTAGAACTCACATCCTTAAACCCAAACACCATAACCCTAATACCTAATTCCAAAATAAACCTAAGTTCATAATACGAAAACCCAAACACCTAACGCTAAACAACAAATTTTCATCCTCAAAGCATAAACCACAAACCCTAAAACCGAACAAGAAACCTAAACCCTAACCCTAACCTTAAAACTAACCCTAACCCTATACCATTAACATGAAACACCAAATCCCAAATACTGAATCCCAAACATTAAATACTAAACCATAGAGATATTAAACGAAAAATCCTAAAATTAATATAACCCTAAGCCCTAACCCAAACCATAACGCTAACTCTAACTGGTTGGCTTACCCTGTATTTCAAGAGTAAATACCGCAGTGAGGAATAGCGGTTCCTCTGTTTGTTTGGTCTAATAAAAAGATTTTTCATCACCGCAAGCACTCTCGCTTAGCTACAGAGCATTCTTCTCAAGGAAAGAAAGCGGAGAGGGTGATTAAATTTCACTCTTTATCATCCCTTACTACTCCCCAATTCCCATCAAGTGTTGTCTTCCCTAACCCCAACTCTAACCCTAATCCCTAAACCTAAGTCCAAAAAAAAAAAAACTAAGTCCAAAATATGAAAACCCAAACATTAAAATTAAATCATAGATTTTAAACCTCAAATCCTAAACCACAATCCCTAAAAACATAAAAAATAACCTAAACCCTAACCCTAAACCTATCCCTAACCCTAACCGTAAACCATTAACCTGAAAGATTATACCAAAAATACCTAAACCTAAATATTAAATAATACACCATTGATTTTAAACCCAAAATCCTAAACGCCAAAACCTAAAACCTTAAAAAACCCTAAACCCTAACCCTATTCGTAACATCACCACTAACCCAAACCCAATCCTTCACCCTAACCCCAAACGCAAAACCCTAAATTCAAAGCATAAAATACGAAAACCCTAACATTTAACACTAAGCCATAAATATTACAACTCACATCTTTAACCCCAAACACCATAACCCTAACACCTAATTCCAAAATAAATCGAAGTTCAAAATACGAAAATCCAAACATCAAACGCTAAACCACAAATTTTAAACCTCAAACCATACACCACAAACACTTAAACCTAAAAAGAAACCTAAAACCTAACCCTAACCTTAAAACTAACCCTAACCCTAGTACTTATGTAAAAAAAAAACCTAAGTTCAAAATACGAAAACCCAAACATCAAACACCAAATCATAGATTTTAACCCTCTAATCATAAAACACAAACCCTAAATCCTAACGAGAAACCTAAACCTTAATTCTAACCCTAACCCTAACCATAACCCTAACCTTAAAACTAACCCTAACCCGAAACGATTAACATGAAACACCAAGCCCAAATACAAAATACCAAACACTAAATACTAAACCACAAGTATTAAAATGAAACCCCAAAACCTAAAAACTAAAATAACCCTAAACCCTAACCCTAACCCTATTATTAAGACGAACCCTAACCCTAACCCTATCCTTAACCCTAACCCTAAACCCTAAACCATTAACCCAAAAGATTATGCCCAAAATACCTAAACCTAAACATTAAACAGTAAACCATATATTTTTATGAAAAAATCATAAACCCCTAAACCTAAAACCTAATAAAACCCTAAAAAAAGTTAAAAATTAATAAAACCCTTAACCCCAACCCTAACCCTAACCTATCACTAACACAAACAATAACCCTAACCCTATCCTTAACCCTAACATAAACTATAAACCCAGAATTAAAAGAACAAAATACACAAAGCTTAACATTTATCACTAAACCATAAATATTACAATTCACACCCTTAACCCCAAATCCTAAAACATAAAAATAAACCTAAACCCTATCTCTAACCCTAACCCTACAATAAATCCTAAACACCAAGCCCAAAATACCAAAACCCAAACATTAAACTCTAAATCATTGATATTAAACCTCAATCCTAATGCCTAGATCAAAAAGCCTAAAAAAAAACTAACCCTAACACTAACACTAAACCATAAACCCAAACCCATAAAACCTAAAAAAACCTACACCCTAACCCTAATCCTAACGTTAAACCTATCATTAACCCTAACCCAACCCTATACCATACTCATAGATAAAAATACACAAAACCCTAACGTTAAACACTAAACCATAGATATTACAACTTAAATCCATATCCACAAACTTATAACCTAAAAACAATCTAAACCCTAACCCTAACCCTAATCCTTACATTGACCTTACCCTAATCTACCTTAAACCCTAGAGCCGAAACCCAAAATACAAAAAATAAAACAATAAAGACTAAACCATTGATGTTAAACATAAAAATCTACACCCTAAACTCAAAAATCTAAAAGAACATAAAACCTTAACCCTAACCGAACCATATCCTTAACCCTAACCATAACTCTAAACCATAAACCCAAAATCCTAAGTCCAAAATTCTAAAATCCAAACGTTAAATAATACATAATAGATTTTAAACCTCAAATGCTAAACCTGAACCATGAAAGCTAAAAAAACCAACACCCTAACCCTAATGCCCAATTCCGAAAAAAAAACTAAGTTTGAAATACAAAAACCCAAATATCAAACACTAAATCATAGATTTTAAACTTCAAATCGTAAACCATAAACCCTAAAACCTAAAAAACCCTAAACCCTAACCCTAACACTAACCCAAACCACCCAAACCATAACAGTAACCTTAAAACTAACCCTAAACATAAACCATTGACAATTAACACCAAGCACAAATACAAAATTCCAAACATTAATGACTAAACCATATATATTAAACAAAAAGTCCTAAACCCCAAAACTAAAAACCTAAAATAACGCTAAACCCTTACCCTAAGCTTATTATTAACATGAACCCTAACCCTAAACCCTAAACCCAAACCCCAGTATACCAATTCCCTAATATTGAACACTAAACCATAGATATTTCAACTCAAATCCTTTACCCCAAACCCATAAACCCAAAAAACAGCTATACTCTAATCCAAATAGTAAACTATACCATAAATCCTAATCCCCAAGCCCAAAACAAAAAATTCCAAACATTAAACCATAAACCTTTGATATTAAACCTCTAATCCTAAACCCTAAACCCAAAATCCTACGAAATCCCAAAACCATAATCCTATCCCTAACCCTAACCATATATCCTAAAATTGAACCATATGTCTAAAATACGATAACCAAAACAATAATCACTAAACGATAGATTTTAAATCTCAAATCTTAAACCACAAACCCAAAAATTCAAATAAACGTAAACTCTAACCCTAACTCTAACACTAACCTTAAACCTGACCCTAACTCTAAACCATTAACCCGAATAATTAAGCACAAAATATCTAAACCTAAACATTAAACACTAAACCATAGATTTCAAACTAAAAATCCTAAGCCCCAAAACCTAATACTTAAAACACCATAAACCCTAACACTAACCCTATACCTAACACAAACCATAGCCCTAATAGTATCCTTAACCCTAACCCTTAACCCTAAATACTAAATCCAAAGCACGAAATACCAACACCCTAACATTTATAACAAAAAATAGATATTACAAGTCAAATTCTTAAACCCAACACTTACAAATAAAAATAACCTAAACCCTAACAATAACACTAACCCCAACTAAACCCTAAACCCCAAGTTAAAAATACAAAATCCTAAACATTAAACACTAATAAATTGATAATAAACCTTAAATCCTAAAACAAAAACTCAAAAACCTTAAAAAGCACCAAAACCCTAACCATAACCTGAACCTTAACCCTAACCCTAACTCTAAACATGAAACACAAAACCCTAACCTAAAATATCAAAACACAAACATTTAATACTAAACAATAGATTTTAAACATCAAATGCTAAACCCTGAACCGTAAAAAACAAACAAAAATCCTACACCCTTACCCTAATCTTAACCCCAACCCTAACCCTAACCCTATCCTTAACTCAAACCTAACCCTATACCCTTCATAAAAGCCAAATGTACCAAAACTCTAACATTAAAACTAAGCCAAAGATAATGCAACTAAAATATTTAAACCAAACCGGAAAACCTAAAAACAATCTTACCCTAACCCTAACCCTAACCCTAACATTAACCCTTACCTTAGCCATACAATAAACCCTAAACACCAAGCAAAAAATACCAAAACCAAAAAAATTAAACACTAAACCGTTGATTAAACCTCAAATTCTACAACCTAAACTCAAAAATCTAAATGAACCCAAAACCCTAACCCTAACCCTAACATTAACCCTAACCCTAACTCCAAATCATAAAACCAAAACCCTAAGCCAAAAAAACTAAAACGCAAACATTAAATACGACAGAATAGATTTTAAACCTCAAATGCCAAACCTTGAACCATAAAACATTAAAAAAAAACTAACACCCTAATACCTATATCCCCAAAAAGCTGAGTTCAAAATACAAAAACCCAAATATCAAACACTAAACCATAAAATTTAAGCCTCAAATCATAAACCACAAATCCTAAAACCTAATAAAACCCTAAAACCTAACCATAACCCTATCACAAACCCTACCCTAACCTTAAACCTAAACCATTAACAGAAAACAGCAAGCCCAAAATACAAAATCCCAAAAATTAAACACTAAACCATGTACTTTTTACAATAAATCCTAAACACCAAAACCTAAAACATAAAATAACCCTAAACCCTAACCCTAACCCTAACCCTATGTAACGACCTGTTTAGTAGTTTTGTTCAGCAGATTTTAATTCTGGAAAAACTGGCTGAGACGAGTGTAACGACCTGTTTAGTCGTTTTGAGCAGCAGATTTTATTTTTGGGAAAACTGGCTGAAACCACGGACCCCACGACGGACCGTCACAGGCACGACGGGCCGTCGTAGGGTATCGTTTCAGTATACTCAGGAATTCTGAAATTGGGTACTGAAAATCGACTCTCTGTAATCTGTGACGGAGGTGAAGGACGGACCGTCACAACCCACTCGAGCTATAAGGGGCTGCGACGACCTGCGTGACGGACCGTCGCAGGCACGACGGGCTGTCACAGGCTGCGCAAGTCCCAGGCAGAATCGGATTTCTTCACATGTTTTAAGGGACGCATTGGACTATTATTTCCTTAATAATAAAGTTTAGAGG
>JAKWIY010003060.1:17578581-17639962 GCA_027704805.1 Solanum corneliomulleri | reverse complement strand
TCCAAATGAGTATGATGGGGAGGCTGAGTCTCATTGATGTGCTTTGTGTTGTGACCAAGGGTTATGATAATTGTAACTGCCGCATGTTGAGTATTGTAGTTGATTTTATGATATTATCTGATATATACTATTTTCTATTTTGAGTTGGCCGATGATACCTACTCAGTACTTGTGTTTTGTACTGACCCCTACTTGTATGCTTCTTTCTTTGTTATATGTGGAGTGCAGCAAACATACCGTCGTCTTCAACTCAATCGCAACTCTAGCCAGTCTTCATTACACACCAGATTTCAGGGTGAGCTAATGCTTCTAGCTTGGAGTGGATCTTCTTCTTCATGTCTTGATGCCTTGAAGTTCCGGCATGGACTAGCTTTTACTTGTTTTAGCTTTCTTAGATACTCTTAGTTTTAGTAATTGAGGATAGATGTTCTTGTGATGATGACTTCCAGATTTTGGGGAATAATAGATGTTGAGTTTAGAAGTTATTGAATTGATTTTCATTAATGAGTTTAAGTCTTCCGCATTACTTTCTATTGATATTATATTGAAATGTTGGGTTTGGTATTGGTTGGTTCGCTCACATAGGAGGGTAAGTGTGGGTGCCACTCGCTGCTCGGTTTTGGGTCGTGACAAACTTGGTATCAGAGGATTAGGTTCGTTGGTCTCATCACACAATAACGAGTCTAGTGGAGTCTTAAGGAACGGTAGGGGGACGCCTTTACTTTTCTTTGAGAGGCTATAAGACTTTAGGAAAATTCCATTCTTCTTTCTTTCTTTTGTGCTATTACTTGGATCCAATTGGTATCTGGGTGATACATATTGGTATCTGACCATCTTCACTCTATTTCGCAGATGGTTAGAACTAGAGCCACGACTGCGCCAACACCAACACCGGCAAGACAAGATGCGTCTGAGCCATCCACTGGGCTGTAGCTCGGAGAGGAGTAGTGGCAAGAGGCGTGGTAGAGGTCGCGGGAGGACGTCCTCTAGAGGAAGAGGACAAGCACCTAGCCCATTTGGTACTAGGGCGGTGACTCCTCCACCGACTGAGAAAGTGATAAAAGAGGGTGAGGAAGGGGAGAATGGACAAGTACCAAAAGAGGGATTGCCACCCCAACCTACCCCAGAGATGATCAATCAGGTTCTTGCTTATCTTAGCGGGTTATCTGATCAGGGCTAGACACCTCCAGTGTTTTCTGCACCAGCACCTCAGGTTCCGGAGGTACAACATGCAGCTACTCTGGCTCCCCGCATGGATGCCTCATTGGAACTAGGCACGTTTCCTCGCTTGACTACAGGGCCTATAATGACAACTGATAAGCATGAACTTTTCAGTAAGTTCTTGAAATTGAAACATCCAGTCTTCAAGGGTGCTGAATCTGAGGATACCTACGATTTTCAGGTTGACTCTCATGAGTTACTACATAAAATCAGCATAGTGGAACGGTTTGGCGTTGAGTTTGTAACCTATCAATTTCAGGGAAATGCCAAAATGTGGTGGCGGTCACATGTTTAGTGTCAACCCGCACAGGCACCACCTATGACTTGGGCATCATTCTCTAGCTTGTTTATGGATAAGTATATACCTCGTACTTTGAGGGATATGAGGAGACATGAGTTCTTGAACCTAGAGCAAGGCAAGATGCCTGGTGACTTTTGTGGGGAGCAACACTTATGTAGACTTGGTTATCCTGGAAATGGTTGACTTCGATGTAATTCTGGGTATGACTTGGCTTTCTCCGAATTTTGCGATCTTGGATTGTAATGCTAAAACTGTGACGTTAGCCAAGCCTGGGACAGATCCGTTAGTATGGGAGGGTGACTACACTTCCACTCTGGTTCATATCATCTCCTTTCTTCGTGCTAAGAGAATGGTTAGTAAGGGGTGTTTAGCTTTCTTGGCACATCTCAAGAATGACACTACCCAAGTACCTTCAATTGAGTCGGTTTCGGTAGTCCGTGAGTTTCTGGATGTGTTCCCTGCAGATCTTCCTGGTATGCCACCAGATAGAGATATTAATTTTTCATTGATCTGGAACCAGGTACTCTCCCCATTTCTATACCCCCTTATAGAATGGCTCCCGCGTAGTTAAGGGACTTAAAGGCCCAACTTCAAGAGTTGTTGAGCAAAGGCTTCATTAGACCAAGTGCATCTCCTTGGGGTGCTCCGGTGTTATTTGTGAAGAAGAAAGATGGGAGTTTTCGGATGTGCATAGACTACCGGCAGTTTAACAAGGTAACTATTAAGAAAAAGTACCCCATTCCTCGCATTGATGACTTGTTCGATCAGTTACAAGGTGCTTGTGTCTTCTCTAAGATTGACTTGAGATCCGGTTATCATCAATTGAAAATACGGGCAACAGATGTGCCAAAGTCTTCTTTTCGAACCAGGTATGGGCATTACGAATTCGTAGTAATGTCTTTTGGTCTTACTAATGCCCCTGCTGCTTTCATGAGCTTGATGAACGGGATTTTTAAGCCATATCTGTATCTCTTTGTTATCGTATTTATTGATGATATACTGATATACTCCAAGAGTAAGAAGGAACATGAGGAGCATTTGAGAATTGTGTTGGAAGTATTAAGGGAGAAAAGGCTTTATGCCAAATTCTCCAAGTGTGAGTTTTGGATAGATTCAGTGTCCTTCTTGGGGCACGTGGTTTCTAAGGATGGAGTGATGGTGGATCATTCTATGATTGAGATAGTGAATAATTAGGTAAGACCTACTAATGTGTCATAAATAAGGAGCTTTGTTGGTTTAGCTAGCTATTACCGTCGATTTGTCAAGGGATTCTCTTCTATTGCTTCCCAATTGACGAACTTGACTAAGCAAAATGTTCCATTTGTATGGTCGAATGAATGTGAGGAAAGCTTTCAGAAACTCAAGACCTTGTTGACTACTGCACCAATTCTTACCTTGCAAGTAGAGGTTAAGAACTTCATCGTTTATTGTGATGCATCCTATTCTGGTTTGGGTGTATTGCTAATGCAAGAGAAGAATGTGATTGCTTATGCTTCGAGGCAATTAAAGGTGCATGAACGTAACTATCCGACTCATGATTTGGAGTTGGCCGCTCTAGTATTTGCAATAAAGCAATGGAGACACTATTTGTATGGGGTTAAGTGTGAAGTCTATATGGACCATCGTAGCCTACAACATGTCTTCACTTAGAAGGATTTGAATTTGAGACAGAGGAGATGGATGGAACTACTGAAGGACTACGATATCACTATTCTGTATAATCCGAGAAAGGCTAATGTTGTGGCAGACGCCTTAAGTAGAAAAGCAGGAAGCATGGGAAGTCTAGCTCATTTGCATGTTTCTAGACGCCCATTGGCTAGAGAAATCAAAAACGTGGCTAATGACTTAATGAGGCTAGAAGTAAATGAGAAGGGAGGATTTTTAGCTTGTGTGGAGGCGAAATCTTCTTTTCTTGACAAGATCAAGGGAAAACAGTTTGATGATGAGAAACTAAGTCGAATTCGGGATATGGTGTTGGGAGGGGAGGCTAAAGAAGCAATAATTGATGAGGAAGGTGTTTTGAGAATTTAGGGAAGGGTATGTGTTCCCCGTGTTGATGACTTGATCCATACTATTCTTACAGAGGCTCATAGTTCCGGATATTCTATACATCCGGGTGCAACCAAGATGTACCATGACCTAAAGCAACACTTTTGGTGGAGAAGAATGAAGCGCGACATTGTTGATTTTGTTGCCAAATTCCAAATTGTCAACAAGTAAAGTATGAACACTAGAGGCCCGGAGGAACACTTCAGAGAATGCCCATTCCTGAATGGAAGTGGGAGAGAATTGCAATGGACTTCGTGGTTGGTCTTCCAAAGACATTGTCAAAGTTTGATTCTATTTGGGTAATTGTGGACAGATTAACTAAGTCTGCTCACTTCATTCCGGTCAAGGTGACTTACAATGCAGAGAAGTTAGCCAAAATCTATATCTCAGAAATTGTTCGATTGCATGGAGTTCCACTTTCCATCATATCAGATAGAGGTACGCAGTTTACTTCTAAGTTTTGGAGAACCTTGCATGCGGAACTAGGTACTAGGTTGGACCTTAGTACTGCATTTCACCCTCAGACTGATGGTCAGTCTGAGCGAACGATTCAAGTGTTGGAGGATATGCTTCGTGCATGTGTGATAGAATTTGGTGGTCATTGGGATAACTTCTTACCCTTAGCGGAGTTTTCATAAAATAATAGCTATCACTCCAGTATTGACATGGCTCCATTTGAGGCATTGTTTGGGAGGAGATGTAGGTCTCCCATTGGTTGGTTTGATGCATTTGAGGTTAGACCTTGGGGTACTGATCTGTTGAGGGATTCAATAGAGAAGGTGAAATCTATTCAAGAAAAGCTTTTAGCGGCGCAAAGTAGGCAAAAGGAATATGAAGATCGAAAGGTTAGAGACTTGGAGTTTATGGAGGGTGAGCAAGTCTTGCTAAAGGTTTCGCCCATGAAAGGGGTGATGCGGTATGGTAAAAGAGGTAAGCTAAGCCCAAGGTATATTGGACCATTTGAAGTACTTAAGCGAGTAGGGGAGGTGGCTTATGAATTAGCCTTGCCTCCAGGACTGTCAGGAGTGCATCCGTTATTTCATGTGTCCATGTTGAAAAGATACCATGGGGATGGAATTTACATCATTCATTGGGATTCAGTTCTGCTTGATGGGAATTTGACTTATGAGGAGGAGCCTGTTGCGATTCTAGATAGAGAAATTTGCAAGTTGAGGTCGAGGGAGATTGCATCCATCAAAGTTCAATGGAAGAATCGACCAGTTGAAGAGTCTACTTAGGAGAAGGAGGCTGATATGCATGAAAGATACCCACACCTGTTTACAGATTCAGGTACTCCTTTTCGCCCTTGTTTTCTTCTTCTGTTCGTTCGAGGACGAACGATGGGTAAATTGGTATCTATTTTAACGAACTGTTTAGTCGTTTTGAGCAACACATTTTAATTATGGAAAAACTGGATGAGACGACGGATCCCGCGACGTACCGTCATGGGCACGACAGACCGTCGAGGGGGCCTCGTTCCAAAACACATAGAATTCTGAAATTTTTGTACTGAAATCGACTCTCTGAACTTCGTGATGGAATGACAGGACGGACCGTCGTGGGCACGACGGACCGTCACACATTTTCCATAGAAATTTACTCTCTGAACTTTGCGACGACATGGCAGGACGGACCGTCGTGGGCACGACAGACCGTCGTGGGCACGACGGACCGTCACAGATTCGTGACAGACCATCATAGACCCTTGGTAACATTTAAGTCTCTGAACTCTGTGACGGAAGCAACAGGACAGACCGTCGCAGGCACGACAGGCCGTCACAGGCTGCGTAATCCCAGGCTGGGTCGGATTTCTTTTTAAGTTTTAAAGGGGCGTTTTGGACCATCGTGCTATAATTATAAATTTAGTGGGTTAATGTTAATAGTTTAATTACTTGGGGGGATAAAATAGGTAACCTTGATTTAATTAGTGGGTTACTATTGCCATCTTTTATACTTAATTATATGCTAATTAGTGTAAAAGAAAGAGGGTTTGAATAAGAAAAAAATAGAATGAACAAAGAGAGAGAGAGGATCGAACGAGAAAGAGGAGAAACGGAGAGGAAGCAAAGCTTTGGGGAATTTGCTTGCTTGATCACTAATCTTCGGTGGAGGTAGGTTATGGTTTATGCTATTCGTAGTAAACTCTTAATAGCGAATGATATGTATTGATAGTATTGTAAACCCTTCTATCTGCTTAATTGTATGCTTGCATTAATGTTATTATATAATTGTGATAAAATGAGCATGATGAAGCTATTAAATCCTAAATCTTGAAAAACCCTAATCTACTTTGTTAATGATGATGCCTTTGTATAAAAGAAGGCTTGATGAACGAAAGTAGTGAGATTAGGGGATCAGGTGCCACGTTCCGGTACCAGGATAGTAATAGAGGATCGGGTGCCACGTTCCGGTACCAGGATAGAATGAGGATCGGAGTGTCATGTTACGACACCAGGATAGTATATGGATCGGGTTCCACGTTCCGGTACCAGGATAGAATGAGGATCGGAGTGTCACGTTCCGACAACAGGATAGTATATGGATCGGGTGCCACGTTCCGGTACTAGGATAGAATGAGGATCGGAGTGTCACGTTCCGACACCAGGATAGTATATGGATAGGGTGCCACGTTCCGGTACCAGGATAGAATGAGGATCGGAGTGTAAAGTTCTGGCACCAGGATACAATATGGATCGGAGTGTCATGTTTCGACACCAGGATAGTATATGGAGCGGAGTGTCACGTACCGACACGAGAGAATCCAACATAATGAATCTTAAAAGATTTTAATATACTCGATTTAATGAACCTAATTCCCAAATGAGTATGATGGGGAGGCGTGAGTCCTCATTGATGTGCTTGGTGTTGTGACCAAGGGTTATGATAATTGTAACTACCGCATGTTGAGTATTGTAGTTGATTTTATGATATTATCTTATATATACTGTTTTCTATTTTGAGTTGGCCGATGATACCTACTCAGTACTTGTGTTTTGTACTGACCCCTACTTGTATGTTTCTTTCTTTGCTATATGTGGAGTGCAGCAAACATACCGTCGTCTTCAACTCAACCGCAACTCTAGCCTGTCTTAATTACACCGGGTTTCAGGGTGAGCTAATGCTTCTAGCTAGGACTGGATCTTCTTCTTCATATCTTGATGCCTTGAAGTTCCGGCATGGACTAGCTTTTACTTGTTTTAGCTTTCTTAGATACTCTCAGTTTTAGTAATTGAGGATAGATGTTCTTGTGATGATGACTTCCAAATTTTGGGGAATAATAGATGTTGAGTTTAGAAGTTATTGAATTGATTTTCATTAATGAGTTTAAGTCTTCCGCATTACTTTTTGTTGATATTATATTGAAATGTTGGGTTTTGTATTGGTTGGTTCGCTCACATAGGAGGGTAAGTGTGGGTGCCACTCGTGACTCGGTTTTGGGTCGTGACACCCTATCCCTAACCCTAACCATATCCTTAACCCTAACCCTAAACCCTAAACCCAATGCCAAAATTATGAAAAGCCTAACGTTAAACACTAAACAATATATATGACAACTAAAATCCTTAACCCAAACCCAAAAACCTAAAAACATAAAAAACCCTAACCCTAGCCCTAACATTAACCCAAACCTTACCATAAAACCTAAACCCAATCCTAAAATAGAAAAACATAAACAATAGAAACTAAACCATTGATATTAAACCTTAAATTTTTCACCCTTTTTCCAAAAATCTAAAATAACCAAAAACCCTTATCCTAACCCTAACCCTTATTTTAACTTTAACCCTAACTATAAACTATAAACCCAAAACCCTAAACCCAAAATACCCACACCCAAACATTAAATACTAAAACAATATATTTTAAACGTCAAATGTTAAACCATGAAATTTAAAACCTAGAAAAAAACCACACACTAACCCTAAGCCCTAAATCAAAATAAAAAAAACTGCGACCAAAATATTAAAACCCAGATATTAAACACTAAACTATAGATTTTAAACCTCAAATACTAAAAACAAACCCCAAAACTTAAAAAAAAAAACCTAAAACCTAACCCCCAAACCCCTAACCCTAACCCCAACTGAAACCCTAAGCCTAATCTTAACCATAACACTAACACGAAACCATTAAACAAAAAACCCGAGCCCAAAAATACAAAAACCCAAACATTAAAATCTAAAGCTTAGATATTAAATTGAATACACTTAACTGCAAAACCAAAAACCTTAAATCAAACACTAAACCCTAACCCTAACAATATCCCTAAAACAAACCCTAGATCTAACCCTATCCTTAACCCTAACCCTAAACCCTAAAACCTAAGGACAATATACAACAACCCTAACACTGAACATTAAACTATATATTTTAAACCAAAAACCCTTAGCTCCAAAACCTAAAACCTAAAAAAAATTCTATTCCCTAACAATTACCTTATGACTTACCCGAACCCTAACCCTAACCCTAACCCAAAACACAAAACCCCAAACCCTAAGAAAAATATATTAAAACTCTAACATTCAACACCAAACCATAGATATTACAACTCAAATATTTAACTTCAAACCTTAAAACCTAAAAATAACCTAAATTCTAACCCTAAACCTATAATTAACACTAACCCTAACCCTAACCATAAACCTAAATCCCAAACCCGAAATACCAAAACCTAAACATTATTAGTAAACCATAGAATTTAAACCTAAAATTATAAACCCTGAACCATAAATCCTGAAAAAAACCTATACCCAAATCTTAATCCTAACACCTATCTTAACCTAACTCCAAACCCAAAACCCTAAGTCAAAATATCCCCTAAGACCAAAATATAGAAACTAAAATATTAAACAATAAACAATAGATTTTTAACGAAAAATTTTAAAACCAAAAACCTTAGCTCCAAAACCTAAACCTAAAAAAAATTCTATTCCCTAACAATTACCTTATGACTTACCCGAACCCTAACCCTAACCCTAACCCAAAACACAAAACCCCAAACCCTAAGAAAAATATATTAAAACTCTAACATTCAACACCAAACCATAGATATTACAACTCAAATATTTAACTTCAAACCTTAAAACCTAAAAATACCTAAATTCTAACCCTAAACCTATAATTAACACTAACCCTAACCCTAACCATAACCTAAATCCCAAACCCGAAATACCAAAACCTAAACATTATTAGTAAACCATAGAATTTAAACCTAAAATTATAAACCCTGAACCATAAATCCTGAAAAAAACCTATACCCAAATCTTAATCCTAACACCTATCTTAACCTAACTCCAAACCCAAAACCCTAAGTCAAAATATCCCCTAAGACCAAAATATAGAAACTAAAATATTAAACAATAAACAATAGATTTTTAACGAAAAATTTTAAACCAAAAACCTAAAAAAAAAACTAAACCCTAACCCTTACCCTATCCGTGATAATAACCCTATTCCTAAACCTATCCTTAACCCTAACTCTAAACTCTAAACCGTAAAACCTAAGTCCAAAATACGAAACCGTAAAGTTAACACTACTAGAAATTTGACTTATAGAAATACTTATGTATAGTAACAGTTATTTAATCGTAGCAATAGCTCACCTATTACAACAGTTATAACCGTGGCCACATATTCTTGAATCTAATTTAAATGAATTCTGGCATCATCCCTATAACCGTTCCTATAGAGATTCTATGGCTACAAATTCAGAAATGTTGCAATAGCGAACTCCTTGACGATGGTTAGAAAATCTATGGCAATAGTTGTTTTAGGAAAAAAATATTATCTCTCACTGAAAAACTAAAAACAATATATTTCCCTCCAAATATATACATATTTCTCTCGTCTACTAATCAAAGCGATAACTAAAAGAAAAAATAAATAAATCTACTTTCAGCGAAATGGCGAGGATCGACCAAGGGGACGTCTTAAGATCTTGGATAGCGAAGTTTTCAGCGAGTTTTGGTGTGTAATACAAGAGGGAACGACTTCTAAGCTCTTGGACAGTGAAGCTTTTTGTGTGGATAACAAGCTCTTGAACAGGAAGCTTTTGGTGAAGCTCGTTGGTTCTCTTGGACAGCTACCGTCGGCTACAATTATTCCATATAAAGGTGAGTAATGTTTAATATTTTAATGCTAGTTCATGATTTGTAAGTATCCATTGGATTATTTGTACAAAAATCTTAAGGAGTAAACAATGGGTTAGCTTAAATATGTGTTTTTTTGTTCTAATCTAGGTATTGTATAAACATCCGTTGATTATATTTGTCATGCATACTTAAACAGGAAAAGAAAACACTTATAAATTTATGTGACAGTTGAGTAATTTTGGGTTAAAATTGTAGAGGATTTAAGGTTAAACTATAGAACTGTAGAAAAATCTATTAAAAATCTTTTTGTGTTCTCGTCTCAGTGTCGCTGCCCCGAAAAGATAATCCTTTAGACCTCAACTTGTTTAAGCCAGAATTTGTTTTTTATAATGTGAAGCTTAGTGTCACCTTTTGTTCTTCTTTTGTTCGAATGTTTCTTTTCTTTATTGATTTACTGTAGGTGCCTAGTGATGGATAGTTTGGCTTCAAATTGAGTGTGTCTTAGTTTTTTGAGGTATGAGCAATGCTCTTGTGTTTATAGTTGTTTTGTTAGCTATTGATATAGATTCAATCACAGGTTGGTTCCTTTGAATCAAGTATGTTTTAGGATTTATCGATCGACTTTATTTAAGTTTGGTTAGCATAGTTTCTAGTTGTCTGTTTACTTTACTGTTCCTCTATTTCTACTGGTGTGCTTACTTCCTCTTACTTATTGTATTAATTTGAGTAATTATTTCTCACATGTTTGTTTGTGATAGTCTTTCATCTTTAAAAAAATTCGATGAGTTTAAAGAGCATATAACAGGGAGGTTGTGACTATCAACCTTGTTATTTTAATTTTCTTTCTCATGTCATTAATTATTGAAATCTGCCCTTATTGCTTTGAAATATGTTTTAGCATGCCTTTAGTCATTTATGTGTATAAAGTTTCTTAAATGGTCAAATCTTCTAATAAATTGTCATTGGGATATACTATTAATGTTGCCAATTTTTGTTGTTGAATTAGTGTGAAGGTTTGAGATTCGATTAATCTAAAGGTTTGAAAGGTTAAGTTCTACCAAGATTGCTTGTACTCATGAATTTATTGGCTTTAATTTGTTGGTCTTGTCATGTAGGATATATATTCAATGGATTTTGCATATGAAAGTTTGATGAATCTTCGAAGATCCACCATTGAATATATTCATGAAGTTAATGAGTTTCTTGATAAACAAATTAAACAAGCTTCGCAAGGGAATGAAATAATGTGTCCCTGTAAGAAGTGCTTTAATCATAATTGGCATTGTATAAATATGGTAGAGGATCATTTGAACTTTTAGGGATTTGTTCGTGGATACACAAAATGGGTTTTTCATGGAGAAGGATTTTTCTCTAGAAATACTCCACATCCAACCAATGAAGAAGAAACTTCTATCATGCATGACGACATTGAAAGATTACTTCATGATACTTTTAGAAATGTAGTAGATGATCAGATACATGAAGGAGTGAGAGATGGTCCACCTGAAGACGCAAAGAGATTTTTAAGTTTGTGGAGGAAGAGAAAGAAGAGTTGTATCCGGAGTGTAAGAATTTTTCTAATGTTGTGTTTTACCATACGGGTATACTTGTTTAAAACCATTTACAAGTTGACTGGTGTGGCATTTTTAGATTTGTTGGACTTGATTAGAGAGGCATTTCCATTTGCTCAGATACTGGACTCGTTTTACAGGGCAAAAGAGGTCATAAATGAGTTGGGTCTTCATTATGAGAAAATACATGCTTGCACAAATGATTGCATGTTATTTTGGAATTATGATGCAAAGTTAGATAATTTCTCTGTGTGTGGAGCTTAAAGATGGAAGAGTGTTCGTAATGACTTAAATAGTAATGTTACAAAAATCTTAGTGAAGGTTTTAAGGTACTTTACTTTATAGTATAGGCTTCAGAGGATATTCATGTGTTCTGAAACATCTGTAGCTATGAGATGGAATGATACTAAACAACCTAGAGGTGGAAATTTAAGACATCCTGCAGATTGTGAAGCTTGGAAGGATTTTTATTCATTGCATCATGACTTTTCTAATGATGCTCGTAATGTTATATTGGGTCTTTCAAGTGATGATTTCAGTCCATATAGAACTATGAACATTTGTTATAGCACATGGACAGTTGTGTTGATGAACTATAATTTGTCACTACGGACTTTCATGATGTTGGAGATTGGCATGCCCCACTTGCAACAATAATACTTGTTCCCAATATCTCAATCATAGTCGTAAGATGTGTTACATGGATCATCGGGCAATTTTACCTCCTGATTGTCCATTTGAAAGAGGTAAAAAATCATTTAATAATAAAGAGGAGCATAAAGTTGCACCTACTCCATAGAAGGTGCACAAATTCTTTAAGAGCTTCGTGAATTCAATAATGTATTTGGAAATAATAAAAAGAAAAGAAAACGAAAAATAATGGTCCATGGAAAAATAAACCATCTTTTGAGTTGCCGTATTGAGTAACCAAAAAATTGAGACACAATCTTGATGTGATGCACATAGAGAAGAATATTTGTGACAGTGTGCTTGGGACTTTATTGGATATACTTGGAAATTCCAATGATCATATAACTTCTCGGTATGACTGTATAAAATGGGGATACGTAATGAGCTTCAACCTGTAAAAGATTGTGATACAGGAAATATCCATCTAGCTAAATCTTGTTTCTCTATGACACCAGATGATAAATAATTATTTTACACCGTCTTAAAAGATTATAAATTACCAAAAGGGTGTGCTTCTAATATATATAGTCTTGTGCATATTTTACAGATGAAAGTATCAGGATACAAAAGTCACGATGCTCATTTCATAATGCATTACTTACTCCAGGTTGCATTCGGAAAAGTGTTACCCAAGAATGTAGCTATGATCTTGATTAGGTTTGGGAATATTATTAGAGCCATATGTAGCAATGTTTATTAGAAAAAATGATCTTGAAAAGATGAAAATAGAAATCATACATATTGAATGTGAGCTTGAAAAGATTTTTCCTCCATATTTTTAGATATAATGACAAATTTGCCTATCCATCTAGTAGATGAAATTATGCTTGGAGGCCCAACTCATTTGCGTTGGATGTATTGTACAGAAAGAACTATGTGTGACTTAAAGGGGCTTGTTCGTAATTGAAAAAATCTGGAAGGATCAATAGTAGAGGGTGTTTCAGCTGCAGATTGTTTGAAATTTATTTTCATATACCTACCGAATACGGTGTAGAAAAAATTAAGTGTGTATGAAACAGAGGATGATGAAAACATTAAAACACAGGAAGGTGGTATTTCACCTTTATTTCCTAAGACAGTTCATCCTATTGGAAGTGAGAATATAAGGAAAGGCAAGATTATTAATATGGAGCATCATGAGTTGTTTGAAGCACATCGACATATTTTGTTCAATACAGGAAATGAACAAGTAGAGCTACTTATCAAATAAGATAAAAGATTCGTTTATGATAATTTATTTCAAATTTCATTTCATTTATAAATACACTTTGATTAAATTACATTACATGCTTAAAGGGAACATAAGAGCTTAACTAATAATCTTACTATAGGCAATGCATGGGTAACAATACTTGTCCATAGTAGAGAATTTGGTGATTTGTTAAGGAAAAAACTTACAATATTTAATTGTATTATCATTTAAAATATCTAGCTAAAGAGCCTAACTTTGTGGAAAAAAGATATATTGTATATATCATTAATGGATATCGATTTCATAAGAAGACATAGGATGCCCCTTGCAAAACTCAAAATAGTGGAGTGACTTTGCCAGCCACAACAGATTGTTTTGCTAGTGCGAGGGACCAAACTCCTGTTGATGGAATGGATCTCTATTATGGAATTATTCAGGACATCATTGAGATTGATTGTTGGGGCTGCTTTAGGGTTTATCTTTTTAATTGTGATTAGTTTCACAATGAAGTCGATGAATATAGATTGACTCGGGCATATTTCAATAAAAATGTAGTAAAAATTATCCTTTTGTAATAGTATCTCAAGTGGATCAAGTTTTTTATGTGGAAGACTCAGTTGAGAAAAATGTTTGTTATGCAAGAAAAAAATTTCCTGTGGATTTGTTTTATCTAGAGGAAGAGAATCGTCCTAATATTGAAGAAACATTTTGGAGAGAGGCTAATGAGTATATTGGTCCATCAGAAAGAGTACTTGATGTAAATGTTTGATGATCGAGAGAAGATCTTCCTGTTGATATCATTGATGCTCCTTCCATTGCACAACATTCGCAAGATGAAGTTATGGAAAAATCGGTAGAGGAGGAGGATGACTTAGATGATACTGATTGGGATTGGATGGAAGTTGATGATTGACAAGGATATTGTGGACTTGTTCAAATACATTCTGTTTTTTCATGTTTTATGTTTGTTTCTCAAGTGCAATTTAAACACTGTAGTGGACAAGCAAATCACTAGGTTCTTATCTCTTCATTAAGGTCCAAAACTCCAGGTTCATATCTCGTTTTTGTGATTCTTTGAATATTTCTTTGCTAATACTTTTCTTTACATCTATGGAGTTTAAAAAATAACTTTAGCTCCTTATAAGACCTTAGTGATTGATCTATTTAAGTATTGTAGCCGTACACTGCCATACATTTTAACTTTTAAAGTTCTATTTTCACATAGGTTTGAATAGTCATAACTATGAGTCAAGAATCATCTTCAAAAAGAACCAAAAAATCCAAAAAGAAGACATTTTCTAAACCAGGATCCTTATCATTCTTGGCAAATGAGAAACGACAGTTATTGATGACAAATGAGATTGTTAAAGAAATAGGGTGTGAGAAAGGACATTTGCTCAATGTAATTGGAGCAAACAATCTGTAGCACCACAATCTGAAGCAAGAAGACAATCTTTCGAGAAGCAGCCAATTCAGGAGTTGCCTTTTGAACAGCACCTGTCGAGGAGCTGCCTCTTGAGCAACCTATCGAGAAGCTGCCTCTTGAGCATCATGTGCAAATGAATCATGTCACTCCTTAGACAAATGATCAACCTAAAGAACAAGGTAACATATAATCTTACAAACCTATTAAATGAATCCATAATTTTTAATTATATTTCTTGTATTTTCTTATAGCTGAAGATGTTTCCACTCCAAATAAATGAGGTAGAACACAAATGCATGTTGTTCATGCCTTAAAAGAGCGTAAGTTGATCATACTCAACAGTCAAAATCAACATGTTTGTCCTACTGATGTTGTCGTCATAGAGCTAAGTAGCTTCATCGGATCATTGGCTAGAAATGTCACTCTTTATATATTCGATTGGAGGAACAGGGACACTAAAAAGAATTTATGGGATTATACCAAGGTATGTAGTTGACAATAATTGATTATTTGTAAAAGTATTTTACATCAATTTGCTAAGTGAATGACTTAAAATTATAGGAGAAATACATTATTCTTGAAGTTTGTTCAATTGGACTATGGTAACAATTCGAGATGCTTGGAGAAGACATACAAGTGATTTGAAAATGAATTATTATGATCCATATGGCAGTGATGCCGTTCCAATGGCATAAAAGCCTGGTCATATTCCAAAATGTCAATTTAGAGAGCTTCTCAAATATTGCAATTCTTAAAAATTCAAGGTAAAAGTGTAATTCAAAATCTCAATTTTTTCTTAATAAGTAGCATTTGTATTACACCTTCTGTTTTTTGCTTTCTTCCTAGATTTTTCCCACATAATGACCCCCAACACTTCAAAGTTATAAGATAAAATAGTACCTCTGTTCCAGTAGCATCTTTGTGTCTAGCATGTTTGGAATTTTAATCTAATATAGCTGGTCTTCTCCTTCATCTTCTCAAACAAAAAATTTGTCAAAACAAAATGACTTGTAAACACAATAAAGAAGATGAAAAAATTGTCTTTTACTTGTGCATTTTGTAACTGAAATAAAGAAGATAATGGAACTATTACAAGTTCTCTACTCTACGTAGAAACATGCATTAACAAACAATTCTTAGATAAATGATATGTTGAAAATTGCAACTTTATGTTGTCTGAAACAAATGCAGAAAATGCAGTTCTTACCGAGATTAACATTATTGATTCATTTTTCCTTTGCAGAAAATGTCTAAACCAAATTCAATGAATCGAAAAAAATTTATGAATCCACAGACTGCTAGCAAAGAGAATTTCGCTTTAGTTCCTAATAAGCTGGTGTGTTCTCTTATATATATATTTTTTTTAATCAAAATTTTGGGGCTTTTTATTCCAGTGTGAGTGTATTTTTGATATACATTTCAATGTGACTAGGAGAAAGATACGGAGACGGTATCATCTAAGGATCTCTTGTGGTTACAAAAACAAGAAAACCCGGACATTTGTACAAGTTTTCAAATAAAGATACTACTAGTAAAATTGTATGTGTACTATCTATTTCAATTTTTTTTAATCAGATCAAATTTATTTCATATTCTATTAGTTGGATATGTTTTTGTAGGCTGAAATGGAGGAAATTGAAAATCAAATAAGCATAAATGGTGAGTACGTTGATGCATTTTGAAGCTTCATGGGTCTTGAACATTCAGGACGGATAAGACTACGTGGCGCATGAGTTACAAAGACTAGTTTGAAAAAAAAAAGTTTGTAATTAAGAATCAATTTTAAGTGCAACAACTGATGGAATGCAGAAAATGCAAGAAAGGATACAGAAAATGGACATAGAAATGAAGGAACAAAAGAAAATTGTGAGACAAGAATTATTGCATATGTTATTGCACAACTTAAGCATGCGGGATTAATTGATCCTCACATATTGTCAACATTGTCGACTTCCTCACCAAGAGAAATTACTTCTGTTCAAGGGGCTGAACAAGGTTGTTGTCGCTAATTTTATGTTTTGATTGTTATTTGTTGTTTTTACTTGCTATAGGATTAGAATGGAAAGTATGCTATTGATCAATACAGGCCTCTCATTTTTCACATGCATAAACTATTTAAGTCCTCCTTTCTTCATTGGAGAGCTTTATATGGAAAGCTACCTCCTAATCAGATGTTAATAACTTCGGTTTAGAACCTTCTAACTATTTTTGTTGTAGGAACAGGGCAGGATTAGATACCATCAACCATATCTTTAACAATGGAGATCTTGGTAGGCATGTCTGGATATGGTTTTCAAATAGAGCAGGGGTAGAAATTTATCACAGCTCAATGAGGCAACTTGTAACTCAATGGTGGTCAATGTAACACAGCAATGAAGCTCATAAACTCATCCTCCAGGCCTCCCAAATGCTAATCTGCTAGAATTTATGGAAACATAAATGTGCTTGTAAATATGGAGTCAAAACCCCTAATGACACCTGGGTAAGATATGCAATTTATAGTGATAATTATAAACTTATAAAATCTATTTTTCCTCATGTTAGTTGGCCCCTACTTTATGTGGAATAATTAAACTAGCTGAAAAGATGTATGCATGTGACAAAGGTGAAGAAGATAGCATGGACAAGACCACCTGATCAATGGATCAAAATTAATACATATGGAGATGCAATTGATAATCCAGGCAACATAGGGGCAGGAGGTATACAAAGAGATACTGAAGATAATCTCATATTAGCATTTACCTGACAACTTGGATGTGGTACAACAATCAATCCAAAATAGGAGCAGCTATCTTTGGTATATCTTAGGCTTTGGAAGTAGGATACATGAAGATAATATTGGAAATAGATTCCATGCTCGAAGTCAACTTGATACTCGAAAAAATTAATCCTTAGTGGAGTATTTGAAATAAACAAGACATATTGAAGGGCCTAATAGCTCAAATACATGAATTCAAATGTACTGATGTTTACAGGGAAGCTAACTGGGTGGCTGATGCACTGTCCACAAATATACATTACTATTCAGGAGCTACCAAGGAGGCAAAGGCCTATTTACAATTGGACTTAATGAAGATGCCAGGCTTCAGAAGGAAAAAAAAGACAAAAAAGATCAAAGAACCTCCTTAAACACTGTACTAATTTTTCAACTAACCTATAACTCACAATATAGCTAATTTGAAAAGTTAAAGTTAGATTGTTTAATTTTTTGAGATATAAAGGGAGAGTCTCGCTAAGTTATATTTCCTAGATTCTATGTATTGAGAGGAGTCCTCTCTTCTAGGTATATAGAAACTTTGGATTCATCTTATTGTAAGGTGAGGGTTAGATTTCTTAAGGAAATTGAATCCAAGCCACCATAGGAATAGAGGTAACGTTTCTGTTCCCCTCTTTTTACATTTTTTTGGTGAAATGGTAAGGCCTGCGGATGATACTTAGCCCCTACCCCTTTAAGGCAGTTAATTTTTTTTGAAAAATCCCAAAATACTAAAACCCAAACTTTAAACACTAAATCATTGATAAAAAAAAAAAATTCTTAACCCCAAAACTTAAAACGTAAAAAACCCTAAACCCCAACACTAACCCTATCCCTAACACACACCTAACCCTAACCCTATCCTTAACCTTAACTCTAAACCCTTTACCCAAAACTAGAAGACAAAAATACCAAAACCCTCACATACAATACTAAACTATATTACAACTTAAATCCTTAACCCAAACCATAAAATCTAAAAAAACTAAACCCTAAACCAAACCCTAACCTTATAATTTATCCTAACCCTAAACCATTAAACTGAAACCCCAAAACCAAAATACATAACCCATACATTAAACACTAAACCGTATATTTTAAAATAAAATCCAAAACCCCAAAACCTAAAACCTAAGAAAACCAAAACCATCACTTTTTCATTTTACTGATTTTTTCTCTCTCTCAAATTTTCTCTCTCTAGAATTCTCTCAAGAATTGCAAGCGTTTGCATTAGATGATCGGCTAATTGGATTGGAAATTGTGTTTGGAATGGCTTGAAATCCTGCAGATGAACGATTTAGGCCCCCAGATCCGTCTTTAGGGGTTGGGAATCCTACAGTTCAATCACCAATTCATGAAGTGGCGGAAGAGGCATCGTCTACCTCTTCGCAATTGAGGGAAGAAGCGGTCCATATTGCGACTGTGGAGGCAGAAATCGATGCATCGCGTCACAATCTCGAAAAAGGGCACAATATTAGCGGCACGAAGGAGAAATTCAAAGAATTGGTGAACATACGGAATCGGGAAGACTTGAATCGCAGGTGAGTGAATCGCAGAAATCGTGTAATACCCAAGGTCAATTTGAAGGCAATCGACAAGAATCTGCTACTAGGGAATTATCTCCAGCAATTGATTCACATACTAAACAAATTGGAAGGGAGATGGAGTTCACAATATCTAATCGCGACCGGAAGGCGATACAGTTGAATCGCGAAAAGGGTTTCACGAACAACGAAATTGCGATGGTCAACAACAAACGAATCAACATATACGAAATTTGAACAATGAAAAAGAGGTGAATCAGTGTCACGACCCAAATCGAGCCGCGAGTGGCACCCACACTTACCCTCCTATGTGAGCAAACCAACCAATACAAAACCCAACATTTCAACCATAATAACAGAATATAACGCGGAAGACGTAAAACTCATAAACAAAATCAATTAATAACTTCTAAAAACTAAAACACTTATTATTCCCAAAATATGGAAGTCATCATCACAAGAACATCTATCTTCAAATTACTAAATCTAAGAGTATCTAGAAAGCTAAAAAAAAAAAAAAAAAGCTAGTCCATGCCAGAACTTCAAGGCATCAAGACATGATGAAGAAGATCCAGTCCAAGCTAGAAGCATTAGCTCACCCTGAAATCTGGTATGATGAAGATTGGCTACAGTTGCGGTTGAGTTGAAGACGATGGCACATTTGCTGCACTCCACAATTAATCAAAGAGAAAACATACAAGTAGGGGTCAGTACAAAACACAAGTACTCAGTAGGTATCATCGGCCAACTCAAAATAGAAAACAGTATATATCAGATAATATCATAAATCAACTACAATACTAAACATGTAGCAACAACAAGTACTATAATCATTAATAAGTACGCCAAGTACACCCATGAGGACTCAAGCCTCAATACCATACTCATTTGGGAACTAGGTTCATTAAATTGAGTATATCTCTTTATTATCCTTGTGTCGGAACGTGACACTCTGATCCTCATCATACTATCCTGGTGTCGGAACGTGACACTCCGATCCTCATTCTATCCTGGTGTCGGAACGTGACACTCCAATCCTCATTCTATCCTGGTGCCGAAACGTGACACTGCGATCCTCATCATACTATCCTGGTGTCGGAACGTGACACCCGATCCATATACTATCCTGGTGTCGGAACGTGACACCCGATCCATATACTATCCTGGTGTCGGAACGTGACACTCCGATCCATATACTATCCTGGTGCCGGAACTTGACACCCGATCATCATTAACAAAGAGTTTTTCAGGATTTAGGATTCAATAGCCTCATCATGCTTATTTTATCATAATTATATAATCACATTCATGCAAGCATACAATTAAGCATATAGAAGGGTTTACAATACTACCCAACACATATCATTCGCTATTAAGAGTTTACTATGGGATAGCATAAACCATAACCTACCTCCACCGAAGATTCGTGATCAAGCAAGCAAATTCCCCAAAACTTTGTTTCCCTCTTCATTCGTCTCTCTCTATCGCTGTTCTTGCTCTTTCTATTTTTCTTATTCAAACCCTTTTTATTTTACCCTAATTGTCATATAATTAAGTATAAAAGATGATAAAAATAACCTACTAATTATTTCAAGGTTATCTCCTTTAACCCCCAAGCAATTGAATTATTCACATTAACCCACTAACTTTATAATTATAAGCATGAATAGTCCAATATGCCCCTTAAAACATTTAACAGAAATCCGACCCAGCCTGGGTTATGCAACCTGTGACGGTCCGTCATGGCTCTGACGGTCCGTCCTGCAGGTCCGTCACAGAGTTCAGAGACTAAATTTCACTAAGGGTCTATGACGGCCCGTCACGCCTGTGACGGTCCGTCCTGCCATTTCGTCGCGAAGTTCAGAGAGTCGATCTCAGTAGCCAAACTTCAAAATTCTAAGTGTTTTGGAACGAGACCCCCTCGACGGTCCGTCGTGCCCATGACGGTTTGTCGTGGGATCCGGCGACCAAGACAGTTTTTCCAGAAATAAAATCTGCTGCTCAAAACAACTAAACAGGTCGTTACAATAGATACCAATTTACCCATCGTTCGTCCTTGAACGATCTCAAGCTGAAAAACAAGGGCGAGAAGGAGTACCTGAATCTGTAAACAGGTGTGGGTATCTTTCTCGCATATCAACCTCCTTCTCCCAAGTGGATACTTCAAATGGTCGATTCTTCCATTGAACTTTGATGGATGCAATCTCCCTTGACCTCAGCTTGCGGACTTCTCTTTCTAAAATAGCAGCAGCCTCCTCCTCATAAGACAAATTTTCATCAAGCAGAACCGAATCCCAACGAATGATGTAGTTTCCATCCCCATGGTATCTTTTCAACATAGACACATGATATACCGGATGCACTCCTTACAGTCCTGGGGGCAAGGCTAATTCATAAGCTACCTCCCCAACGCGCTTTAGAACTTCAAATGGACCAATATACCTCGGGCTAAGCTTACCTCGCTTACCAAACCGCATCACCCCTTTCATGGGCGAAACCTTCAGCAAGACTTGCTCACCCTCCATAAACTCCAAATCTCTAACTTTTCGATCTGCATATTCTTTTTGTCTACTTTGAGCCGCTAAAAGCTTTTCTTGAATGCATTTCACTTTATCTAACAATTCCCTTAGAAGGTCAGTACCCCAAGGTCTAACCTCAAATGCATCAAACCAACCAATGGGAGACCTACATCTCCTCCCATACAGTGCCTCAAATGGGGCCATACCAATAATTGAGTGATAGCTATTACTGTATGAGAATTCTGCTAAGGGTAGAAAGTTATCCCAATGACCACCAAATTCTATCACACATGCAGGAAGCACATCCTCCAACACTTGAATCGTTCGCTCAGACTGACCATCGGTCTGAGGGTGAAATGTGGTACTAAGATCCAACCTAGTACCTAATTCAGCATGCAATGTTCTCCAAAACATAGAAGTAAACTGCGTACCTCTATCTGATATGATGGGGAGTGGAACCCCATGCATTCGAACAATTTCTGAGATGTAAAGTTTGGCTAACTTCTCTGCATTGTAAGTCACCTTGACCGGGATAAAGTGAGCAGACTTAGTCAACCTGTCAACAATTACCCAAATGGAGTCATACTTACCCATTGTCTTTGGAAGACCAACCACGAAGTCCATTGCAATTCTCTCCCACTTCCATTCAGGAATGGGCATTCTCTGAAGTGTTCCTCCAGGCCTCTAGTGTTCATACTTTACTTGCTGACAATTTGAAAATTTGGCAACAAACTCCACAATGTCACGCTTCATTCTACTCCACCAAAAATGTTGTTTTAGGTCACGATACATCTTTGTTGCACCCGGATGTATAGAATAACTTGAACTATGAGCCTCTGTAAGAATAGTGTGGATCAAATAATCGACGCGGGGAACACATACCCTTCCCTTAATTCTCAAAACACCTTTCTCATCGATTTTTGCTTCCTTAGCCTCTCCTCGCAACACCTTATCTCGGATCCGAATCAGCTTCTCATCATTAAACTGCTTTCCCTTAATCTTGTCAAGAAAGGAACATCTTGCCTCCATACAAGCCAACAATCCTCCCTTCTCATTTACCTCTAACCTCATAAAGTCTTTAGCCAGTGTCTGAACCTCTCTAGCCAATGGACGTCTAGAAACTTGCAAGTGAGCTAGACTTCCCATGCTTCCTGCCTTTCTACTCTAGGCGTCTGCCACAACATTAGCCTTTCCCGGATGATACAAGATAGTGATATCGTAGTCCTTCAGTAGTTCCATCCATCTCCTCTGTCTCAAATTCAAATCTTTCTGAGTAAATACATACTGTAGGCTACATGATCCGTATAGACTTCACACTTCACCCCATATAGGTAGTGTCTCCATTACTTTAATGCAAACACTACCCCAGCCAATTCCAAATCATGGGTCAGATAGTTAGGTTCATGCACTTTTAATTGCCTCGAAGCATAAGCAATTACATTCTTCTCTTGTATTAGCACTGCACACAAACCCGAATAGAATGCATCACAATAGACAATGAAATTCTTACCTTCCACTAGCTGGGTAAGGATTGGTGAAGTAGTCAACAAGGTTTTGAGCTTCTGAAAGATTTCTTCGCACTCGTCCGACCATACGAATGGAACACTTTGCTTAGTTAAATTTGTCAATCGGGAAGCAACAGAGGAAAATCCCTTGACGAATCCACGGTAGTAGCTAGCTAAACCAACAAAGCTTCTTATCTCAGTAACATTAGTAGGTCTATCCCAATTCTTCACTGTTCAATCTTAGATGGATCCACCATCACTCTATCCTTAGAAACCACGTGTCCTAAGAAGGACACTGAATCTAGCCAAAACTCACACTTGGAGAATTTGGCATAAAGCTTTTTCTCCCTCAACATTTCCAATACAATTCTCAAGTGCTCCTCATGTTCTTTCTTGCTCTTTGAGTATACCAGTATATCATCAATGAATACAATGACAAAGAGATCCAGATATGGCTTAAAATCCCATTTATCAAGCTCATGAAAGCAGCAGGGGCATTCGTAAGCCCAAAAGACATTACTAAGAACTCATAATGCCCATACCTGGTCCGTAAAGCAGTCTTGGTCACATCCGTTGCCCGTATTTTCAATTGATGATAACCAGATCTCAAGTCGATTTTTGAGAAGGTACAAGCACCTTGTAACTGATCGAACAAATCATCGATGCGAGGAAGAGGATACTTGTTCTTAACTGTTACCTTATTCACTTGTCTGTAGTCTATGCACATCCGAAAACTCCCATCCCTCTTCTTTAAAAACAAAACAGGAGCACTCCAAGGGGATGCACTTGGTCTAATGAAGCCTTTGCTCAACAACTCTTGAAGTTGGGCCTTTAACTCTCTTAACTCAGCGGGAGCCATTCTATAAGGGGGTATAGAAATGGGGCGAGTACCCGGTTCAAGATCAATGCAGAAGTCAATATCTCTATCCGGTGGCATACCAGGAAGATCTGCAGGGAACACATCCAGAAACTCATGGACTACCGAAAGCAACTCAATTGAAGGCACTTGGGTAGTGTAATCCCTGAGATGTGCCAGGAAAGCTAAACACCCTTTACTAACCATTCTCTTAGCACGAAGAAAGGAGATGATACGAAATGGAGTGGAAGTGTAGTCACCCTCCCACACTAACGGATCTGTCCCAGGCTTGGCCAACGTTACCGTTTTTGCATTACAATCTAAGATTGCAAAATTTGGAGAAAGCCAAGTCATACCAAGAATTACATCGAAGTCAACCATTTCTAGGATAACCAAGTCTACATAAGTGTTGCTCCCCACAAAAGTCACCAGACAAGACCTATATGCCTTTTCTACTATCACGGACTCACCCACCGGAGTAGAAACACGGATAGGCATGTCAAGCAATTCACAATGTAAATTAAGACCAGTAGCAAATGAGGAAGATACATATGAAAATGTGGAGCCAGGATCAAATAATACAGAAGCCATGCAATCACAAACCAAAAGATTACTTGTGATAACAGCATCAGATGTCTCCACTTCAGACCGCCCGGGGAAAGCGTAACAATGGGCCCTATCGCCTGTCTGTCCGTTGCCCCTACCATGTTGTGTTGTAGTGACTCCGGTTTGCCCATCACCCCGGCCGTTTTGGTGACCACCATTACCTCGACCACCACGTCCTCCAGAATGACGGCCCCTTCCATGACAACCTCTACCTCTGACTATTGGAGGTCTGTAACTCTATTTTTGACAATACCTCTTAATGTGTCCAGTCTCCCTACATCCATAACACTCTCTAGATTCAAGCATCGGTCTCTGTGAGAATGACGAAGTCTGAGGATAACCACCAGACTCAGAGAAATGTTGACCGATCTGTGGTGGACCCCCAACTACAGTCTGCAATGAAGACTGAATAGGTCGGGCTGGGTAACCTCCTGAACCCTGTCCTCTGGAGTAAGAACCATTAAACTCACCTCCCTTACGAAACCTTTTTGATGTTGATGCCATGGTGAAGTCATCTGGCTTCACTCCCTCTACCTCTATCACGAAGTCTAATACTTCCTGAAAGGATTTCGCTGTAGCCGCTATCTGTAAGGCTGAAATCCGCAACTCTGACCTCAACCCCTTCACAAAACGGCGAATCCGCTCTTGTGGACTGAAGCAAAGCTGGGTGGCATACCTAGATAATGCAAAAAACTTAGACTAATACGCGGTAACCGACATCCTACCTTGCTCTAGGCTCAAAAACTCATCTCTCCTCCTATCTCTCAAGGTTCGGGGGATATACTTCTCCATGAATAAGTTAGAGAACAACGCCCAAGTCATAGGTGGTGCTTGTGCGGGTTGACACTCAACATGTGACCGCCACCACATTTTGGCATTGCCCTGAAAATGATAGGTTACAAACTCAACACCAAATCGTTCCAATATGCCCATTTTATGTAATAACTCATGACAGTCAACCAGAAAATTGTAGGCATCCTCAGATTCAGCACCCTTGAAGACTGGAGGTTTCAATTTCAAGAACATACTGAAAAGTTCATGCTGATCACTTGTCATTATAGGCCCTGTAGTCAGACGAGGAAACGTGCCTATTTCCAATGAGGCATCCATGCGGGGAGCCACAGTAGCTGCATGTTGTACCTCCGGAACCTGAGGTGCTGGTGCAGAGAACACTGGAGGTGTGTAGCCTTGATCAGATAACCCGCTAAGATAAGCAAGAACCTGATTAATCATCTCTGGGGTAGGTTGGGGTGGTAATTCCTCATTCTGCACTTATTCATCCTCCCCTTCCTCACCCTCTCTTAATACTTCCTCAGTCGGTGGAGGAGTCACCGCCCTAGTACCAGATGGGCTAGGTTCTTGTCCTCTTCCTCTAAAGGACGTCCTCCCACGACCTCTACCACGGCCTCTTGCCAGTGCTCCTCTTCGAGCTACAACCCTAGTGGCTGGCTCAGGCGCATCTTGTCTTGCCGGTGTTTGTGTTGGCGGAGTCGTTGCTCTAGCTCTAACCATCTGCGAAATAGAGTGAAGATGGTCAGATACCAATTTGTATCACCTAGATACCAATTGGATCCAAGTAATAGCACAAAACAAAGAAAGAAAGAATGGAATTTTCCTAAAGTCTTATAGCCTCTCAAAGAAAAGTAAAGGCGTCCCCCTACCGTTCCTTAAGACTCTACTAGACTCGTTCTTGTGTGATGAAACCAATGAACCTAATGCTTTGATACCAAGTTTGTCACGACCCAAATCGAGCCGCGAGTGGCACCCACACTTACCCTCCTATGTGAGCGAACCAACCAATACAAAACCCAACATTTCAACCATAATAATAGAATATAACGCGGAAGACTTAAAACTCATTAACAAAATCAATTAATAACTTCTAAAAACTAAAACACTTATTATTCCCAAAATCTGGAAGTCATCATCACAAGAACATCTATCTTCAAATTACTAAATCTAAGAGTATCTAGAAGGCTAAAATAAATAAAAAAAGCTAGTCCATGCCGGAACTTCAAGGCATCAGGACATGAAGAAGAAGATCCAGTCCAAGCTAGAAGCATTAGCTCACCCTGAAATCTGGTATGATGAAGACTGGCTAGAGTTGCGGTTGAGTTGAAGACGATGGCACATTTGCTGCACTCCACAATTAATCAAAGAGAAAACATACAAGTAGGGGTCAGTACAAAACACAAGTACTGAGTAGGTATCATCGGCCAACTCAAAATAGAAAATAGTATATATCAGATAATATCATAAATCAACTACAATACTTAACATGTAGCAACAACAAGTACTATAATCATTAATAAGTACACCAAGTACACCCATGAGGACTCAAGCCTCAATATCATACTCATTTGGGAAATAGGTTCATTAAATTGAGTATATTAACATATTTCAAGATTCATTCTCTTTATTATCCTGGTGTCGGAACGTGACACTCCGATCCTCATCATACTATCCTCGTGTCGGAACGTAACACTCCGATCCTCATTCTATCCTGGTGTCGGAACGTGACACTCTGATCCTCATCAAACTATCCTGGTGTCGGAACGTTACACCCGATCCATATACTATCCTGGTGTCGGAACATGACATTCAGATCCATATACTATCCTGGTGCCACAACGTGACACTCCGATCCATATACTATCCTGGTGCCGGAACGTGACACCCGATCCTCTAACCTCATTCTTTTAGTTCATCAAGCCTTCTTTTTATACTAAGGCATCATCATTAACAAAGAGGTTTTAAAGATTTAGGATTCAATAGCCCCATCATACTTATTTTATCACAATTATATAATCACATTCATGCAAGCATACAATTAAGCATATAGAAGCGTTTACAATACTACCAACACATATCATTTGCTATTAAGAGTTTACTATGGGATAGCATAAACCATAACCTACCTCCACCGAAGATTCGTGATCAACCAAGCAAATTCCCCAATGCTTTGTTTCCCTCTTCGTTCGTCTCTCTCTATCGTTGTTCTTGCTCTTTCTATTTTTCTTATTCAAACCCTTTTTCTTTTACCCTAATTGTCATATATTGAAGTATAAAAGATGATAAAAATAACCCACTAATTATTTCAAGGTTATCTCCTTTAACCCCCAAGCAATTGAATTATTCACATTAACCCACTAACTTTATAATTATAAGCATGAATAATCCAAAACGCCCTTAAAACATTTTACAGAAATCCGACCCAACTGTGTTACGCAACCTGTGACGGTCCGTCATGGCTGCGACGGTCCGTCCTGCAGGTCCTTCACAGAGTTTAGAGACTAAATTTCACTAAGGGTCTGTGACGGCCCATCACGCCTGTGACGGTCCATCCTGCCATTTCGTAGCAAAGTTCAGAGAGTCGATCTCAGTACCCAAATTTCAGAATTCTAAGTGTTTTGGAACGAAACCCCCTCGACGGTCCGTCGTGCCCATGACGGTCCATCGTGGGATCCGTCGACCAAGACAGTTTTTCCAGAAATAAAATCTGCTGCTCAAAACGACTAAACAGGTCGTTACAATCAGCAATTTCAACGTCCTACAATCGTAACTACACGAATTCAAGGTGCGAAAGAAGTTGTTCACCCTTCAAAAAATAGGCAAGCTGGTGAGCCTTCGTCTGAATTGCCCATTAGATCTGAAACTTATCAAGGTAACATTACTTTAACCAATTTTAATTCCAAGAATGATGGTATGTTGAATGATAGTGATAGAACTGACATTGAGTCTTTTAGGAATCAAGACTATCAAAACAATTTTCCTAAGATCTCTAGCAACTTGGATCGTCCTGTTCATAGAAATATCCCTGATAAGAATGATATTCCTTCCTGAAATACTATAAATTTTCCAGAGAAGGATGACATCCCTGAGCCACCTCCTTATACTGTAATCCAAACGTCTGCAGATAGACTTAGGTTTAATCAATCAAAAAGGGGAGTGAGTATCAAGTTGAGTGATCTTGAAATCACCACTAAGCAGGGGCTTCCTGCTGTCTTATATGTTAAGGATGAAGTGGTTAAAGATTTAGCCTCAAGTTGTAAGTTTACTCTTATTGGAAAATTCATTTACACTATCCCTAGAGTAGATTTGATTAGGAAGAACTTTATTCTCCAAACTCAATTATCTGGGGGTGTTAAAATTGTTCATTTTAATTCAAGGCATGTCTAAATAGACCTTGATAATAAGTTAGACTATAATATGGTATGGACCAAACAAAGGATGACAATAGCTGGCCAAGTTATGAGAATTCAGGCATGGACTCCCATATTTAGGCCTGAGGAAGAACACCTTTGGTTCCTATATGGATATCCCTCCCTGAATTGCCTTGGCACTGTTACAATAATGAATTCATTACTAGCCTTTTGTCACCCATAAGCATAGTGTTATACCTTGATTCTGCTTCTATTAACAAAACTAGAGGGAGTCAGGCTAGACTTAAGGTACAGGTTGATTTAACTAAAGACAGACCTCCTCACATTTGAATGGGATACATAGGTGAAGACATTACTGATGGTAGGTGGCAAAAGATAGAGTATGATAGTATCCCAAATTTTTGCTTTATTGCAAGAATCAAGGTCATAAAGAGGCAGACTGTATTGTAAAAAAAAGAGATGATGAGAATAAAAAAGAAAAGACCTGGAAAAAAACAATCTTCGGAAAGACAATGTTCATATTGTTCATACAGAGGTGCAGGCTGCCAAAAATATGGAAACTGATAGAAGGGAGGTGGATTACAATCAACAAAGGCATCCAACAACTGAAACTCAATAGCAGGGTATACTGGATGAATGGAAGACACAAAGAAAAGAAATAATAATCTAAAAGTTAGATTCAACACAGACAAGGCTGTCATTCAACAACATCAACCTCAAACAAGTATGGTTTCTATCCCTACAAAAAATACATACATTGATTTGGAAGTGCAGGAATTTACAACTGATGGAGGTGGAGTGGAGGAAGATACTGAGAAAATACATGCACAAAGGCATCAGTAAAATGCTACTTTAAGCAGACAAACTCACAATGAAGACTATACAGATGGGAACAATGTGAATAGAGATCAAACGAATAAGCAGCAAAGATTGAAAACACAAGTCAATAGGAATGTGCAAACTGTCTTTCAAAAAGAAGTAATAACTACTTCAGGTATTGACTCAATGTTCCCCTCCCCTGCACCCCTTTATATTGATAATACTGCTATTGGAGTAGCTGTTGGAGGTGAGGTTGGAGGTGGTCAGGAGTATGATAGACTTGCTCAAATTAGAATTTCTAAAGGAAAAAATAACATTGATGAACAGGGGTATTTTACTAATGTTGATAAAGAACCTCCTGATAAAATAAATTTAAATAATCCTCAACTTTTGAGTAATCAAAAATCAATAAAAATCAACTTAATGCTGGTAAGTATCCTATTTATCATCAATGAGATGATAGTTTTGATGAATATAGGGAACCTGACTCTGAAGATGAGTATGATATTGATACTCAATCTCTAGGGGAGGGCACTGTACCAGGGGAGGATATGAACACCTCTTACCAGCATCCAAAAGGTCCTTTGCTTCATACATCTAATGTTGATGACATTAGAGATGTTACTGGGAAGCAAGGTCTTTCACCTAGGGGAAGGAAGATGTTGAAACAAAATAAACAGGCTAGTACTAGTAAGCCTAACACTAGAGCTAGAAGTAGAGGTTTATAATGATCAAGTTGATTTGTTGGAATGCTAGGAGTATCAATACTTTAGGTGCTCTGGAAAGGTTGATTAATCGTAGGAAGATTCATAATTTGTCTATGATTGCTATTTTTGAACCTTTTGCTAACCATTCTAAAATAGATTCTTATAGAATGTAGATGTTGATGAATCAAAGTCATTGTAATCCTAATAACAAAATCTGGTTATTTTGGACTGATGAGGTGAACTGTACGATTCTTGACAGTTATCAGCAACACATTACTTGTGAAATTAGGCATGAGGAGTGCAATGAGAAGTTTATTATGACTTATGTCTATGCTAAGTGTAAGGATCAGTTGAGAAGGCCTCTTTGGGATAGTATGTTAAAATGGTCTGAAATTATGTATCCTTGGTATATTATTGGAGACTTTAATGTGATATCCTCAACTCATGAAAAATTGGGTGGTAGGGATTACAATATCAACAAAAGTTTGGAATTCATTAGCATTATAGAAGCTTGTGGTATAGTGGATATGGGCTATAATGGTCAGAATTATACTTGGTGTAATCAAAGGAAGTATGGTGCTAGAATTTGGAAAAGATTGGATAGGGGAATGACTAATGATAAGTGGCTGGAAAAGATGCCACAAACCAATATTACTCACATTCCATAAGTATGATCAGATCATTGTCCTTTACTGATGGAAATGCGTGATAATCAGGAGAACATTATTAAGTATTTCAAATTCCTCAACTGCTGGACTGATAATGATTAATTTTTACCAACAGTTGAAAATTGTTGGAAAAAAGAGGTGATTGGAAATCCTATGTGGATTTTGCATACAAAAATGAGGAGGTTAACTAAAACTTTAAGGTGTTGGTCAAAGCAGGAATATGGTGATGTTTTTGAAAAAGTCAAGCAGTATGAGGAGATTGTTAAAAAGGCTGAAGAAGATATGATCCTGACTAATAGCATGGTTAATAGAGAGAAATTAAGTGCTGCTAATACTCAATATATTAAGTATTTGAAAGTTGAATATAATATCCTCCAACAGAAAACTCAGTTGCATTGGCTAAAAAGGGTGATGCAAATTCTAAATACTTTCATGCTGTAATTAGAGGAAGAAGGAAAAGAATGGTTATTCATAAAGTCATGGATGAAAGTGGTATATTGATTGAAGGGTAGGAGAATATTGCTAAAGAAGCATGCGATTACTATCAGAATATTTTTACAACCCTGAGAAGATAAGGGAGGATACAATTCAATGTATACCTACTATGATTACTCATGACCAAAATACAGACTTAGACACAATGCCTACAGAGGATGAATTGAGAAGGATTATTATGAGCATGAACCCAAATTCTGCCCCTGGACCTGATTGTATTGGAGGCAAGTTTTACCAAGTTTGCTTTGATATTATTAAAGAAGACCTTATGGCTGCAGTACAGTCTTTCTTTAATGGTAGTGCTATGCCTAGATATATGACACATGCATGTCTAATTCTTCTACCTAAAGTTGAGCATCCTAATAAACTAAAGGATTTCAGACCTATCAGCGTGCGTAATTTTGCTAATAAGATCATTTCCAAGATCATGAGTACTAGATTGGCTTCTATTCTACCTAATATTGTTTCAGACAATCAGTGTGGTTTCGTAAAAGGAAGGAGTATATGTGAGAACATTATGTTGGCTCAAGAAATTATTCGTGGAATCAAATTACCCAAGGAAGGCAGGAATGTAGTTATCAAGGAAGATATGATTAAAGCCTTTGACAAAGTATCCTAGGCCTACACTTGTATAGTTTTCAGAAAAATGGGATTTAGTGAATTGTTTATTGATAGAGTTTGGAGAATTATGAGTAATAATTGGTAATATATTGTGATCAATGGTAAAAGACATGGCTTTTTTCATTCTACTAGAGGTCTTAAACAAGGAGATCCATTATCTCCAGCACTATTTATTTTACGTGCTAAAGTATTTTCTAGACAATTAAATCTACTTCATAAAAATCAGTGGTATAAAGGTTTTCATATGGAAAGAAAAGGGCCTCAGATTAATCTCCTTAGTTTTGCAGATGATATTATTATTTTCTCCTCTATTGATAACAGATCCTTACATCTTATAATGAAGACTATAGAGGATTATGAAATGGTTTCTGATCAGAAAGTGAATAAAGAAAAAAGTTTCTTTACGGTAACTCCTAATAGTAGTCATGTTATTATTGAAGACATCAAGTTGGCAACTGGTTTTTGTAGGAAGAACAGTCCTATCAATTACTTAGGTTGTCCATTATACATTGGAGGGCAAAGGATCATCTATTATTCTAATATGGTGGAAAAGGTTATCAAAATGATTTCTTGTTGGCAATCCAAGATTTTAAATTTTGGAGGAAAAGTCACTTTAGTAAAACATTTATTGCAGTCCATCCCTATTCATACTTTAGCTGCTATTTCTCCTCCCCAGACCACTCTCAACTATATTAAAAGAGTTATTGCTGATTTCTTTTGGGGTATTGATAATGATGGGAAGATGTATCATTGGTCATCATGGGAAAATATGGCTTATCCAACTAATGAAGGAGGAATTGGTTTAAGGCTGCTGGAAGATGTTTGTATAGCATTTCAGTATAAATAGTGGTGGGAATTTAGAACAAAACATTCTTTGTGGAGTCAATTTTTAAAAGCCAAATATTGTCAAAGATCTAATTATGTGGCCAAGAAATATGATACAGGGGATTCTATAGTATGGAGGTATTTAACTAGGAATAGACAGGATGTGGAATCTGTTATTAATTGGCATATTAATTCAGGAACTTGCAGTTTCTGGTGGGACAACTTGCTTGGAAATGGTTCTCTTGCAAACTTTTGTGGCAATATTTCTAGTTTAAACAATAGTTTATTGTTTAATTATTTAGTAGATGCTAAATGGAATGAAAGGTTAGTTAGACAGCATGTACCACCCTTGTTGGTACCCAATATACTTCAGACCAGCATCAAATAGCATTAAGGAATAGCAGACACTGCCACATGGACACCTAAGGAGAATGGTAAGTTTACTATTGCCTCAACATGGGAGATTATTAGAAAGAAAAGACATGAAGATCCTATTAACAACATAATTTGGCATAAAAATATGCCCTTCAAAATAGCCTTCTTCATTTGGAGAGCTTTGAGGGGTAAACTTCCTACCAATGAAATTTTGTAAAAATTTGGCACTGTTATTGTTGTTATAAGAAAGGCAAAGATGACATCAATCACATTTTAATTACTAGAAATTTTGCCAAATATATTTTGAGATATCATGCAGAAAAAGTAGGAGCAGTAATATCAAATATAAATTTGAGAAGACAACTATTGCAATGGAGGAATCTGCACATACATAATGAGGTACATAAATTAATTATTTATATATTACCTAACTTTACTTGTTGGAAGCTTTGGAAAAACAGGTGTGCTGTGAAATATGGAGGAAAACAATCAAGTATTCAAAGAGTACAATATGGTATTTTTAAACATGTTATGCAGGTTATTACACTTGTGTTTCGTAGCATATCATGGCAGCACAGTTGGGATAATTTGATCAACATTATGGATCAATGTCACCTGCAGTACAAAGTTACAATGGTAAGATGGAACACACTGACAGAAGGCAAATACAAGCTCAACACAAATGGTAGTGCACTACTGGATTCAGGTAAAATAGGTGGAGGTGGAATTTTAAGGGATCAACAAGGTAAACTAATCTATGCATTTTCATTACCTTTTGGTTTTAGAACTAACAATATGGCAGAGTTAAAGGCAGCTTTATATGGTCTGGATTGGTGTGTACAACATGGATAGAAGTGTATTGAATTGGAAGTTGATTCAAAATTTTTGTGAAAATGGATCAACAAGACTATAAGTATCCTTGGAGATGTCAACAAACGGTTCAAGACATTATGCACATAGGAAGCAAAATGGAGTATTTTCAATGTCAACACATATATGGAGACGCAAACAGTACAGCAGATTTGCTAGCAAAATTCAATCACAATCTAGACATTCCACATCACTTTTATACTACTCAACAACTAAGGGGAACAATTAGAGGAAGCTATATATTGGAAAATATGGGTATACAAAGCTTCAGAAGAAGGAAAAAATCAAGAGAATCAAACATCCACCTAAACAAAATGACAAAGCATCAAAGGAATGGACATACGAATAACACTCAAATTTATTCATTGACTAGATGATAATTATTAGTGTAGATTTGATATTTTTCATATATACTTTGTAAAGAGAGAGTCTCCCTAGTTCATCCATTCTTAGAAAAATGTATTGAGGGAGGAGTCCTCTCTAGGTATTATATATCTATAGAAGTGCAACTAATTGTATAAGGTTGAGTTGATTTATCATAGGAGATAATTCAATTCTATACCTATCAAATTTAGAAGGTAAGTTTTATGTCCCCCTTCATGTAACTTTTGATTTTATGAATGTTAAGGCCTGGGGGTGTTGCTAAACCCCTGACCCACCTCAAGGGTCGTTCAACTAAAAAAAAAAAAACCAAAACCGCAACCTTAATTCTAACCCTAACCCTCACCCTTACCCAAAACCATAAACCCAAAACACTAAGCCCAAAACAACAAAACATGAACATTAAATACTAAACCTTAGATTTGAATCCTCAAATGCTAAAACCGTGAACCATAAAACCTAACAAAAAACCTACACCCTAACCCTAACCCTAAACCGTAAAGCCTAAGTAAAAAAAAACTTATGTACAATATACAAAAACCCAAATATTAAACACTTAACCATATATTTTAAATCAAAAATGGTAAACCACAAACCCTAATACCTAACCCAAACACTATTCCATTAACCAAAAACCCAAAACCCAAAATACCAAAAATCAAACATTAAACAGTAAACCATAGATCACAAACAAAAAATCCTAAAACACAAAATCTAAAATAAAAAGACCCTAAACCCTAACCCTTACCCTATCTCTAACACAAACCCTTACGCTAACCCTATCCTTAACCCTAACCCTAAACCCTATGACCTAATCTCCAAGCCCACAATACTAATACTCAAATATAAAACACTAAACCATTTATATTAAAACTCAAGGCCTAAACCCTAACCTTAACCCGAACCCGAACTTCAAACCATAAACCCTAAACCCTAAGCCCAAAGTACAAAAAATTGAATATTAAATTTTAAACCATATATTTTAAATCTCAAATGCTTAAACACTGAATCTTAAAACCTAAAGAAACCTACACCCTATCCCTAACCCAAAAACCTAAACTCTAAACTTTAAGTCCAAAGAAGCAAACCCACAATATTAAAACTTAACAATAGATTTTGAACCTTAAATAGTAAACAACAAATCATAAAACATAAAAATAACATAATCCCTAACTCAAACCCTAACAAATATTGTAACCCTAACAATGAACCTAACCCCAAAAACTAAACCCTAAACCCTAAATCATTGATATTAAACCTCAAATCCTTAACACTAAACCCTATAACCTTAAAAACAACTTAAACCCTTACACTAACCCTACGATAAATCCTAAACCCCAAACCTAAATACAAAAACCAAAAATTAAACAATAAAACATTGTTATGAAACCTCAAATCCTAATCCTAAACCCAAAAACCCAAAAAAAAAACTTAACCCTAACTCTAAACAATAAACCTAAAACCCTAATCCCAAAATATTAAAACCCAAACATTCAATACTTAACCTTATATTTTAAACCTCAAATTCTAAACCTTGAACCATAAAACCTTAAAAAAACATAAACCATAACACTAATCCTAACCTTAACCCTAACTCAAACCCTAACCCTAACCATATTCTTAGCAATAACCCAACCATAAACCATGACTCAAAGAAAAAAATACCAATACCCTAACGTTAAACAATAAAACATAATTACTACTACTAAAATCCTTAACCCCATACCCTAAAACCTAAAAAAAACTTAACCTAACCCTAACCCTAACCCTACAAAACCCTAAACCTCAAGGCTCAAATACCAAAAACCAAACAAAAATAGTAAACCATCGATATTAGACCTCAAATTCTACACAATACGCTAAATAATCTAAATGAACTGAATACCCCAATCCTAACCTTAACTCTAATCCTAATTCTAAACAATAAACCCAAAACCCTTATACAAAAAAACAAAACCTCAAACATTAAAGTCTAAACAATAGATTTTAAAAGTGAAATGCTAAACCCTAAACCATAAATCCTAAAAATAACCTACACCCTAACTCTAATTTAAAGTTTTAAAAAAAAAATATTCAATATAGAAAACCCAAATTTTAAACACTAAAACATAGATTTCAAACCTCAAATCTTAAACCACAAACCCTAAAAGCTATAAATAATTCCTAAACCCTAACCATAACCCTAACCAAAACGCTAATCCTAACCTTAAACCTAACCCTAACTATGAACCATTAAACCGAAACCCCAAACACAAAATACAAAATTCAAAACAATAAAAACAAAACCATATATTTTAAACAGAAAATCCAAAACCCAAAAAACTAAATCCTTAAAAAAACGTAAATCCTAAACATAACCCTAGCCCTATCCTTAGCAAAAATCCTAACCCTAACCCTATTATTAACCCTAACCCTACACCCTAAACCAAATGCCAATTATAAAAAAAAAGCTAACATTTAATAGTAAGCCATGGATATTGCAATTCAAATCCTTAACCACCCAAAACCGTAAAACAACCAAAACCCTACATCAAACCTAAACCTACAATAAACCCTAAACACCAAGCTCAAAATACCATAACCTAAACAATAAACACTAAACCATAGATATTAAACCTTATTTCCACAATTTTTTTTCACTCTAAATTATCTCTCTCTTCCCAAACGTTCTCTCCAACAGTAAAATGTACAGTCCCCTACACGCGCCACTGCATAGGCACGTGCGCCGCCGATCGTAACCCAAACATCGCCGCACCAAAGCAACATTGAGCGCCTGGACAAGGAAGAAAAATCCAATAGAAGCACGCTCCATGATCAACCTCAAAACTCTTCAAAATCGAAATGCAAAGATGCAATGAACACTGCGCAGGAAGAGGAGTTCGACAGAGAAATTGAAAATATTTCCCAAGGAATTTCTGGGATGAATCGAGATTAAATGATAATGGAAATTAAATCTCCACATCAAGATCTACCATATATAAAAAAAAATCAGGCAATTCTATCTTCGCAATCGGCCGGAATCGAGAGGCGGCTCTTGAAGAATCTACAAATGCGTCACTCGAGTCGCGAACTGAAATTCAATCGACTTAAAGAAAATTTCATAAGGAATTGACCAGTGGGGTTCGTCCCCTAGTGATGGCGCCCCTCTCACTGAAATTTCAGGTGGAATGTACGGCGGAATCACCAGCGAGGCAAACTTGGGTGAAAATAGAGATCGAAACTTTGGAAAAAATGGAACCTCATCGAATAACACAGGTTTTAATAATAAAGACAGTCATCCAACAAGCTATTCCGACCTACAAAAAGGAGGAACCAATGTCAATAACATTCCGACAACTTTCTCTAATTTGACGATCAGAATTCTGAAGAAAAATCATGATAGTAAAGACGAAATCTCTTGTTGTTATCGTTATGCTGAACATGGCACCATTCCATCGAAATCTCAATCAATTGAAACAACAACAATTGGGGAAGAAGTCAATTCTCAAGAGAGGGAGAACTTGAATGCAAATCAAGGCAATAACATGAACATGAAGGGCCTTCATACCAAAGACTCATGAAATCATATACAAACTGCATGTTTTTCTCTTGACATCGTAGGTAGCTCACAACAACTAACTCATAACCTTGTTGTCGGTAATACACAAGGTACAACAAGCATAAATAACAATTGTGGGAAAGTTTGAAATGATACACCACAAAGTCAAAAACTTCCACGTCATAAACTGCAGCAAGCAGACATTCAAGTGCAGATTGGGAAGAATGGTCAAAACAAGGGTGAAAGAGCTAAATAGGCCACTGAATATGTTCAAGGAAAGGAAGGAAGGCAAACCAATCATGACAAATGGATTACCAAACACAATTCCCTAATATATCAAGTAAATACACAAGGTATGAACCTAACACTCAAATTGACAAAAATACTAAGCATGGCAATAAAGAAAATCAGGTCACTACTTGAAACAATTATCTGCATGGTTAAAATTCTAGCAATAATTCTAAGCTTGATAAAGTCTCTGAGCCGGCTCCTTATACTGTGGTCCAACCATTTGCTACTAGATTATTGTATAACCAAGCTCAGAATGAAATTCCTATAGTTTTGAATGAACATGTACACACAACTAGGCATGTCTTCCTGCCTGTGCTTCTTTAGGAGGATGCTTACTATGTGAAGTTGGCTAAGGTGTGTAAGTACACTCTAGTGGGCAAATTTACTAATACAATGTCTAAAATGGAGTTAGTTAGGAATAGTTTCATTCTCCAAACTCAACTCACAAGGAGTGTGAAAATCACTCACTTCAATGCTAGGCATGTTTACATTGACTTGGATAATGAGTTTGATTACAAAACTGTTTGGACAAATTTTAAGATGTACATTGAACGCCAAGTAATGATGATACACACATGGACTCAAGATTTCAACCCTGAAGAGCAGACTCCCATTTTCCCAATTTGGGTAGCTATCCCTGGTTTGCCATGGCATTGCTATAACAAAGTGTTTCTAACAACCATTCTTAGTTCTATTGGGAAAGTGTTATTCTTAGACTCACCTTCCTCCCAAAGAACTACGAGAAGTACACTTAGAGTTAAAGTGCAGGTGAATCTCACTAAATCTAGACCTTCCTATGTGTGGCAGTGATTCAAAAATTCTGACTCAAATAAAGGAAGATGGTTGAATGTTGAATATGAACGCATCCCAAACTACTTATTGTACTGCAAGCATCAGGGACATATGGAAAGTAAGTGAACAATTAAGAGAAGGGTTGAATAAATAAGGAAAAAGAAACAGCGGGATTCTGAGAGGAAATCCAAGGAAGAATAGGAACAGGGAGCCCAGTTAAGGACTCAAGCACAACACAAAAGTTACGTTGAGCTCACAACAAGAACACAGAATCAACAAAACAAGAGTCAAAAAGAAGTGATCAAACAAAATGATCTTGACAGACAATCAAGGAATCAACAGGTAAGAAAACAACAAAGAAGCACTACCATCAACACAAAAGGAACAAAACCAGCAAGTGGATCTTCAAGATGAACAATGGAAGAATCAAAAAAGGAGGTAACAAGGACATCAAGATTATACTAACTCTAAGGTTGTTTGGAGAACTCTCTCACCTTCAATGCAAAGAAAAAGAAGCAACAACCAGCAAGAGCAACAACCAACATGTATAACAAACATTCAGAATCAAAATTCTTTTGCTAACCTTGAAATGCAGGAACAACAGGAGGATATTCAAACAAGAAAAGGAAACTCCAGCCAAACAACAGAGGAAGCAGACCAGTCAAAAAATGGGAATGTTAAGGGCCCAACTGCAAAAAACAATCTTAGCAATCATAACCTACAAAACCAATAAGCTACTCCAACAAACAAATACAAGACCCAACTATTGACTCAATTCTCCCAAAACTCAGAACCCCCAATGTTATTAATGTTGTTGCTGGTTTTTCTAGAAGATGTTTTTGGAGGTATGGAGGGCGGGTGTTAGGAGATAGCCTTTAACTTGCAGGTTGGGTCTACCAAAGGGGGGAAATTGCCTCAAGTTATGCATGAGGGGTTGGAATCTGACCTTAGAACAGACCACAGAGCTTCTGATAGTGCTGAAAATAGACTTCAACAAGGGAAACAACAACAACTTCCACAGCAGGTACAAAAAGAGACAAAAAAAAACAAACTACCAAGGAAAATTATGAGAAATAGCAAACTGCAAAAAAGAATTAAAAAGATCAAGGGAAACAAGTGATACAATTGCTACTGACAGCACTACTAAGAGAAAGAATAAGTCTAGTAAACAAAAAAGAGATGTTGCAAAAAGGAGACAGAACATACAACAAGAAAGGGATAGTGAAAAAGAGCATGATGGAAGGGACGAACCTTGTAAGAAATTTATCATGGTTGATGATAATCGTGGATTGGATATTCTTCCCTTACATGCTCTATGTATGACCCCTCTTACAGCTAATCCCCCTGATTTAAGACAACAAAAGTGTAAACTTAATACTCTGCCTATTTTATATTAATATGTTGTGGATAATTCAGAGGATGAAATGGATGGAGATAATCATTCCATAGAAGAGGTTGAGGAAGATCATGTCACTAATGAGGCCCTCATAGGGCCTTTACTCAACATAATAATCCAACCTTGAAGGAAGAAATCCGACAGGTAACACAAAACCGATGCTTATCTCCAAGGGGTTTCAATCATGAAAAATTTCACTTCAAAAAGTAAGATGCAAATACTGTCACTGCCAGCAGACCAAACACTAGATTCTTCTCCTCTAGATTGTCGCAATGATTAGTACAATCATATCGAATGTGAGAGGAATCAACACTCAAGGGGTGTTGGAGAGACTCAAACTGCCCAGGAAGCTTCACCATTTATCTTTTATTGCCATTTTGGAACCTTTCTCAGATAGTGTTCATATTGAAATTTTTAAAGTGCAACTAAGCATGGAAAATGCTATTATCAATTGTAATGGTAAGATCTGGTTTTCTCTTGAAGTGATATTGACTCTAATATTCTTGATGAAGATGAACAACAAATCACTTGCGACATGAATACCAATGAATTACCATATTAATTTGCTAATACCTTTGTTTATGCTAAATGCAAAGATCATATTAGAATACCTCTATGGGACAAAATTATACAACACTCTACCTTAAATGATAATCCTTGGTGTATTGTTTATGATTTTAACGTTATAACTTCTGTCGAGGAAAAATTGGGATGGTTACCTTATAAGATGAGAAAAAGTATTGAGTTTATTAATGTCATTGAATCTTGTGGCCTCTTGGACATAAGTTTTAGTGGACAGAAATTCACTTGGTCCAATAAGAGGGGTATTAACCACATAATTTGGAAGAGACTTTATAGGGCGATGGTTAATGATTCTTGGTTGGAAAAGATGCTTCACACCACCATTACTCACTTGTCATCTACTTGATCGGATCACTGCCCCCTTCTTATGAAAATGACTTCCTCAACTACTGAACACAACAAATACTTCAGGTTTCGTAACTTTTAGGTTGACAACCCTCACTTCATGGAAACTATAAAACCCTATTTTGAAAAGGATGTGGAAGGTAATGGTATGTGGAGATTTCACCAAAAAATGAAAAGATTGTCAAGTACTCTTAGTGGTCAGTCTAAGAAGGAATTTGGTCATATTTTCCAAAATGTTAGGATGTATGAGGAACAAGTGCAGATGGCTGAAGAAAACTACATCTCTAACCAAAGTTTCTCAAATAAAAGTTTTCTCCATGAGATTAATGCTAAGTACATCAAGTTCCTCAAGTTGGAAGACAATATTTTGAAACAAAAAACTCATATTCAATGGTTTAAGGAGGGTTATACTAACTCAAAATACTTCCATTCTGTGATAAGGGGAAGAAGAAGGAAGTTATTTATTCATAAAGTTGTCAATTAAAATGGAGTCTTGATACAAGCTGATGACAACATTGCTCAAGTAGCTCGTCATCATTTCAAATAAATTTTTATTGGAGAAAAAATGTGTATTAATGAGCATACTTTGGAATGTATTCCAAGGATGATTAGTCAATACAAAATTACTAAGCTTACCAATATACAAAGTATGAATGAACTTAAAGAAGTTGTTTTTTTATGAATCCCAATTCGGCAATTGGGCCAGATTGTATGAATGGGTATTTCTTTAAAAAGTGTTGGCACATCATGAAGAATGATCTAATGGGAGTTCTACAAGTTTTTTTCAGTGGACAGATCATTCCCTCGTACTTGTATTGTGTTACTCCCTAAAGTAAATAATTCAAACAACAGGACTGAATTTATGCCTATAAGTCTGAGCAACTTCACTAGTAAAATCATATCTATGCTAGTGAGTAACAAACTTAGTCCTATTCTCCCTACTCTAATCTCTCCTAACCAATCCGGGTTTGTTACAGGTAGAAGTATCTCAAAGAACATTATGCTTTCTCAGGAAATCATTCATCATATAAAAAAACCCCAATATTTGTAGCAATGTCATCATTAAACTAGACATGGCTAAAACTTATGACAGGGTGCTATGTTCTTATATCTGTCTGGTTATAAGGAAAATGGGATTCTCTGAGGTGTTTATATATATGGTATGGAGAATCATGGCTAACAACTGGTACTCAATCAAAGTCAATTGTAAGAGTATGTCTTTTTTCATTCTCCTAGAGGCCTCAAGAAAGGTGACCCTCTATCTCCAGCACTATTTATTTTAGGTGCGGAGGTACTATCAAGATCTCTTAACAGGATTCATAACCATCCGGATTACCATGGTTTTATCATTGAAATGATGGGGCCTCATATGAACCATTTTAGTTTTGCTGATGATATTATTTTATTCACCTCTGGGAGATGCAAAACTGTGAAACTCCTGATGAATACCTTAAAGGAGTATGAAAATACTTCTGGAAATCCATAAATGGAGATAAAAGTCACTTTATGCTACACTCTAATGCTTTCACTAGGACTAGAGATAGACTTACATGTTTTAAACAAAAACAAGTTCCAATTACCTACCTAGGCTGCCCTTTATTTGTTTGTAGGCCTAGGAATATTTATTTTTCTGACCTTGTTAATAAAGTTGTTGGCAGGATTAAAGGGTGGAAAATAAAACATCTTCACTACGGGGGCAAGAAAATTCTTACAAAACATGTGCTACAAGCTCTTCCTATACATCTACTTTCTGCAGTAACTCCCCCAAATACTATTCTTAAGCAAATCCAAATGCTTATGGCTGATTTATTCTAGAGGTGGAATAGTGTAGGAAGAAGTACCATCGGGATTCTTGGAAGAACCTAAGCTTTCCTTATGATGAGGGAGGAGTAGGCATGGGGAACATAAAAGATGTTTGCAAGCCCTTCCAATTAAAATAGTGGTGGATTTTCAGAAAAAACCAAACACTATGGGGTCATTTCTGGAAATCAAAGTACTGCCAAAGGTCCAATCAAGTCAGCAAAAAATGAGATACAGGGGAGTCATTAACTTGGAAAAACATGTTGATGACCAGGCCAAAAAATGAGCAACACATCCAATAGAAGCTGCAAAGTGGAAGCTGCTCATTTTGGTGGGATAATTGGCTAGGTAGTGTAACATCAGCACACTTTACATCCAATAGCAAAAGATTCAATAATTCCAAAGTTGCAGATTTTTTGGAAGAAGGGAAATGGGGTTGGAGCAGACAGTTTGAGCACGCACCAGCCAGTCAGCTCTCCAACATACTAGGTACATAAATTTCCCCTGTTCAACATCTACCAGATCATGTAGTGTGGAATCTCAACAACCATGGAGGCTTCAGTTGTTCATCATCTGGTGAAGATATTAGAGAAAAAAAGGGCTAAGAATCACTTCAACTCTCTTGTATGGCATAAAACCATTCCATTTAATTATTTTTTTTTATGGAGAGCTCTTAGGGGTAAACTCCCTGCTAATGATAAGCTTACTAATTTTGTCATTGAGCCATCAACTTGTGTTTGATGTTTTGACAGGTCAGGAATGGATTCCATTGAGCATATTTTCACCACAAGAAAATTTGCAGCAGCAGTTTGGAGGAGTTTTGCAACAACTGCAGGCATGCTGCCAGATCAGTTCTCCCTATAGGCAATGATCGAGCAGTGGTGGATTGCCAGGCCAAGGAATGCCACACACCAAATTCTACTTCAAGCCACACCTATATACATTTGTTGGAACCTGTGAAAAAACAGGTGTGCAACCAAGTATGGAGGCAAAACAACCAATATCAGCAGGGTAATATATGCAATATACAAGGACAACTACAAGATGCTTAACACTGCCTACCCTCAATTTAACTGGCCAGCAAAATGGACAAAATTACTCCGGATGAGTGAGAGGTGTGTGCATGATATAAAGGTGAATATGGTGACTTGGTTAAGACCTGCAAATCAGTGGATTAAGGTGAACATTGATGGCAGTGCACTCTCCAATCCAGGCAGGCTGGGGGCTGGTGGTATTTTGAGAGACAATCATGGCAGGTTGGTGAGGCAGCCATATTTCGATTAAGTTGGGCACTTGAACTTGGATATTAGAACATCATTTTGGAGCTTTATTCTCAACTAGTGGTTCATTGTGTTTTAAAGAAGGCTACCCCTCAATGGAACATCATCACACAACTTGGAAGAATGAAGAAGCTCATCTCTTTAACTCAAAACTTCAAATGCTTGCATGTGTTTAGAGAAGCGAATTGTGTGGCTGATGCACTTTCCATATTCAGCCTCAAGATTACCACTCCTCAAATATAATTTAATAGCCAACAAATGCCTAGGGAAGAAAAGTCATATTATCATCTTGATCTATTGCAAATGTTTAACTTCAGAAGGAAGAAGACCAAAAGGAATAAGGAACTTCCTCGAACTTTTTTATACCTTTTCAACATAGCTATAATTAAAATTATAGCTCCTTTGAATAGGTTAGTTTAGTTATAGGCTTTATTGGAAAGGGAGAATGTCCGTAGTTTATGCTTTCTAGATGCTTTGTATTGAGAGGAGTCCTCTCATTAGGTACTTAGTATTTTGATTTCATCTTTCATTGTAAGGGGAAGAGTTGACCTTTTATTTTTTGAAATTTGACTCCGAACCATCTTAAGTCTAGAGGGTAGGTTTATGCCCCCCTCCTTGTATTTTGTTTTTGTTATTAATGATAAGTCCAGGGGGTGTCGCTCAGCCCCTACCCCTCCAAGGGTTATTCCACAGAAAAAATCCCAAAATACGAAAACCCAAACATTAAATACAAAACAATAGATTTTGAACCTCAAATGCTAAACTCTTAACCATTAAACCTAAAAAAAAAACCTTACCCTAACCCTAAACCCAAAAAAAAAGTCCCAAAAAATAAAAACCCTGACATTAAACACTAAACCATAGATTTGAAACCTCAAATCCTAAACACAAACCCGAAAACCCATAAAAAAAACAAAAACCAAACCTAAACCTAAACCTAACCAAAACCATAATCCTAACCCTAACCCTAACCCTAACCCTAAACCATTAACCCAAAACCCCAAGCCCAAAATATCAAAACCCAAAAATTAAACACTAAAGCCTAGATTTTATACCAAAAATCCTAAACCCAAAAACCTAAAACCTAAAATAAAACACTAAACCCTTACCCTAACGATATCCCAACACGAACCCTAACCCTACCAATATCCTTCACCGTAACACTAAATCCTATACCCTAAACACAGGGGCCAAATTACAAAACCCCTAACATTGAATACTAAACCATAGATGTTAAAACTCAGATCCTTAACCCAATCCCTTAAACCTAAAAAACAACCTAAACCATAACCCTAACCCTAATCTTATCCCTAACACTAACCCTAAACACTAAACCCAAAACCCTAAACCCAACATACCAAAACTTAAACATTAAATACTAAACCGTAGATGTTAAACCTCAAATAGTAAACCATGAACCATAAAACCTAAAACAACCCTACATCCTAACCTTACTCCTAACCCTAACCCTAACCCTATAACCTAAACCCTAAACTCTAAGTCTAAAATATGAAACACAAACATTAAACACTAAACCATAGATTTTAAACGTCAATTCCTAAACCACAAACCCTAAAGCCTAAAAATAACATAAACCCAAACCCTAACACTAACTTTCAATCTAACTCTAACTCTAAACGACTAAGCCAAAACATTAAGCCCAAAATACCTAAACCTAATCATTAAACACTAAACCATTGATTTTAAAACAAAAATCCTAAATCCCGAAACCTAAAACCTAAAAAAACTTTAAAACCTAACCCTAACCCTATACCTAACATGAACTCTCTAACCCTATCCATAACCCTAAGTCTAAACCCTAACGCTCAATAGAAAGAACAAATTACAAAAACCCTAATATTTAATACTAAACCATAGATATTACAAGTCAAATCCCTAACCCTAACCCTAATTAAATCCTAATGTCCAAGCAAAAAATACAAAAACCCAAACATTAAACACTAAACCTATGATATTTAACCTCAAATCCTGAAACCAAAACCTAAAAAAAACTAAGCCTAACCCTAACCTTAGCCCTAACCCTAACTCTAAACTATAAACACGAAACCCCAAACAAAAAATGCCAAATCCCTAACATTAAACACTAAACAATTGATATTAAACCTGAAATCCTAAAACATAAACCCAAAAAACTTTAAAAAAAAACTTAACCCTAACCCTAACCCTAACTCTAAACCATAAACCTAAATCCAAAAGCCCAAGATATCAAAACACAAACATAAATACCAAACCATAGGTTTTAAAATGTTAATTTTAAGCCATGAACCATAAAACCTTAAAAAACATACACCCTTACCCAAATCCTAACCATAAACCTAAATCCAACACTAACCCTAACCCTTCCTTAGCCCTAACTATAAATCCTATACCCTAAACTCAAATACAAAAATACCAAAACCGTAATGTTGAACACTAAACTCAGATTTTACAACACAAATCCTTAACCTCAAACACTAAAATTTAAAAACAACCTAAACCTAAAATTAACAATTACCTTAACCCTACCATAAACCCTAAACACCAAAGCGAAAATACCAATTAGGCAATAAACAATAAACCATTGCTACTAAACTCAAATTCTGCACCCTAAACCCAAAAATCTAAGAGAACCCAAAAACCTAACCCTAACCCTAATCTTAACCCTAACCCTAACTCTAAACCATAAACAAAAAACCTAAACCCAAAAATTAAATACTAAACAATAGATTCTAAAATTCAAATGCTAAATCCCTGAACTACTTTTTTTTTTAAAACAAGCTAAGTCTAAAATACAAAAACCTAGACATTAAACACTAGATCTTATATTTTAAACCACAAACCCTAAAAACTAAAAGAAAACCTAAACCCTAACCCTAACCCAATCCCAAACCCTAACCTTAACCTTAACCCTAAATAATTAAACCAAAACTTGAAGCCCAAAAATACCAAAACCCAAACATCAAACACTAAACCAAGATTTTAAACCAAAAATCCCTAACCCCAACACAAAAAGCGAAGCCTAACCCTAACTCTATCCCTCACACAACCCTAACCCTAACCTTATCCTTAACCCTAACCATAAACCCTAAAACCCTACCCAATTATAAAAATACCAAACACTAACATAGAACACTAAACCATAGGTATTCCAACAAAAGTTTTTAACCCAAACCCTAAAACGTAAATACTTAAACTCTAGCCCTAACATTAGTGTTATACCTAACCCTAAACTATTAACCCAAAATCCCTTGTCCAAAATACCAAAACCCAAATATTAAAACACTAAACCATAGATTTTAAACCAAAAATCCTAAATTTCAAAGCCTAAAACCCAAGAAAAACCCTAATCCCTAACCCTAACCCTATCCCTAACCTAAATCTAACCCTAACCCTAACCATAACCCTAACCCTAACTCTAAACCATAAAGTAAAAACCTAAACCCAAAATCCCAAAAACAAAAAACTAAATACAAAACAATAGATTTTAAAATTCAAATGCTAAACCCCAGATCTAGTTTAAAGAAAAACCAACATCCTAAACGTAAACCCTAAGTCCAAAAAAAAAACTAAGTCTACAATACAAAAACCCAGACATTAAACACTAGACCGTACATTATAAACCACAAATCCTAAACCACAAACCCTAAAACCTAAAAGAAAACCTAAACCCTAAACCTAACCCTAACATAAACCCAAACCCAAACCCCAACCTTAAACTTAGCCTTAACCTTAACCCTAACCCTAAACAATTAACCCAAAACTCGAAGCCAAAAATACAAAAACCCAAACATTAAACATTAAACCCAATGATTTTAAACCAAAAATCCCTAACCGCAAACCCAAAACCCAAGCCTAACCCTAGTCCCTAACCCTAACCCTATCCCTAACACTAATCTAACCCTAACCCTAACCTTAACACTAACCTTAACTCTAAACCATAAACTAAAAACCTAAACCCAAAATACCAAAACCAAAACATTAAATACTAAACAATAGATTTTAAAATTCAAATGCTAAACCCCAGATCTAGTTTAAAAAAACCAACATTCTAAACGTAAACCATAAGTCCAAAAAAAAAACTAAGTCTAAAATACAAAAACCCAGACATTAAACACTAGACCATATATTTTAAACAACAAACCCTAAAACCTAAAAGAAAACCTAAACCCTAACGGTAACCCTAACCTAAATCTAAATCCAAACCCAAAGCTTAACCTTAACCTTAACCTTAACCCTAACCCTAAACAATTAACCCAAAACTCGAAGCCCAAAATACAAAAACCCAAACATTAAACACTAAACCCAATGATTTTAAACCGAATATCCCTAACCGCAAAACCAAAACCCAAGCCTAACCCTACCTCCATCCCTAACACAACCCCAACCCTAACTATATCCTTAACCTTAACCATAAACCCAAAAACCCTAACCCGATTATCAAAGTACCAAAACCGTAACATTGAACACTAAACAATAGGTATTTAAACACAAGTTTTTTACCAAGAACATAAAACCTAAATACTTAAACACTAACCCTAACCCTAACTATAGCGTTAAACCTAACCCTAAACCATAACCCAAAATCCCAAGCCCAAAATACCAAAACCGAAATATTAAACACTACACGATAGATTTTAAACCAAAATTCCTAAATGTCAAAACCTAAAACCTAAGAAAAACATTTATCCCTAACCCTAACCCTATCCCTAACACTTACCCTAACCCTATCCTTAACCTTAAACAGAAACTAAAATCCCAAAATACCAAAACGCTACATTAAACACTAAACCATAGATACTATAACTCAATTAACCTCAAACCCTAAAACGTAAAAAAATAACCTAAAACCTAACCCTAATCCTAACGTTAACACTAACACTACCTCTACCATAAACCCTAAACCCAATGTATGAAATACCATAATCCAAATATTTAACTCTAAACCAGACATTTTAAACCTCAAATCCTTAACCACAAACCCTAAAACATAAAAAAAAAAAATAAACCCTAACCATAAAGTTAACCCAAACCCAAAAATTAACCCTAACTCTAACCATAAACAATTAACCCAAAATATCAAAATCCAAAAATTAAACACTAATACATAGATTTTAAAAAGAAAATCCTAAACAACACAAAACCTAAAAAAACACTAAATAATAACCTTAACCCTAATGCTATCCTTAACCTTCACACTATACCCATAGCCCATAATACTAAAACCCTAACATTGAACACAAAACAATAGATATTACAACTCAAATCCGTAACCCAAATTCTAAAACAAACAAAACAACCTAAACCCTAACCCTTACTCTTACCCTACAATAAATCCTAAACCCCAAGACCAAAATGCCAATACCCCAAAAAAAAACACTAAAACATTGATATTAATCCTCAAATTCTAAACCCTAAACCCAAAATTATTAAAAACACATAAACCCTAACCCTTACCTTAACCCTAACCCTAGCTCTAAACCAAAGAACTATAAACACTAAGACAAAAATAAAATATCCCAAACATTAAGTACTAAACCATATATTTTAAATCTCAAATGCTAAACCATGCACCATAAACATAAAAAAAACTCTACACCCTAACCCTAATCTTAACCCTAACCTTAACCTTATACCGTAAACCGTAAACAGTATGTCCAAAATACGAAAAACCAAATATTAACCATTAAATCATATATTTTAAATCTTAAACACCAAACCACAAATCGTAAAACCTAAAAAAAGTAATCCCTAATCCTAACCCTCACTCTAACCCTAAACCATTAAACAAAAACCACAAGCCCGAAATACCTAAACCCAAACATTAAACACTAAACCACAAATTTTAAACCAATAATTTTTAACCCCAAAACCTAAAACCTAAAAGACCCTGAACGCTAACACTAACCTTATCCCTAACATGAACCTTTACCCAAACCCTATCCTTAACGCTAACCCTAAACCCTATACCCTATCTCCAAGCCCAAAATACCAATACCAATACATTAAACACTAAACCATATATTCTAAGCAACAAACCCTAAAACCTAAAAAAAATAAACCCTAACCTTAACCTTAACCTTACCATAATTTTAACCCTAAACCATTAACCCATACCTGAAACCCAAAATACCGAAAACCAAATAATAGACACTATATCATAGATTTTTAAAAAAAGTCATCAACCCCAACATTAAACACAAAACCATATAGTTTAAATCTTAAATCCTTAACCACAAACCTTAAAACCTAACCCTAACCCTACGCAAACCATAAAACCTAAATACTGAAACACTAAATCTAACCCTAACCTTAGCGTTTAACCTAACCCTATACTAATAACCCAAAACCCCTAGCTCAATATACCAAAATCTAAATATTACACACTAAACCATAGATTTTAATCCAAAAATCCTAAATCTCAAAACCTAAAACCTAAGAAAAATCCTAATCCCTAACCCTAACATTATCCCTAACACTAAACCTAACCCTAACCCTAACCTTAACCCTAACCCTTACTCTAAACCATATACAAAGAACCTAAACCCAAAATACCAAAACCCGAACATTAAATACTAGCCAATAGATTTTAAAATTCAAATGCAAAACTCCAGAAGTAGTTTAAAAAAAAAACCAACACCCTAAACCTAAACCCTAAGTCCAAAATAAAAGCTAAGTCTAAAATACAAAAACCCAGACATTAAAAACTAGACATATTTTAAACCATAAATACTAAGCAACAAAACCTAAAACATAAACCCTAAACCTTACCCTAACCCAAACCCAAACCCAAACCTTAACCTTAACTTTAACCCTAACCTAAAAAAATTAACCCAAAACAGGATGCCCAAAATACCAAAACCCAAACATTAAACACTTAACCCAATGATTTTAAACCAAAAATCCCTAAACCCTATACACTATCTCCAAGCCCAAAATATCAATACAAATACATTTAACACTAAACCATAGATTCTAAACCACAAACCATAAAACCTAAAAATATTATACCCTAACCTTAACCGTAACCTTAACCCTTATTCTAACCCAAAACCATTAACTCATAACCTGAAACCCAAAATACCAAAACCCTAATATTAGACACTCAATCCTAGGTTTAAAACAAAAAATTATCAACCCGAATATTAAACACAAAACAACGTAGTTTAAATTTTAAATTCTAAACCACAAACCCTAAAACCTAACCCTAACCCTAACCCTAACCCTAACCGAAATCCTTAAATGAATATTCTAAAACCTTAACCCGAACCCGAACCTTAGCATTAAACCTAACCCTAAACTATTAACCCAAAACCCCTAGACCAAAATACCAAAAACCAAATATTAAACACTAAGCCATAGATTTTAAACCATAAAACCTAAATCTCAAAACCTAAAACCTAGGAAAAACCCTAATCCATAACCCTAACCCTAACCCTAATCCTAACTTTAACCCTAACCCTAGCTCTAAACCATAAACTAAAAACTAAACCCAAAATACCAAAACCCAAACATTAAATACTAAACAATAGATTTCAAAATTCAAATGCTAAACCCTGAACTAGTTTTAAAAAAACCAACACCCTAAACCTAAACCTTAAGAGAAAAAAAAATTAAGTCTAAAATACAAAAAAACAGACATTAAACACTAGACCATATATTTTAAACGACAAATACTAAACCAGAAAACCTAAACCCTAAACCCTAACCCTAAACCTTACCAAAACCCGAACCCTAACCTTAATCTTAACCTTAACCCTAACCCTAAAAAATTAACAAAAAACTCAAAACCCAAACATTAAACACTAAACCCAAAGATTTTAAACCGAAAATCCCTTACCCCAAAACCAAAATCCAAGTCTAACCCTAATACTATCCCTAAAAGAATCCTAACCATATCCTTAACCCTAAACATAAACCATAAAACCTTAACCCTATTACAAAAATACAAAAACCGTAACATTGAACACTAAACCATAGGTATTAAAACACATGTTTTTAACCAAAACAATAAAACATAAATACTTAAACCCTAACCCTAACACTAACTATAGCGTTAAACCTAACCCTAAATCATTAACCCAAAACCCCAAGCCCAAAATATCAAAACCCAATTATTAAACCCTAAACCATGGGTTTAAACCAAAAAACCTAAATCTTAAAACTTAAAACCTAAGAAAAACCCTAATCCCTAACCCTAACCATATCCTTAACCTTAAACGTAAACCGAAAGCCCAAAATACAAAAACATTAACATTAAACAATAAATCATAGATATTACAACTCAAATAACCCCAAACCCTAAAACATAATAAAAAACCTAAAAACTTACCCTAATCCTAACATTAACACTAAGACTAACTCTAGCATACCCTAAGCCCAAAGTAAAATATACCAAAACCCAAATATTAAACTCTAACCATACATTTTAAACCTCAAATCCTAAACAACAAAACTTAAAACCTCAACCCTAACCCTAAAGCAAACCCAAACCAAAACCTTACCGTAACCCTAACCATAAATAATTACCCCAAAATACAAAAACCCAAAAATTAAACACTAATCCATAGATTTCAAAACGAAAATCCTAAACACCAAACCCTAGAAAAACACTAAACTCTAACGTTAACCCTACCCTATCATTAACATTAAACCTAAACCCATAGCCAAGAAACTAAAACCCAAACATTGAACACTAAACAATAGATATTAAAACTCAAATTCTTAACCCAAACCCTAAAACAAACAAAGCAACCTAAATCCTAACCGTTACTCTAACCCTACCATAAATCCTAAACCCCAAGAGAAAAATGCCAATACAAAAAAAACTCTAAACCATTGATATTAAACCTCAAATCCTAAACCATAAACCTAAAAATATTAAAAACACGAAAACCCAAACACTAACCCTAACCCTAACCCTAACCTTAACCCTAACCCTAACTCTAAACCAAAAAACTATAAATTCTATGAAAATATACAATATCTCAAAGATTAAATACTAAACCATATATTTTAAATCCCAAATGTGAAACCCTAAACCATAAACCTAAAAAAACCTACATCCTAACCTTAACCTTATATCGTAAACCGTAAACCCTAAGTCCAAAATACGAAAAGCCAAATATTAAACATTGAACCATATATTTTAAAAATGAAATACTAAACCACAAACCCTAAAACCTTACAAAATTAAACCCTAATCCTAACCCTAACCATGACCCTAAACCATTAATTAAAAACCCCAAGCCCGAAATACCTAAACCCAATCATTAAACACTAAACCATAAATTTTAAACCAATAATCTTTATCCCCAAAATCTAAAACCTAAATGAACCTGAACCCTAACACTAACCATATCACTAACATGAACCTTTACCCAAACCCTATAATTTACCCTAACCCTACACCCTATACCCTAATCTCCAATACCAAGATACCAATACCAATACATTAAACACTAAATAATAGATTCTAATCCACAACCTATAAAACCTAAAAAAATTAAACCTTAACCTTAACCGTAACCTTAACCCTAACTCCAACCCTAAACAATTAACCCATAACCTGAAACCCAAAATACAAAAACCCAAATATTAAGCACTAAATCATAGATTATTAACAAAAATCATCAACCGCAATATTAAACACAAATCATATTGTTTAAATCCAAAATCCTAAACCACAAACCCTGAAACGTAACCCTAACCCTAACCCAAACTCTAAATCATCAACCCAAAGCCCACAAAACAAAATACAAAAACCCAAACATTTAATACTAAAGCATTGATTTTAACCCAAAAATCCTAAACCCCAAAACCTAATACAAAAAGACCCTAAAAACTTAAAATAACCCTATCCCTAACACAAACGCATACCCTAGCGCTATCCTTAACCCTAACCTTAGACCATATATCCTAATCTCCAAGACAAAAATACATATACCCAAACACTATACACTAAAACATTGATATTAAACCTCAACTCTTAAACCCTAACCTTTTCCCTAAACCTAACTATAAACCACAAACCCGAAACCCTACGCCCAAAATACTAAAACTCAAACTTTAAATACTAAATCCTAGATTTTAAACATAAAATGCTAAACACTGAACCATAAAACAGAAAAATGCCTACACCTTAACCCTGATCCTAACCGTAACCGTAACCCTAAACTCAAAACTTTAAACCGTAAGTAAAAAATACAAAAACCAAAATATTAAAACTAAACCATAGATTTTGAACCTCAAATAAAAAAGCACAAACCCTTAAACCTTAATAAAAAATAATCCCTTACTCAAACCCAAACCCAAACCCTAACCCTCACGTTAAACCTAACCCAAAACAGTAAACCCTAAACCACAAACCATTGATATTAAACCTCAAATCCTTAACCCAAAATGCTAAAACCTTAAAAATTACTTAAACCCAAACCCTAACCCTACCTTAAATCCCAAACCCATGACCAAAAAAAACAAAACCCAAACATTAAACACTAAACCCATGATATTAAACCTCAAATCCAAATCCCTAATCCCAAAACATACAAAAAAGACCTAACCCTAACGTTGATCTTAATCCTAACCCTAACTCTGAACCATAAATTCGAAACACTAAGCCCAAATTATCAAAAACCAAACATTAAATACTAAACCACAGATTAAAACGTCAAATGTTAAACCCTGAACCACAAAACCTAAAAAATCAGACACCCTAACCCTAACCCTAATCCTAATCCTAACCCTTACCCTAACCCTATCCTTAATCCTAACCCAACCCTATACACAACTCAAAGCATAAAATACCAATATCCTAACGTCAAACACTAAACCATAAATATTACCACTTAAATCCTTAACATCAAACTCTAAAACCATAAAGCAACCTAAACCCTAACCCTAGCCCTAACATTAACCATTACCATAACCCTACCGTAAAACCTAAGCCCAAAATACCAAAACCCAAACATAAATAGTAAACTATTTATATTAAACCTCAAACTCAATAACCTAAACTCAAAAATCTAAAAGAACCCAAAGCCCTAATCCTAACGTTAACCCTAACTCTAACTCTAAACCATAAATCCAAAACACTAAGCCAAAAAAACAAAATCCTAAATATTAAATACTAAACAATAGATTTTAAACCTCAAATGATTACCCTGAACCATAAAACCTAAGAACAACCTACATACTAGCCCTAATACCTAAGTCCTAAAAAACATAATTTCAAAATATGACAATTTTAAAATATAAATTATAAACCACTAACCCTAAAACCTAAAAAAAATCCTAAACCCTAACCAAAACCCTAATGCTAACTTTAACCTAATCCTAACACTAAACAATTAACCGAAAACCCCAAGCCCTAAATAAAAAATCCCAAAAATTAAAAACTAAATTATAGATTTTAAACAAAAAATCCTAAATACAAAAATCAAAAACCTATAAAAAAAAACCAAAACCCTAACCCTAATCCTAACCGTAACCCTCTTTGGGATAAAATGCTCCAGCAAGCAGAAATTGAGGACGAATCTTGGTGTTCAATGGGGGATTATAATGTTATAACTTCCACTGAGAAATATCTTGGGGGAATTCCTTACAATATAAGGAAAAGTATGAACTTCATTGACATAATAGAAGCCTGTTGTCTGATGGACATGGGCCTTAGTTGCCAAAAGTACCATTGGTCTAAAAAGAAAGGCATCAATCAAAGGATCTGGTAAAGGATTGACAGAGGGTTGTTAAATGATAATTGCGTAAAAAATATACCCTAAACTACCATCACCCACCTTCCTTCTACTGGTTCTGATGATTGTCCTTTGTTATTGGAGATCATTAACAATGAGGGGAACCATACCAAGTATTTCAAATTCCATATTAGTTGTGTGGATAGACCTAACTTTTTAGGAATTGTGAAAACTTGTTGCTAAAGTGTCACGACCCAAATCGGGGACGCGACTGGCACCCACATCTACCCTCCTATGTGAGCGAACCAACCAATCTAACCTTTATCATTTTAATACAATATCAACAAAAGAAATGCGGAAGACTTAAACTCATTAATAAAAACAATTCAAACTATTATTATTATCCCCAAAATCTAGAAGTCATCATCACAAGAACATCTATGATCAATTTGCTAAACAAAAATGTCTAGGAAACTAAAACAACTAAAAGCTAGTCCATGCCGGAAGTTCAAGGCATCAAGACTTGAAGAAGAAGATCCAGTCTAAGCTAGACGCATTAGCTCACCCTGAATTTCCGAAGGTAGTGAAGACTGGCTAGATCTACTGTTGAGTTGAAGTTGACGGAACGTTTGCTGCATTACACAAATACAAAGAAGAAAACATAAAAGTAGGGGGGTCAGTACAAACACAAGTACTGAGTAGATATCATCGGCCACTCAAATAGAAGATAATATATATCAAGTAATATATAAATCAACTATAAACTCAACATGTAGCAACAACAAATACTATAATCATCAACAAGTACCATCAAGTTCATCCATGAGGGCTCAAGTCTCAATACCATACTCTTTTGGGAATTAAGTTTATTAGATTGAGTATATTTAGCATCTTTCAAGATTCATTATCTTTCTTCCTCTTGTGTCGGTACGTGACACTCCGATCCCCTAATTCAATGTGTCGGTTCGTGACACCCGTCCCACTAATACTATGTGTCGAAACGTGACACTCTGATCCACTAATACTATGTGTCGGAATGTGACACTCCGATCCACTAATACTATGTGTCGGAACGTGACACTCCGATCCACTAATACTATGTGTCGGAACGTGACACTCCGATCCACTAACCTCATTCTATCCTTTCATCAAGCCTTCTCTATACCAAGGCATCATCAATCCCATTACTTTAATTCGTCAAGCCTTCTTTATACCAAGGCATCATCATAAATAACATAGAATAAAGTTTCTTTCAAGATTTGGGATTCAATGGTTTTCATCATTCTTGTTTTATCAAAATCACATAATCATATTCATGCAAGCATACTATTAAGCATATAGACAGGTTTACAATACTACCAATACATATCATGCGCTATTAAGAGTCTACTACGAATAGCATGAAAACCATAAGCTACCTCCACCGAAGAATTGGAATCAACAAGCAATTTCACAAGCTTTGATATTCTTCTTCCTCGTTCGACTCTCTCAATCGATCAATCTCTCTCTCTCTCTTTTTTTTCTCTTTTTCTTATTCAAACCCTCTTTCTTTTACCCTAATTAACCTATAATTAAGTGTAAAAGATTGCAATAATACCCCACTAATTAACCCAAATTTACCTCTTTTATCCCTCAAGAATTTGAGTTATTAATATAAACCCACGAAATCTATAATTAAGGAAAGAATAGTCCAAAACGTTCCTTAAAACGTGTAAAGAAATCCGATTCTACCTGGGATTCGCGCAGCCTGTGACGGCCCGTCGTGCCTGCGACGGTCCGTCACGCAGGTCGTCGTAAGGGGCCAGAACCCCAATTTTCACCAAGGACACTGTGACGGTCCGTCACACCTGTGACGGTCCGTCCTGCAAGTTCGTTACGAAGTTCAGAGAGTCGATTTTCAGTACCCAATTTGAGAATTCTTAAGTCATGCCTGTGACGGTCCGTCGGGGGTTCCGTCGTTTCAGCCAATTTTCCAGAAATAAAATTTGCTGCTCAAAACGACTAAACAGGTCGTTACAATAGATACCAATTTACCCATCGTTCGTCCCCGAACGATCAAAAGAAGAAAAACAATGGTGAAAAGGAGTACCTGAATCTGTAAACAGATGTGGGTATTTTTCTTGCATATCTGCCTCCTTCTCCCAAGTAGCCTCTTCAACCGGTCGATTCTTCCATTGAACTTTGACGGATGCAATCTCTCTCGACCTCAACTTGCGAACCTCTCTATCTAATATAGAAACCGGTTCCTACTCATAAGTCAAATTCTCATCAAGCAAAACTGAATCCCAACGGATAATGTAGTTTCCATCTCCATGGTATCTCTTCAACATGGACACATGAAACACCGGATGCACTCCGGACAGCCCTGGAGGTAAGGCTAATTCATAAGCCACCTCCCCTACTCGCTTTAGTACCTCAAATGGTCCAATATACCTTGGACTTAGCTTACCTCTTTTGCCAGACCGCATCACCCCTTTCATGGGTGAAACCTTCAACAAGACTTGTTCACCCTCCATGAACTCCAAGTCTCTAACCTTTCGGTCTGCATACTACTTTTGTCTACTTTGCGCCGCTAGAAGCTTTTCTTGAATGCCCTTCACCTTATCTAACGAATCCCTCAAGAGGTCAGTACCCCAAGGTCTAACCTCAAATGCATCAAACCAACCAATGGGAGATCTACACCTCCTCCCATACAATGCTTCAAATGGAGCCATATCAATACTGGAGTGATAGCTATTATTGTATGAAAACTCTGCCAAATGTAAGAAGCTATCCCAATGGCCACCAAACTCTATCACGCATACGCGAAGCATATCCTCCAACACTTGAATCGTTCGCTCAGACTGACCATCGGTCTGAGGATGGAACGCGGTACTAAGGTTCAACCTAGTACCCAATTCTGCATGCAATGTTTTCCAAAACTTAGAAGTAAACTGCGTACCTCTATCTGATATAATGGATAGTGGAACCCCATGCAATCGAACGATTTCTGAGATATAGATCTTGGCTAACCTCTCTGCATTGTAAGTCACCTTGACCGGAATAAAATGAGCAGACTTAGTTAACCTATCAACAATCACCCAAATGGAGTCATACTTACCCATTGTCTATGGAAGACAAACAACAAAGTCCATTGCGATTCTCTCCCACTTCCATTCAGGAATGGGCATTCTCTGAAGCGTTCCTCTGGGCCTCTGGTGTTCCTACTTTACTTGTTGACAGTTTGGACATTTGGCAATAAAGTCAACAATATCGCGCTTCATTCTTGTCACGACCCAATTCGGGGACGCGACTGGCACCCACATTCACCCTCCTATGTGAGCGAACCAACCCATCTAAACCTTAACATTTTAATACAATATCATCAAAAGTAATGCGGAAGACTTAAACTCATTAATAAAAACAATTCAAAACTATTATTATTATCCCCAAAATCTGGAAGTCATCATCACAAGAACATCTATCTTCAAATACTAAACTAAATGTCTAAGAACAAAAATAACTAAAAAGCTAGTCCATGCCGGAAGTTCAAGGCATCAAGACTTGAGGAAGAAGACCCAGTCCAAGCTAGACGCATTAGCTCACCCTGAATTTCCGATGAAGTGAAGACTGGCTAGATCTACTGTTGAGTTGAAGTTGACGGAACGTTTGCTGCATTACACAAATACAAGAAGAAAACATAAAAGTAGGGGGTCAGTACAACCACACGTACTGAGTAGATATCATCGGCTAACTCAGAATAGGGAACAGTATATATCAATACAATGTAAATCAACTACAATACTCACCATGTAGCAATAGCAATATTTAACTCATCAATGAATACAACCGAGTTCACACATGAGGACTCAGCCTCAATACCATACTCATTTGGGAATTAAGTTCATTAGATTGAGTATATTCATTATCTTTCAAGATTCATTATCTTTCTTCCTCTTGTGTCGGTACGTGACACTCCGCTCCTCATATTCATTCTATCCTGGTGCCGGAACGTGGCACTCCAATCCTCATATACTATCCTGGTACCGGAACGTGGCACCCGATCCATATACTATCCTGGTGTCGGAACGTGACACTCCGATCCTCATATTCTATCCTGGTGTCGGAACGTGACACTCCGATCCTCATATTCATTCTATCCTGGTACCGGAACGTGGCACCCGATCCATTTACTATCCTGGTGTCGGAACGTGACACTCCGATCCTCATATTCTATCCTGGTGTCGGAACGTGACACTCCGATCCTCATATTCATTCTATCCTGTTACTGGAACATGGCACCCGATCCATTTACTATCCTGGTGTCGAAACGTGACACTCCGATCCTTATTCTCATTATATAATTTATCAAGCCTTCTTTCATACTAAGGCATCATCAATCTTATTATATAATATATCAAGCGAATTAGGGTTCTTTCAAGATTTGGGATTCAATAGCTTTATCATGCTTTGTTAATTCATCACAATTTCATAATCATAATCATGCAAGCATACAATTTAAGCACATAGCAGGGTTTACAATACTATCAACACATAATATTAACTATTAAGAGTTCACTACGAATATCGTAACATAAACCATAACCTACCTCCACCGAAGAATTGGAATCCACAAGAAATCTCCCAAGCTTTGTTATTCCTCTTCCCTCTTCGATCGATCAATCCTCTCAATTCGTGTCTCTCTTCTCTCTCTTGTTCTTTCTCTTTTGTTTTATTCAAACCCTCTTTCCTTTACCCTAATTAACAAATAATTAAGAATAAAAGAGGACAATAAAACCCCCTAATTAACTTAAGGTTACCTCTTTTAACCCATGAGTAATTAGACTTATTAATGTTAACCCTCAATCTTTATAATTAAGGAAGAATAGTCAAAAACGACCCTTAAAACGTGTGGAGAATCCTAACTGCCTGGGACTAGCGCAACCTGTGACGGGCCGTCGTGACTGCGACCGTCCGTCACGGTGGTCGTCGCCACTTCCCCAGATTCCAGGTGGGCTGTGACGGCCCGTCACACCTGTGACGGTCCGTCCTGCACCTCCGTCCTGACGGTCAGAAACTCGTTTCTTGTACCAAATTCTCAAAGTTGAAGTGTTTTGCAACGGAAACTCACGACGGTTCGTCGTGGATGTGACGGCACGTCCTGCAGGTCCGTCACAATTTACAGAGAGTCGATTTTAATATCCAAATTGAAGAATTCTAAGTGTCATGGAACGAACTTCCTCAACGGGCCGTCGTGACTAGACGGTCCGTCGTGACACCCGTCGTCCCCCCGCCAGTTTTTTTCCAGAATTAAAAATCTGCTGCTCAAAACGACTAAACAGGTCGTTACAATAGATACCAATTTACACCCATCGTTCGTCCCTGAATGATCAAAAGAAGAAAAACAATGGCGAAAAGGAGTACCTGAATCTGTAAA